>JAEAOA010002053.1:765000-1192500 GCA_016746295.1 Potamilus streckersoni | reverse complement strand
TATTAGATTATTCAATATGTTCTATTTTCACTGACAACTGACTGATTACAAAAAGCACCTGTCAGGACCATACATTTTGATGTTCATAATTATCCTAATGTTTCCTTTTGATTGTTTAACAGGAATATGGGTGACCAAAATGTGAAGAGCCGACACTCACGAGGGGATGTGGCAATGTTGCTTGCATCAGATAAAATAGGGGTTAGTATTTCTATTTCTGCTTTGACCATAACTGTATTCTTCTAACACTACCATCCAACACCTGGGATGAATGAAAAACTTTGCTTGTATATTTTCTGTTTAGGTACAGTATTTTTTTATCAATCCATTCAATGCTCTTGAATGGATGACTACTTGACTTCTGATTTTTGTTTGCTCAAAAAGACGTACTTGTGCCTGCACATCATTTCTGATTATAATGAGTTGATACAAGAGCAATACGTTTCATAGTTTATTGTGTTGCATTGTGTATTTTAGGAGACAATTGTTGCAGATGATAATGGTTACCAGCCCTTGACAAAACTTGTTTCTCACCTTGTCTTTTTATATACATATTGGCATTTAGGTGATTAATGCTGATGCATTGTGATATAAAGTGATGATAATTGTTTATTTTCTATATCTCTACATATTTACCACAAACATTAGTCGGATTGTAGCTTAGTATGCAAAACAGCTTATTCACTTATTTACTCATACAATCATTATTCCATCATTAATTTATTTCTTCATTCATTACAGGAAAACATTACAATGGATATACCATGGAAACAGTTAGCCAGTGACACCCCTCCTCAGACAAACAAGAGAAGAGAGAAGAGAAAGTTGGTAATGCAGACAAGCAATGATCAAGAGCTGACATTTCCTCAGGAATTGTTAGACACCCTGGATGAAAAGATCAATCGCCCTCGCTGGGTGATACCTATTTTACCTCAGGAAGAGCTAGAATGTTTGTTGCTTGCTGCAATAAGATTGTCTAAAAAAGGTATTTTGACTTCTATTCAGCTTGTAATATTTTGGTCGAAGTAGGTTTAAGTGGGTCATGATTCAGCTATTGTAGCAACTCAAACATTTGCAGAGTATTCAATGGTGCAGCATTTTAGCATTGTCCCTAGGACTCAGAAAGACAATGTGATCCTTATAATTTCATCCATTGGATCACATATCCCCAAAATATTCTACAAATTTATTTATTTTCACCTTCATGGATATTAAAAAAAAATGTCTTTTAAATGATGTAGCTTGGTGTGCTGTCCACAGGCAAGTCATTCAATCATTTTCATGCTAATTGCTGTAAATTGGTTCCCAGCTATGACATAGTTTCAGGCTACAGAATCTCTGCAAGCACACAGATACAGTCAAGGCTCCTAAAAACAGTGAATCAAGAATCAGTTTGACAAATTTCTATACAAGAAAACTCAGCTTTAAAAAAAGTAGTTTTTATTGCATGACCAGCTTTTTTAGTAACTTAGGTAGATTTTACCTAAAAAATATGTTTGCTGAGAAAACTAAATTTGCGAGATGAATTAATCCATTTCTTTTCTTTTTAAATCACGAAATATATATTTTTATAAAATCATTAATTATCAACCATTTGCAATTCCTGAACTTGTATACAACTATCCTACTTTCTTTTCTTTTCTAGCTTTTCCACCATTGATTATATATATATATATATATATATATATATATATATATATATATATATATATATATATATATATATATATATATATACTAATTGTGAACCATATTATGTATGGAATTAGGGGTCCTATTTTCATATCACGGTTGTGAACTGATGTTTGAGCTTTTCCATCTCAGTTTTCATTCCCTGCTATCCCATAGAGCTTTTTACATTAAGGGATGAAACCTGATATACTTATACATCATCATTAGAAAGTGTTTTGCCTGCTACAATGGAATTCACATATTCAGGGTCAAGGTCATGCTTTGATGTTTTAAATCTTTCCATCATGTTTTCTATCTCGGAGTAGAACTTTGAAGCAGTTTGAAATTAAGGTGTACAAGTTGGTAAACTTACATATAATCAGTGTTTGATGTCTGGTGCTAACTTCTGGGTCAAGGGCACATATGCTTTTGTCCTTCAGTTTTTGTTGCTTTAACTTTACATTTTCCTTCACAACTTCCTATCTGCTCTATACATTAAAGCTGTTTCAGTTTAAAGACCTGAGGTACTAATAAAGCTTCCATATTAAACCTATGAAAAAATCGAGATATTAAAAATTGAAGAACTTTAAATTTCTGCATTCTCATGACCAGACATATGTTAATAAGTACAAATCCTTGACAAAAGATTCTGTGCAAAGAGCTATGACCTATTTTGATTTTACATGTTTGAAGCATGCTTTGAGTTCCATACCAAAGCATAAGGGCCTAATATTGGCATGCATGCCAAGTTTTCTGGAAACAAATCAGGGAGATTTGTGTTCAAAATCAGGGTCAAATTCAAGGGGAATAGCGTAAACTTTTTTTCTCATAAGTTTAACCACTAAAGTCTTTCAGTCTTGTAGAGAAGCTCCTTTTGCAGCTTTACACAAATCATTTGAATGTCTGAGCTCAAAACAGTCACACTTTTCATTAATCTTACACGATATTAGTGATGACAAAGTTGACCCAGATTCACCTACCTGGGCACTGGCCTCTGCTGGACCAGGCCAACAGTGATGGACTGATGACCTATTTTTGGGAAATGCATTGTTCACAAGTAGACCCTGAAAATCTCAAATGAATAGTAATTTCATTCCTTTTTTGCAGGTATAGACACTCACAGTGAACCATGTCAGAGGTTCTTCTGTGAAGGACTTACTATTTCATTCACTAAGCTGATGACCGATGATGATATCAGCCACTGGAAATATCAAACCCTTGTATGTATTATCCAATTAATTGCTTTATAATGTAAGGGCTCATAGGTGCAGAAAACCCTAAACCTAACCCTAACCATTAATACTAGTTTGAATGAAAAATATGTGCAAGATAATATTGTCTGAATTACAGTATTTTACATGGCTCATATCAGGGCTGAGCAAAAATGTATGTAACAAAACACGGCCTTGGATTCTGCAGTCCCATCATACTCTCTAAGTTATATGTAATCATACTGTTACATTTGTCCAGTCAACCTTTAATAAATCCATGAACAATTGTGTTATAAACCCCAAAACAAATGAATATTTTTTCATATTTTTCTCAAAAGAAATAAATTTACTGCTTAGAGAAATATATTTCATTTATTGTAGTACTGCCACACAATTAATAAAAATTTTGAAAAGTAAGTACAAAGTAAACATCATACAAATAAATTGATTTGTCCTACCCTGGCTTCCTGCCAAACTAGACAAGACTAATCAGAGACCTGCACACCTCCTTCTGATAAACCAGCTACTACTAACACATTTATAGATTGAAGTAAAATGTTAGAGCAAGCAGCTTATGTTGGCCATTGACCTGATTGGATCTTCTGGTACAACTTAGAGATGCTAATATTGTTAGATACTAATCTATTACTTCACTTCCATTACTTCCAATTAATTATCTGTACCAGATTAAAACTTTTGAGATATTTGTATACTTGAGATATTTTTATACTTCATGAAGATCTCATCTTCCTTCATCAGCCTTCTTAAGTCCAGATAAGCCCATATCTAATGCTGTTATGTCCTTTCTTCTACTTTAAGCCTACAGTGCCTATTCCTATTCCTATTCTACTATAAGCCTACAGTGCCTATTCCTATTCTATTTTAAGCCTACAGTGCCTATTCCTATTCCTATTCTACTTTAAGCCTATAGTGCCTATTCCTATTCCTATTCTACTTTAAGCCTACAGTGCCTATTCCTATTCCTATTCTACCTTAAGCCTACAGTGCCTAATTCCCATTCCTATTCTACTTTATGCCTACAGTGACTATTCCTATTCCTATTCTACTATAAGGCTACAGTACCTATTCCTATTCTATTTTAAGCCTACAGTGCCTATTCCTATTCTACTTTAAGCCTACAGTGCTTATTCCTATTTTTATTCTACTTTAAGCCTACAGTCAGTACCTATTCCTCTTCCTATTCTACTTTAAGCCTACAGTGCCTAATTCCCATTCCTATTCTACTTTAAGCCTACAGTGCCTATTCCTATTCCTATTCTACTTTAAGCCTACATTGCTTATTCCTATTTCTATTCTATTTTAAGCCTACAGTACCTATTCCTATTCCTATTCTACTTTAAGCCTACAGTACCTATTCCTATTCCTATTCTACTTTAAGCCTACAGTGCCTATTCCTATTCCTATTCTACTTTAAGCCTACAGTGCATAATTCCTATTCTACTTTAAGCATAGTGCCTATTCTACTTTAAGCCTACAGTGCCTATTCCTATTCCTATTCTACTTTAAGCATAGTGCCTATTCTACTTTAAGCATACAGTGCTTATTCCTATTCCTATTCTACTTTAAGCCTACAGTGCCTATTCCTATTCCTATGCTACTTTAAGCCTATAGTGCCTATTCCTATTCCTATGCTACTTTAAGCCTACAGTGCCTATTCCTATTCCTATTCTACTTTAAGCCTACAGTGCATAATTCCTATTCTACTTTAAGCATAGTGCCTATTCTACTTTAAGCCTACAGTGCCTATTCCTGAATCATGTTCATTCACAGATACATAATCATGAACCCTTACTCTGTGAAGGAGGCTCAGAAAGTACCTAATTTAAGTCCAGCTGGTGCCACCAATATTTCCATAAGTTACATGAATAAACAAGCAATCTGCACAGTATCATCTCTTCATGTCTCAAGTAAACCCTTATAGTTTTGAGATACATCATGTGACTAAAGAATACCACAAAACTATCTCATAGTTTGTCACAGGCAGCAGTAATATGGCTTCTCTCTGCTGTTTTACTGTTTGTGGACTTTATTACCAATTAAAGTTAAAAGTATCAATGTTTGTTTTAGAAATGTGCATAGCTAACTAACAACTTGTTATACATTTGCTGCATTAAAAGCCATTTCACTGACTCTTTCATTAGCCAGCATCCAAGCAGAACTACTGGTAGGTAATCATTTTATCTGTTGTGAAACAGAATTGGTACATGGCCTCCAAATTAGCCAACTGTACCAATAAGAGTACAATTATAGGATTGTTGAATTGGTGTAGATCTTATTGACATCTAAATTCTGTGTCTTAGTTATTTCACAAGACTTGGAAATGTTCACTCAGCACATAGCATGAGGTGCCAAAAACTATGAATGCCATAATATTGAACATATATTTACCTCATGAATGTCATAGTAGCACTGAGTATTTTTCTCTCACATTCAGTACAGCTGGGAATCTTTCCTCAACTTTGTAAGCTGTACAAATGCATGTTTATTTATTCCAGAAATATATATTGAAGAATACAGAGTTGCTGATAGAATTGGTGGTGGCCAAACTTTCACAGGACTGTTTTCCACTTCTTGGACTTTTAGCCATGGTTTTTAATCCAGAGTGCAAGTAAGTTATAGACAGAGAGAAGTACATAGTGAAAAGTGTTATGCTAGTCTTGCTGGATTCTGAATATGGAAGGCTAGATTGCTGATACTAGAAGTATGCTCACATGTAACATGTTTTTTGTTGTCAGCCCAGCTTTTGATGAAGATTGATACAGTTCTCACACTGGGGGCCATCTTTATGGCCCATACCCATCTGTTAGTCCTGTCCACACCTGTCACTCCCTGGATTAACCTTTAAGTGTTAAAGTTGTTTTCTTTCCATATATTTCAATATGTGATTATCATACTCTGTTCTGATTTGCAACTTCATAATTTTCTTATCTTTTTTTAGCTAAATAAATGCACTCATTAGTGAAGCTAAATAAATGTACTCATTAGTGAAGCTAAATAAATGTACTCATTAGTGCAGCTAAATAAATGCACTCATTAGTCAAGCGAAATAAATGTACTCATTAGTGAAACTAAATAAATGTACTCATTAGTAATATAAGCTAAATAAATGTACTCATTAGTAAAGCATGGGAGAAACGTAACATGCATGTCCTAAACAACTTCATGTTCATGTGGTATTTAAAACAGTCATGAAGTCCCAGAGTTACCATTTTTCTGTTGACCTTATTAACTTCTCCCAAAATTAAGTTGGGAGGGGATGCATTGTTTTGCCTGTTCATTGGTATAGTCCTTTGAACATTTATTTGTCTGTTTGTTGACAAGTGCATTTACTTTTCCCTAAGTATTTAGCAATTTGTTCCACCAACTGATTAATCTTGGCATATTATTGCATCTCATTATATTAACATGGTCATTAAAATACACAGTCTAATGACTGAAGTTCATGCTTGAGTGAGTTTTGTATTTTCAGCCATTTCTTTATTAATCCTCAATATGTTGGATTTTATTTCATGTACAAATACATACACTGACCTGACCAATGGATACACATTGGCAATGCCACAGTATCTCATCCACACTGTTGCTGTGACCTTATTTTAAATATTGAGTGACATTTTCACTCCACCCTCAATATATTGAACTCAGTTGATATATACATGAAAAATGGTTGTGAATGCATATAATTAAAGTCAGTTCAGTTCACTGTGGCTTAAGGGCAGTTCAATTCTTTTTGGTTTAATCTTCAGATTTGTGCCACTTTTGTATTTTCAGTCATTTGTTAATTACACACTCATTTCCTTGTACCCTTTTCCCTTACTCATGAAAATTGATATGTGAATGCACCTCAGTGAGAATCAATGAATCAGCACCAAAAACTAGTTTACTGTTGCAGTAATGTAATCTTCAGTTAGAATTTTCATTTATTCATTATGCCCCAATATCTTGGATGCAGTTTCATCTGCAATCCTACAATTTGGTGTGTAAATGTATCACAACAAGAATAATTTAACTATGCCCAAACTAGGTCAATGTAATCTAATTTTCATGGTTCAGTGAATTTTGCTGTTTTAGCCATTAATTTGTTATGGCCCTCTGTCTAAGACATTATCTCAGATAAAATCATTGAAGGTACATGATTTCTTAACAAGAGTAAATCGGCCATAACATAATAAGATTACTGTGACCTAATCTTCATGATTTCTGTTTTTACAGCAGTTCTCTGTACATGTATACTCAATCCTGTTTTACCCAATGCTTATGAAAATGGTATGCTGATGCACATTCCAGGAAGACCAACCCAGCAATGAGGTCATTGCAGCTGAATTTCCATGGTTGAGCCATTTGAATGTTATTACACCATATTTCATCTATATTCATGAGAACTGATAGATGTATGCTTCTCAAGACAAGTAATCAAACTAAAGTAAAGCAAGGTCACTGTCTCCTATTTTTGAGGCTTAAGTAAGTTTTATTTTTTCAGTCAATATACCGCAGAGTCTTTGACCCTATTTAACCTTTGACCCTATTTAACCTTTGACCCTATTTAGCCTTATGAAAATTGGTATGCAGCTCATCAATAATAACTCAGTCATATCAAAGCTGGTCACTAGATTTCATTTTTAGTGACTTTTGTAAAATCAACTTTTTTTATACATCAGTATTTTAGACTCGGTTTCACTTGCATCCATGAAATTAATACATCCACTCATCTTGTGAGGAATAACTCAAAATTTCCAGAATGATATCACTGTGACCTAAGTTTCACACTTGAGTGACTTACAAATTTCATTTGTAATGTTGTCACTAACTTGAACCGGCTTCAATCTAAAATTAGTAAGTTGAGACGTCATAAGGAGCATGATTCACCTATGCCAAATGCAGGTCATGCTGCAACCTTGTTTGTAAGCTTGGATAACATATATTTTCTTCAGATTTTTGTTTGTTACATTCTCACTATTTTTTAACACATTGTCTTAAGACTCATGCTTAGTTTTGACTCAATTTGTTAATGTATCTTAATGAGTCGTATACTGCAGTTAGTATCCTTGCTCCACATGTCGACTTTGTCATTAGCTTATACTCCTAACCAGTCAGTCACATGTTCGAACACCTAATCAGTCTGTATATTGTGAGATACTTCAGATGTACTCTTGATCAAAAGGTGAGGAAATTGATGTATACAATTAAGTCATATACCTAAACCCTTAATCACATTGAAGGTAAGCATGAAATATGAAAGTCAGTGTAGTGCTGCCTTAAGTACTTATAAGTAATCAATACTTGACCACAGACCCAAGATATAAATAAGTCATAATTTACAGATTCCATAGTTGTAATGCAAGGCGCCATTCTGAGACAGTGCAAGCAGATTCAGACCTTCCAGATGATGCTTTGTTTGCTAGACCACCAAACCTGAGAGAGCCAAGGGTAAGACCATTTTTTAAAAACCCTTTCTTTGTACAAACACCATGTGAAATGTGCTGTAGTATAATAATAACTACAAAGAGGCTGCATTGCAAGTGACCTTTGTTCACTCTATTTTGTGAAATAATAAACCATGAGCTGATTGCAGTCAGTAATAATTTTCCATTTGCTGTTAGTATTATTATTCAGATTCCATTATGTTTTCACCAATAAACAAGCTTGAGGGTCAGTTTATCATATACCTACAACAATGTTAAATGCAAATTGACATTAACAGGTCATTTTATTTGGTGTCTGGTCTCATTTACATGCAGTATTTATACATGATGTTTTGAAACTTGCAAATAAGAGACCACTCTGGTGGCCCTGTGGTTAGTCCATCTGACTCAGATATAAGAGGTTGTGGATTCGAACCATGTCCGGATCATACCAGATACAAAAATGGTACTTAGAGCTGCCTCAAAGGATGCTCAACATTAAGAGGTTAGTGTTAGGACTGCTCAGCCTAGTGTCAGGATAATGTAACTGGGTGGGACATCATGCAGCATGTCTGCAGCATGATTCCCCTGTGCAGGACATCTCTATAAACTGCCACATAGTGATATGACTAAAAAAAATTTAAAACTACATTAAAAGTCCAGTCACACACACACACACACACACACACACACACACACATGCAAACAAATAAGACTTACATGATTGATTTTTTTTGTTTGTTTCATCAGTTATTAGATTGTCCATTACAAACTATTCAATGAATGCATATTAATCCTTAGTTAGAAAATGGATTGTTTGTGACAACTTTATTAATGTTAAATCCGGCTTGGATATACTATAGTTTATGGCTATTAGTTGATAGGATGTAGGAGACAAACAGGCTATCATACATACTGATTGTAATGAGCG
Source organism: Potamilus streckersoni (assembly GCA_016746295.1). NCBI lineage: Eukaryota > Metazoa > Mollusca > Bivalvia > Unionida > Unionidae > Potamilus > Potamilus streckersoni. Next base: position 1,183,264 of record JAEAOA010002053.1, on the reverse strand, counting down.
TGTCTTGCTTGAGTGGTCCTTTCAATGAGTCTATCATTATTTATGTACCTCCATCCATACATCCATCCATTTGTCCCAAAATAATATAGGCAATTATGCTTGAAACACAATTAGTATAGACAAGTGAATTTTTGTTACTGGTAGTCACATATTGATACTATTCTTTGATATTTAAACATCAACAAAAGCAGTATTTTGATTTATTTTTTTTATAAATTTGTGAACAGTTTTGACTTACTGTTTTATAAAAAAATCCTTAGCTTGGTAGGGAATAATCAAAAGATGTAAAACAAAATAAAATTTGAAAGTCATATATGTTTTCATATGTTATTGCTCCCCTCAGCCACCCTGGACTATGTATCAATTTATTTTCCAATTTGCTCACATTTGATATTATTCTTTGTAAAAAACCTCATTAACACAAGTAAGCATAGTGTACATAATGTCGATAAGACATTAATTTTGATGGGCATATATGTATTTATAGATGACTGACAGGCCATTAAGTCAGATTCTTCTCTCAAGTTCTTCATTCTTTAAAATATAATTTAATTCTTGCATTTTTGTTTTACTTAATAGCAGAAATATGCAAGAACCATTTCAGGTAGACAAATTATTTTATGCATGTATTATGCATACTGACCTAATCAGACAGGAACACATGCCCAGTATTATTATTATTACTATTAGTATACTCTGTACATTTACACAGACAGGAACACATGCCCAGTATTATTATTAGTATACTCTGTACATTTACACAGACAAGAACACTGCCCAGTATTATTATTAGTATACTCTGTACATTTACACAGACAGGAACACATGCCCAGTATTATTTTTGGTATACTCTGTACATTTACACAGAGAGAAACACATGCCCAGTATTGTTATTAGTATACTCTATACATTTACATAGAGAGGAACACATGCCCAGTATTACTATTAGTATACTCTGTACATTTACACAGAGAGGAACACATGCCCAGCATTATTTTTGGTATACTCTGTACATTTACACAGAGAGGAACACATGCCCAGCATTACTATTAGTATACTCTGTACATTTACATGGAGAGAAACACATGCCCAGTATTTTTATTAGTATACTCTGTACATTTACACAGAGAGGAACACATGCCCAGTATTATTATTATTATACTCTGTACATTTACACAGAGAGGAACACATGCCCAGTATTACAATTAGTATACTCTGTACATTTACACAGATAGGAACACATGCCCAGTATTACTATTAGTATACTCTGTACATTTATACAGACAGGAACACATGCCCAGTATTATTATTAGTATACTCTGTACATTTATACAGACAGGAACACATGCCCAGTATTATTATTAGTATACTCTGTACATTTATACAGACAGGAACACATGCCCAGTATTATTATTAGTGATACTGTGCATTAATATGTTGATATTGGAATCAGGTGTTCTAAAATTATATCATGTCTGTTCCATCGATTTTACCTGGTTCACATTTACTACACTGCTAGTTTTCATTTTATTTTCATTTTGTAAGTCTGTAATACCACGTATTCTCAATGTGGATTATAATACTAAGGTTATTCTTTAGAGTGTAAAATATTTCTGCTGTTTTGTAAAAAATATGGTTACTGTTGGTAACAATGGGTCATATGCACTTTACTCCTGACAATATTTCAATTAAGGAACAAACTTTAAAATGTAAGTTTTAATTTAACTTATTTCTTGATATTTTATATATAGGGAATTTAAAAATTCCCCAATTAATTTATAAAGAAGAAAAATTAGTTTTGAGGAGCACAATTGAATTATAAATACAGAAATCTCCATCAGTGTAATTGTACATTCGGAATAATTAGCTTGCAGCTTGATATTTCTTATACCTAATATGTAGAAGTTTCACAGCAACTGATCTTGTCATGTTTTTGTAAGTTTTGATATCATTGACATCATTGGTACATCTTTCCAGGGATGGCTGGTAGACCTAGTCAACAGGTTTGGTGCTCTTGATGGTTTTCAAATTCTGTACAAGAGATTTGCAAGTGGACCACTTTCTATACAGGTTATAGATGCCTTGATCAGGTAAAGTGAACACACATATACATTCAAACATAAACACACAGACACTCACAAACATACAGATATAATAAGAATAAAGTCTTCATTTATTAAATATATCTTTCTGTTCCTATTTTACCTCTCCCACTTTCTCTTTTACTTAGACAACTGTGTGTTGTGTATGTGGTTTTTTATTTTTTGCTAATCACATTTGATTTAAAATCAGTTATATATTTTTGATTAAGCACAACAGGAAAGCAGGCATAGGTTCATGTTAAAATTAAAAGAAGGAAATGAAACGAAATCTAGTATCTGACATTTTATCTACAGATTTCATTTAGTAATAGATACAAATAAGAAAGTTAAACATGACCTTTTAGCAGCTACCACAACTTATAGCAAGAAAATAAAATCTTATTCCTTGTTTCTTTTGCAAAAGCTTTGTAATTGGCTGCAATAGTTCCACAATTAAAATTGTTAGTGTGATTTTCAGATTCAGCATGCGGTCAGCCAAAGTGCTAGCGAACTTAGATGCAATAGAGTTAAGAAAAAAAGGATAACAAAATGAATTTAAGCCAATCATTTAAGATGTTAATTTACTACTTTATTGAATATTACTTGATTCAATAACCAAATACAAAAATTATTAGCAGCAGCAAGTATTTAGGTTTTTGGTGCCTACTTTACAGTCTGGTTGTAGAATGTCCTCACAAGTATAAAATATCCTCACCAGCAGCATGTTTTGTCCTTAGCAAAAGCTCCTGACAGGAAAATGAGAAATTTGCAAATAAAACTCAGCAAACTGTTTTCATTTTTATAGTAAAATGACATAACAACCATAATTAGGGAATTTAATTCATTGTCCTGGCAAGGTTTCATCCATATACAATTTATTATCACTTCTCTCCATGAATTTTCATTTTGCTTTTGCTCAGCTTTGGGTTATAGTTGGAATTTATTTTTTTAGGGATATGTTTAGAAAACCTTTGTTTCTTTTCTTACCCATTCTTTATATTGATTTTGTTTACTGCAAGCCTTATCAAACAAAGATATACTTCAGAACTGTATTTCTCAAGACATATGAATATATACTGTTATATATTGTTGAGAAAAATGTTGGATTGAAACACATCCCTGTATTATTCTCAATGTGTTTGCACTAAATACAGGCTTAGAATTATAGAAGCAATAGCAGGTAACCTTTTCAAAACCTGATTGCAAGATGTCTTTCACAAGGACCATTGACATTCACAAGGACCATTGACATTTGTGTCATTCTGTCTCGTCACAAAATCAGCACTACTATCAGTTATAATAACTATATAGACTTTTCTTATTTCACAAAAAGTGATGTGAACAGGCTTAACAATCAAACAAATATTAAGCCTGTAATTCTGCCATTTAAATGTTTATAGTAGTATAAAGAGTGCTACCAGATATTTTTTCTAAGAAGCAATCACAGAATGTGTTTCTAATCTGATATTTGCTACTGTATATTTTGATTCCTGTTGTTCGTACTAACCAAGGTATTTTCTTTCAATCCTGCATGAGGTCAACCTAAGCTAGAGTAGATGTTGATGATGTGGTGTTGAGAAAAAGTATTTTTAATAATGTATATAATTTTAAATTTTCAATTTAAAGGCATATATTGTGACTGTCAATAGTACTAACTAGAATTTTGACTCAGTTCAGAAACCAAATGTACCACTGTTAAATGTCCTCCAAAGTCAGTACAAGAAATTTTGAGGTCTGAGTCCTGGTATATCCAAAGGGTCAGTGAACAAGAAATAAATGACTGACTCTGTAGATAGAGTGTTAGTTCATTTAAATTATTTTCCTATTTTCAAGTTTGTGATTTCAACCACTAGTCCATGCTGTCTCATAACTAAACCATGGTGTTGTGAGTCAAAGTTTTTTTGTTGCATCTTTTAAAACGTATTATAAAATCATAATTGGTTCATTTTGCAGACCCTTTGGACAGTGCACAGATGTTCTCACTCCACATACAGTGCAGAAATATTTTATACCAGTTATGGTAAGTTGACAAATTTATGCACTAGAGAATTTCATAGACGCATGTGTACTTGCCTTACAGAGTTTGAAAAATATTCAATATATTGGAGCAAAGCAGTTCACCAGAAAAGGAATATGTCATTTACTTGTTATGATGAATGTGTGATAGGTGAGAGAATTCAAGGTTAAACATTCTGAATGTCATACCATTGCATTTTGCATTGGAAAATGCTCTACCATTTGTGGGGGAGTGCATAGATGATGGAAGACATCCTCATCAATATATATTAACTCAGGAAGAGATGGGATTATACTTCATCAAAAGAGATTTCAATCTCAGACATAAGTGTCTGAGTTAGGGCATTTTGCTGTGCAGATGGGACTATTAAAGTATTTCCTGGGCTATGGCATTGTGTTGAGGAAATATTTACTGTTCGATGTATAGGTGGGAGCAATGTATCTCAGAATTAATTCATCCTATGAACCCTTTTTTTTTGAATACCACCAAGATAACCTTCAGTTTGGTGTGAAAAAGGTAAGCTTCTTGTAACTGTAGTGCTTTAAATTTCAATTTTGTCCTGAATAGAATGCATATTTCCTTTAATTCTGATAGTCCCACTGAGTTATGCATTTCAAATTATGTTATAAATTAATATCCAGGATATTGTCCTGAAGTTTTTGGATGGTGTTACTTTTGAGGAATTGAAGAAAGAATCAAAAACAGACAACATGAGTGAGGTTGTGTCCTTCATAATCACTACCCTGAAAAAGTTGATATCTTGCTTGCCTGATCATGTGGAAACTGTTAAGAAACTGGAGATATTCAGACATCAGATTACTACAAGGTGAGTAAAAAGTTGTGATTGAAAATGGCTATACAGATGTATTTAATATTATGGGATGCATATGTCTATAGGAACACAGTTGCTGGATCTACAGTGATAGACCTATAGAACTTATATGTAATGACCTTTTGTCTGCAGTCAAGTGCCTATTAAGTCAAGTTTGTTATTATTGTTTCATCTTTTAACATTCAGCAAGTCCTGCAATGAAACTTGCAAAACATATTCATTGTAGGGTCTTCTTGGATCTAAAGTGAATTACCATGAAATAGCCAATTACAATGTATAATTAATTTATATTGTATACTTAACCTTTGTCAATGATTGTAAGTTGTAAACACAATGTTTACATATCTGTGTTCAGAACATTCTAGGCTTAGTCATGTTTACAATTATACTAGAATTTTCTGTTGGAATGATTCACATCTAGATTAAGTGAAAATGTGTATAAATAGGGATCTGATAAGCAAGTAATTCTTTCCTGTTTCAAGTCATTTTGATTAAAGTTTACAGTTGTGTTTAGATATAATTTAAGAAGATTTATTTATTTAAAATGTACATTGGAATTATTAAAGTGCTCATTCACTTTTAGATGTAGAAACCCTACTTTGAATTGTTGTGAACTCATTTAAAGACATTCTGGATTGCATCATTGTATTATATTGTTACATTCAAGAGTTGGAATTCATTTGGAAAATTCTGTATTTTTGGACTTGTAATTGGACAATTAGAGTTATTTTGGATTTAATTCATAAGTACTGGAAGTATCTTATGAATTTTCATTTGTATTGCAAAGAAATGAATTGTTGGTTTTACTCATCATTGTTGGTTTTGCATTGTGTCTATTACATAATTTAAGATGTAGAATCATAGCACTATAAAGATGGCATTGTAGCCATAGAGATGGCATTGTAGCCATGGAGATGGCATTGTAGCCCTTTCCATTTGTATTAATCCATACTTCTCATTATTAACTAGTCATATTGACATAAGGTTTTCAGTAAAAGATGTAGTATGATATCTAGTTGTGAAAATAACACTGTTCTGTCATATGATATAGTTGCCATATTGAAGAACTTGAAAATTATATTGTTTATTCTCACAGACAGATAGTTGCATTAAAATGGGTTTCTACTACTCCAGATCTCCTGTATTGTCATGGACATTTTACCAAAACTCTTCATGTGAAGTCTCATTTGTTGTGAATGAAATTGTACCAATCTCACACCCAATATGGTCACTGTGCTAACCCTCTACATTGGTTTTTCAAAAAAAATTAAAATGTTATTAAGTACTACATGTGAATTAAAATAGCATTTATATGAATGCCAACATAACAACCAAATCTAGTTATCACTAATGATTCTTAATGCACAGTCAAAGCTACAATGTTTATTTGGGCGACGGGCTGATCATATTCATAGAATAAATGCCATGTGCCTATCAGCAGGAAAATAGACCACTGTATGTTTCTCTTGACAGTGTTTAGCTTATCAATATCATTTTGAACTTTGTCAGGTTGTTTAACATCAAGACGAATGCTCATAATGAACTGCATAACATGATTGTCAGTGTTCCCCATGTTCACACCAGCCAACGTTCACAAGAGGAAGAGGATAAAAAGTTTACATCTGATAAAGTGGAGGTTGGTATTTATATTTAAATGTTTATCATAGTAGCATATGTCCTTCATTAGCCATTTTTTTAAATTTATAATTCCACTATCCCATCCTTCCAGAGGCAAGCATAATAAAGGATTCACTTTATTTGTACACCCACAAATCCATTGATATAACTATGCTGAAACTTCCATTTAGACCTCCCTATTTAGTAGCCTTATTAAGGCCAAATTTGTAGTTATTGCACAGTATGGGATGACGACATCACTCTGAAACAGTTTGGTGTGCAACTGCATTGTACAGACAATATAGTGTTCTTTCAAATTATTACATATTATTTGCAGTCATGTCTGTGAATGACAAGACATAGGTATGATTTTTCTGGTGTTGACAGAAACACCATATGTGTTACCAGCAATATTAGGATTTTGCATGTTAAATTCTTGAAATCAGTTGCTGCATTGAACTTTATTGTTGGCACTAATTTACAATGTGCTTACATTTTTTAATAAATTTATTAGGATATGTGTTTAATGAAATTCAAAAGAAAATCACCATGCAATGATGAAACTTTGAACAAAAATTGTTCCTATGCTCGGATGCAAATAGTGTTTCTCTTGTTTCCACCAAAAATTGCCACAGTCATTTTTGGATGCACTTTTTTAGACATCAGACCTAGGCCACTGCAACTTCCTTTCCTCTAGGAAAACTAAATGGAGTTGAGGTTTTGTTTTAAAGATGTCCAACCAGTTATACAAGTAATAACTGATTTATGGTTGCTTGCCTTTAATAAGTTATTTTAGTAGACATTGTTTATGTTATCCTTGGCCAACAGAGGTGGGAGGGGATATAGTGTTTTGCCCATTTGTTTGTGGTTTTGTTTTTTAGTCATGGTCTTAGCATGACCCTACTTCACTTTCACTCATGCAAATTTATATGTTGATGTATCTCAGGAAATGCTATTCAGCCATGTCAAGAATTGATCATCGTGACTTAATTTACATGCTTGACTGCCTTGTGCAATTTCGGCTACTTCTTGCATCTTCCAGATCTGGGATCATATATCACCTACATTAATGGAAATTGGGATGTGAACATTGCTCCACCATACTTAAAGTTGGCCATAGTGACTTAATGTTTATGAAGTCTAATTTATGCCAAAAGCAAGGATGGTGTTACCATTTACATTTATGCTCAATCATGCAATGGAACCTGCCAGCCACGCTATTTTTATTTACGATGACATAACAGTTAAAAACCAACAAAGTTTTTAAAGCAGATGTGTCAGAAACTGAATGTGATAATAATAGAACACACTGAGCTTCAGGATGTTATGGACACACATTAGTGATTAGATGGAAGTAAGTTCTCATTATACAGTACACTTGATGGCAACTACATGCAGAATTTCTTAAGAGTTTTTGATTTTCCTCACAATGCAGTGGAAAAGTTTAACAAATTTTATTCCAATTGAATCCAAGGAGGAGAAGTTTCAATGCAAAGACTATGAGATCACCAGTGTTTTTGGCAAGTTCCACATGGGAAGAAAATTCTTGATGTTCTTCCTACCAATACTAAGTAGGTTAAAATTTGTATACTGTATTTGAAAATGCACCAAAATCACTGAAAAATGACTGTACTGTACAAAGTATATGTGATGTTAAATTTTAAAAGTATTCAGAGGGCAGTTAACAGATGGATTGTATAGGATTTGGATATAAAAATGTAAACAATAGGATTATCATCAAATCTCCCAAGACATTGATTGTAGTTCATTAATCTTCAAAGATACTACATACTAGACATGTGTTATGGACAGGAACAGTGACAAACCTCCAAAAATCTGTGCTAATACATGCTAGTTCATACTACATACTAGACATGTGTTATGGGCAGGAACAGTGACAAACCTCCAGGGATCTGTGCCAATACATGCTAGTTCATATTACACACTAGATGTGTTATGGACAGGAACAGTGACAAACCTCCAGGGATCTGTGCCAATACATGCTAGTTCATATTACACACTAGACTTGTTTTTATTATGTTTGTTTAACAGCAAGTTTAAAACATTTTTTGTTCCATCATGCAGAGAAAATGTCAGTGAAGTGTATGCTGAGTACGTTGATCATGGGTGGACTGTCTTGAACAACCTCCATGATGATCAGATGCTGAATATCACATCCAATATTCTCTGACCTTCATAAGTAACTTTGTAGTGTAGGGGAAGGGCCTTCCAGTCTTGTCTCCAATTACAGGCTTATGAGCATAAGAGACATTTTGATTACCAATGAAGGGCAAATGATTCTTAGCTATATGGACAAAATGTGTCATAAGTGTGTCTGACTTCCATTGCTCATGGTTTGTATCAGCTGAGTGCGCATCTTGCTCTAAGCCTTACAGACTAAAGTGAAAGTAAAAGGAGATGAATATTATAAGGGAAGAGTTTGAACAGTTCTCAAGAAAATCACTCAAAATAAATTCCATTTAGGCAATCCATAGCTAATTACAATTCCTCAAATAGTGTCCAAGACCTAGATATGCATCTTGAAGTTGGTGAACAAATCAGACAAATCTTTATTTTGTCCAACATTCTTCTGTTTAAAGAATTCAATACAGCATGAACATTGATATGTTAAAATTTGCCTATTTTGTTGTTTTCTTTTATTTCCAAATTGAGACATTCTTTCTGTCATGTCGATACAATGTATCAGACCTGTTCTAGTGATTAATGGGTAGATATTGCTGTTGCTTGTTTTTGTTCGATGGATTAAGTGTCAGTGTCATAGCTGAAAGCAGTCTTTGGTGTTGTTCATGAGTGGCATTTATAAATATAGCGATGTTGACTAAAAGTTTAGAATGCCAGTTGCAATGAAATGTGTTCAATTATTTGTACTGATAAATGTGATATCAGTGTTCAAACAGTCTTCATCTCTCATGACTATTGTAATTGTTTATTCACTGGATATCTAAATTTCTAATCTGGTTCTGCCTGTATGTGCTTTCATGGCAAATGCACACTGGCACATCACATGTCTTGTAGAGATCATCAAAACTAATTTCTTGTTGACAGTATCAAAGATGCCATCAAATGATCTGGCATTTCTTGAGTCTTCTCTCTTACCATGCCTGATGAGACATATTTCACCTCCTACTTTCTGTATAATTGTATGCTGACCATAATCAAAGGATATTTTAATTTTCTATGGCAGATACAGTATATGAAGCAAATAAATAGATTTCCAATGTATTTAGTTGGCAGTTTAAAAGGAGACTCTAGCTAAACTTATGATCTAGTCCAATATTTTAAATAAGTATATGAACAACTTAAAGAAACATTGTTCAGTACTTCCATTATTGATATTCTGCAAAGAGTGATGCAACATATTGCTGTATTGTTCTTTGCGATTTCATAACTGATAGCAGTGGATCAGGTTTTTCACTATTGCAACTTCTGAACCAACAGAATGTCATGTGGATGCCTTTCATGTTCTTTATTGTTTCACAACACCTTATTAATGTTAGAACGAAATATCTGATAAAACTTCATAAGCTTAAGTTCATAAATAGCTCAATCAAAATGCTTACAAGCAAGTATAATGTAAACTGTACAATCTGCTCCTGGTCAAAATCCTCCAAAGGGTACCTTAAGCCATCATTATTCACTTTGCTCATTATTTTCATTGAGAATATTCTGTATGGCTCACCTCAAAGCCTCTTTTGAGAAAATTAAGGGTTGTTTATGTTATGATACACCATGTAGTCATAGTAACATTTGGTTTCTTAACAAGCTGATTCATGTTTACCGATAAATTGCATGAATGTATGATTTTTGAGAGTTTTGAATTGTTATGCTTTAATAAGACAGGCACAATGATCTGAATTGTTATGCCTTAAAAAGACAGGCACAATCACCTGAATTGTTATGCCTTAAAAAGACAGGCACAATCTTATCTTTATCAACTTCAAAATTAAATGTCCCAAATATTAATGCCTCGAATTGCAAAGCTAAAAGCTACACTTTAATACATTCAAGTCAAGATTGGCATTGTGCAGTCTGATAAATATATTCTGATTGAGTCAGAAATGTTTTTACAAGAATGCACCAAACCATTGTCAGTGTAGCAAGAACATGATGCTAAGGCAAACCTTGTAATGGCTTAACAAGGTAAGCTGAAATGCATGGCCGAATTAGATATGCAAATTAGTGTTTTAAATGTGTAGAAGTCATTGGATATGACATATTGTATACTCTTTTCCTTGAACTTTGGATCAAGCTTGTTGTACCCAAATCTGGAAAATGTGTCCATTATACAGTACAATATATTGACTGATGTGGCAGTAAAAATGTAGAAGAGAAAACACTTAAAGCTTCATAGGCTGCAAGTCAATATCTACCAGTCGGTTCTTTAACATGCAACACACTAATCTTTGCAATGGTAAAAATAGCCCATTCAGCAATAGCATACATTAAACTTGTTTAAACTTGTCTGCCAACACATATAAATAAAGACCATCAGCCATTTGCTATCCCAGCAACAGATGCAAAACAGATGAAACCGAGTCTTCATGTGCTACTACAGGTAATATATCTACTAATAAATCTGAAGATAAGTTGGAGCTATATCCACTGAAATAATTTGACAAAAGCTAAAGTCTTTGGGAAGGTGAAAGAAAAGGCACATGTTCCAGACTCAAGTAATGTAAAAGACTTAAGGCTAAGCAGTACAAAACTGATGTATATGGTTGGAGATTTATGGGTCTATACTTTAGCAAATATCTAGTAGAAGAGATGGAAAACACTAATTTACCCTTTACATTGCAGGTTTTTTTGTTTTTAACAACAGAGGCAAGATAAAAATGCCAATGGATTACTGATCGAAATATTGGGGACCTCCCCATGATGAAGCTTCATGTAATTCATGTAAAGCAAGTTTTCATGCCATTCATTGATCTGATCACTGAAGCCATGAAATTGGATAAACTTCCTATAAGAAACCATTGGAAATATTGGTTTTTCCAAAAGTGAAGAATAATTTCTGTTCCTTGTTGCCTGCATATTTTTTATGCAGTAGTTTTGTCTAGGGCCTAGAGGCATATGAAAAAGAGACCAGTTTGTTGTGTTTTGTTTTGCATCAGCACATTAAATTATAGTATACAGCCAGAAGGGAAGAACTTTGATATTTAAGTGCAGAAGTTTGATGATGTTCACTTGACACAACAGTACAGAGGTTGGATGTCTAGTGAAAATCTGTCATGTTTTGTCACTGATGATCTTATCAAGGATAAGAGGATAATGCCTAAGAGTAAAATCTACAAAATGATCTGCCTTGATTTTAAAGGTCTACAGGAAGGAGGCTGGAGTTTAGTTGTGTTTCCTAGTAAGTACTGCACCAATGTTAAGGACCTTCAGTTGCTTGCTTTTCAAATAAATGCCCCAAAGCTACACATTTTTGGGTATCAGATCAAATGAATGCCCCAAAACAACATATCCTTGGGGATCAGATCAAATGAATGCCCCCAAAGCTACACATCCCTGGGAAAACTAAATGAATGCCCCAATGCTACACTCCTTGCGGATATGATCAAACAAATGCCCCAATGCTACACGTCCTTGAGGATAAGATCAAACAAATTCCCCAATGTTACACATGCTTGGGGATCAGATCAAATGAATGCCCAAAAGCTACACATCCTTGTGGATCAGATCAAATGGATGCCCAATGCTATACATCCTTGGGGATCAGATTAAATGTATGCCCCAATGCTATACATCCTTGGGGATTAGATCAAATGAATGCCCCAATGCTATACATTCTTGGGGATCAGAACAAATGAATGCCCCAATTCTACACATCCTTGGGGATTAGATCAAATGGATGCCCCAATGCTACACATGCTTGGGGATCAATTCAAATGAATTCCCCAATGCTACACATGCGTGGCGATCAGATCAAATGAATGCCCAAAAGCTACACATCCTTGTGGATCAGATCAAATGGATGCCCAATGCTATGCATCCTTGGGGATTAGATCAAATGAATGCCCCAATGCTATACATCATTGGGGATAAGATCAAATGAATGCCCCAATACTATACATCCTTGGGGATCAGATCAAATAAATGCCCCAATGCATCCTTGGGGATCAGAACAAATGAATGCCCCAATTCTACACATCCTTGGGGATTAGATCAAATGGATGCCCCAATGCTACACATGCTTGGGGTTCAGATCAAATGAATTCCCCAATGCTACACATCCTTGGGGATCAGATCAAATGAATGCCCTATTGTTATATCTTTGGGGATCAGATCAAATGAATGCCCAAATGCTACACGTCCTTGTGGATAAGATCAAACAAATGCCCCAATGCTACACATCTGTGGGAATAAGATCAAACAAATGCCCCCAATGCTACTTATCCTTGGGGATCAGATCAAATAAATACCCCAATGCTACACATCCTTGTGGATCAGATCAAGTGAGTACCCCAATGCTACACATCCTTGGGGATCAGATCAAACAAATGCCCCAATGTTACACATCCTTGGTGATGATATCAAATGAATACCCCAATGCTACACATCCTTGTGGATCAGATCAAACAAATGCCCCAATGTTACACATCCTTGGGGATCAGATCAAATAAATACCCCAATGCTACACATCATTGTGGATCAGATCAAGTGAGTACCCCAATGCTACACATCTTTGGGGATCAGATCAAACAAATGCCCCAATGCTACACATCCTTGATGATCAGATCAAATGAATACCCCAATGCTACACATCCTTGTGGATCAGATCAAACAAATGCCCCAATGTTACACATCCTTGGGGATCAGATCAAATGAATGTCCCAATGCTAGACAGCCCTGGGGATGAGATGACCAATGTGCTTGACAGGCTTCTCTAATGGTTTCAGAAGACAAAAGTATTCAAATGTAATCGACATGCCAAAATAGTAACTTTGAGTGCAAAGCCAACTAAACAGCAGATTAGATTGTAATTGATGTAAACTCCAAGAAACAGTTTGAAACATTACCAAGAGTTCATCAAAGAAAATTGCTGTTGGGAATGAGATTGTTTTGAGGTACAAATGTGGAAAATTTATTCAAAACTTCTCTTTCTAACATATATTTTTAAATTCTCAATTGCTTAACTCTTTCAAAAAAAAAGAGAAGATATAATTCAAGAATAAAAATAGCATGCTTTAGACATCCAATATTGCACAGTGAGCAATCGAACTGCCCTTTCAACATGGAGTTTTCAGTAACAGACATCTTATGACTGTGAATGGTCTTAAATTGAATTGTTGCTAATGTAACTCAATCATTAATTACATGAGTCTTTTGAAATTATTGTTATCGCTAGTCTTCCAGAACAGATGGTCATATTGACACATGATTTTCTCTAATATACCTCTTCTGACAAATAGATGGTTCTAAAAGCAAATGTTGCCAATTTAACGTTCAACATGGCTATTATGACTGTCATGTTACCAGTTTTCTTTTCTCTACTTCTCAGTGGTCATATAAAATTGGAATCTAAATGTCTACATTTTTTTATCACAATTAAATGGTCAAATATATATTTATATATATATGTATATATATAAATATATATATATATATATATATATATATATATATATATATATATATATATATATATATATATATATATATATATATAATTGTGATCTTGCAAATGGCCACCATAGTGACCATCTCAAAACTTAAATTTTTATTTATATATGGTGTCAATTGGACCATTGAAGATTGCGGATACATCTTTATTGTATATTTGACAAGTTAATGACTGTATTCATCATAGGATGTTCCATGTCAAAAGACATGACAGCAATTTGTGTGCTGCACTTTTATGAACACACAAACTAATACTTATAAGAAAATATTTTTAATCTTGGAACCATTTCTTCAGGGTCATGGTATTTAAACTCTCCACTTTCTTTTTCAGAGCAAGGTGAAAGACAAACCGCTATCCACACCCAGCAAACAAACTTGCATAGAACTGAATCATAATCGGAGTCAACAGTCACCTTATTTCACAACAGACTCTAAATTCACAATTGAATCCAAAAAGGAAAAACCTGATGTGTTAGGTATGAACATTTTAATTAAATATAATTACTGCAGTTCTCTTTTATTTATATTTCAATTTTTAACCCACTTCTTGAATATCCTATTGAGAAGTTGCATGAATTCCTAGTACCTTCATTTTTTGTTGTTGCTGTTATCCTGATCTCTATAGCCTGACCATCCAAAGAACAACATGTGTGCAGTCACCAAGAAAAACTGACTTTTTGTTAACTTTAAACATAAGTAGTTTGTTGAAATCTGACTTTAACTGTCAACTAAATAAGAAAACTAGCTTGCTAGAAGTTGTAACATAACATTTGCTTAGGGTGGAAGTCGCATGTATTATCATGAAGTTTTTTTTCCATAACACAGAACTTAATGTACTTCATCAGAAAGACATAACTAGAAAGACATAGTAAAGTTGACTGAATATATTGATCTGATTCTGTTGTCCACTATATATAAGTCAGATATGTCCATATTAATCAGGTGATGTTGAATCTGATTGCTACCCATATTAATGAGGTACTTTTGAATCTGATTGCTACAGTTTGTTACCTATCCGGAGACTTTATTTTTTAATTTATTTGAATAAAAACTTTTTATACAGGGCTATGTTATGCGTTTGGATGAGTTTGACAATGAACAAGACCTTGCACCCAATTATGCCTTTCTCTTTGGAAAATAGTTTATAAAGTTTGGAAGATAGTTTACATGTTGTGATGTGATTATGATTTTTAATGTTACAGTAGCTTTAACAATTTTTCAGTCATAACACTACAATGTCTGCAGTGTGGCAGTTTATAGTGATGTATAGCACTGGGGCATCATACCGCAAACATATAGCATGATGTCCCACCCAGTCACGTTATCTTGACACCAGGCCGACCAGTCCTAACACTAACCTCTTAATGCTGAGCATCAAGCAAGGCAGCTGTTAATATCATTTTTGTAAGTCTTTGGTATAACTCAACTGGGCATTGAACCCACGACTTCCTGCATCTGAGGTGGACACTCTAACCACTAAGCCACCAGAGCGTCCTTACAATGCTATTAATGCCTGCTTAGTAAAACCAGTTGTCATGTAAGCATTTATACAATATTAGCCCTAATTAGTCTTCTTGTTTTACTGTCACAAGTAGGTTTAAAGAGTGGTCCTGTGTTCTCCATGCATCATTTTGTTGTCATCATAGGATGTACATTTTCTAAATCTTTCAATAGAGTTTAGTGAAAAGGTCTCATTCATCTGTTGTCGACTTGGGATATTAGAAGAAACTTGACATGTTTGGTTCATTAATGTTCTTGCAGAGAAAAAACAGCATTAAAAGAGTTGTCTGAATTAAAATCAACTCTACAAGTCTCTCTAATGGTATTATATTGAATTTTTATTTTTATAAATTATTCTTACAGAAAAATGTCAACAGCTTGACTAAGTTATTTAGCTGGTGAATCTTCACTGTGTTCTGGAAATTATTCCATGATGGATAGTGATCTTATTAGTATTTCCTGCCTCCATAAGCTTCAAAAGTTGTCATAAGAACCCTTACATTTTCATTGAAAGTGATGCTGTTTTTGTTGACCTTCCTAAAAGTTTTTATAGATTTTTGTTCAGACTGCAAATCATGATTGAATATATAACTGACTTTATGATATATTTCATAATGGTATATTGCAATATATACCAAACAGATTGGAAAGTGCTATCCATTGAACATACAGGAGGTTACAAGATAATCTGAAGTAAATTTATATATGAAGATCATAGTATTGGACAGAATAGAGATTTGTGTTTTCATTTGTTCTATATTGAGACTTGAACCAGGGTTTGTGGGTTACATAATATACTAAGTGATGAGTCCCCTAACCCATGCAATGGGCATGAATGTAGGTTGGAGTAGTGGTACCAATCAAGACTAAAATCTGATGAGATTAAGTAAATATTTCAGTTAAGTATGGGGTGGGGACATCTGGGTGGTCAAAATATGGGTCTATATAAATCAATTCCAGAGAAGTGTTAATGTTTCCTTGTCAGTTAATGTCAAAGTATGACTGCATTATTTGCCCTGAAAATATTGGGAGGAACAGGGCATTTTTGAACATTTTTGTAGATGAGTATGGCATTGCCATTGTAAAAAAAAGTGTGTTGCACAGTGAATGCTGGCACTGAGGGTAGGTGCTGAAAACAGTGATGACTACCGGGTGAAGGATAACATTGTCACTGACAGCAATGACAATATATTTTGTGCCATTTTAATTCCAACTCCTTGAATGTCAAATGCCCTATGAATCAGGGTTTGGGAACAGGCTGGAGTATGAGCTTGCCTTCAATGACTACTCCCATATAATCAAAGATAAAGGATATCAGAATGTTGGTTTCACTGGTGAAGAATTCCAACCTTGCATGCATGCATTAATACCAAGGATGGCTAACCATCGTGTATGACCTTGTGTACCACCACTGACAGGTCACACTTGTCAAGTTCAAAACCTTGTGGAACATAAATCTCACCATCTTTTCAAAAGGTATGGCAGGTGCTGTTTTGCCAATTAGCTGTCATATTTGTTCAGAATACTGAAAAATTTAAAACCTGAAGATACAGAAAATCAAAGTGATTGTCATGGGTATATTTAACTAGGTGTACTCTTAAGGTGTCAGACCCCAAAAGTGTGACAGGTCAGGAAACACTGCATCTGTTGCAAGTTTCACAAGTTCAAGGTTTCCATGACATCATAAGTCCTGCATCTGATTGAGGTCACATTTAAAAATGACATCATAGACAACTTCTTTCTGTGGCTGCAAATGCACTCAAGAAATGATGACTCCCTCATTGATCCTGGCTAGCTTTTTATGACTGGCTGTTGTTTTCTACAACATTTTCTTTGTGAATATCTTTAAATCTCTGACAAAAAGAAAAGTTATGTTTCCAGATGTCACCTTTAACAGATAGAAGAAAGATTCTTTGTGCCCCCACAAATGTATAAGTTGGTACTCAAGAATCTGATAGTTAGCCAGATTGGATGATCCCTTTTACTGTGAGGTGCATGACAACTTTCAAGACTGTCTGTAGAAAAATTATGTTATCCCAACACTTGCTAAATGGATATGTTATCCCAACACTTTCTAAAAAGATATGTTATCCCAACACTTGCTAAATGGATATGTTATCCCAACACTTGCTAAATGGATATTTTATCCCAACACTTGCTAAACAGATATGTTATCCCAACACTTGCTAAATGGATATGTTATCTCAACACTTGCTAAATGGATATGTTATCCCAACACTTGCTAAATGGATATGTTATCCCAACACTTGCTAAATGGATATGTTATCCCAACACTTGCTAAATGGATATGCTACAAAGTCTCAAATTGCTACGCTCTGCTAAAGATTGATTAGCCAGCAACCTTTATATTATGCTTGACAACAAAACATTTATGCTTGCTAAAGTTTGTAGGAATCATCCTACTTACCATCATTTCGGTGATTGTGGTTTGTTATTGTGCAAGTTTATAACTCAAAGGCATAGTTCATATCCTTATAACCAATTACAGGAGTATTAGCCATGGTTAACCTTGGACATCCATGAAACAACAACCCACCTGATAGATAAGAAGGCTAATGGCAAGCCAAAGTCATGTTGTTGAGTAGGACTGAAAGAGAGGGTAACTAAACAAGCTGGCAACTATCCTATGTGGTAATGTAATACTAAAATGTCCAGGGACATGCATAATGCAGAACAACCTGAAAGAAAATATATATTATTGCCACAAAAATTATTGTAGTATTTGATAATCAGACAGGTGGACTGCCGTTTCAACCAGGGTAGTAAATTAAGTCATAGATCAGACCTATTTATTATTCAGTAGTAGTCATTAACATATTTTAACAATAGTATTATGATGTTGACTATGCCGGATGGCAAATAGATTCTCAGTATGACCTGCCACATTGCTGTGTTTGCTATATTGTCAGTATGACCTGCCACATTGCTGTGTTTGCTATATTGTCAGTATGACCTGCCACATTGCTGTGTTTGCTATATTGTCAGTATGACCTGCCACATTGATGTGTTTGCTATATTGTCAGTATGACCTGCCACATTGCTGTGTTTGCTATATTGTCAGTATGACCTGCCACATTGCTGTGTTTGCTATATTGTCAGTATGACCTGCCACATTGCTGTGTTTGCTATATTGTCAGTATGACCTGCCACATTGATGTGTTTGCTATATTGTCAGTATGACCTGCCACATTGATGTGTTTGCTATATTGTCAGTATGACCTGCCACATTGATGTGTTTGCTATATTGTCAGTATGACCTGCCACATTAATGTGTTTGCTATATTGTCAGTATGACCTGCCACATTGATGTGTTTGCTAGGCTTGTCCCTGGATACAGACAACTGACAAAGATGGTAATAGTAGGGCACACCCAAAACTTGATCCCACTATGTGGGCAATTCTCAGCTGTACATTTTCCGAGGCTTATTTGAAAATTTGACCAAAAAACCTCGGACGTCCAAGGTTTTTCCGAGGGTTCCTAGGAAAACCATGGACATCATCTCTTACATTAAAAATACACCTAGGTAATACCTTGGAAAAACCTTGGACATGAGCACTTTTAGTTTGGAAAAACGTAGGAAATAAGAACTTAGTCATTTTTTAGCTTGTTATAAAAAACCTAGGAAAGAAGAACTTTGTCATTTATTAGCTCGGACATAGCTCAGAAATGTCTACTTAGAAAATTTTCAACTAGGACATTGACTTGGTGTGTTTTAACTGTGCACTTAGAGATTTTTGTATATTTATTCAGAACATATTTTTTACAGTTTATTAAAATGAATAATGTTTGTCATCCAAAACAATTACCAAGTCTACAATTTGAATTAAATAATAACTATGAATTATTGTTGATTGATTGATTTGAGATTAACATTTCACCATCTCAGTGCAGGCAATGCCAAACAAGAACACAGATTTTGGTTTCACATTTCATTTACATGTAAATAATAATATGAAATACAGAACCAAAACCTATACACATGCTTATCACATACAGAAATTTCTCATGGATTCTGTACAGAATATTTCAGGAATCTGTATGGAAAATATATGGACTGAAAACTTATGGAATCAGACAATTTATTCCATATTATACCATAAGTACTTCACTGCAAGTGAAAATTCCAAATGGAATAATGTATTTGTATGGAAGATATATGGACTAAAAAACTTATGGAATCAGACAATGTATTCCATAACTATCATAAGGAATTCATAGCAAGTGAAAATTCCAAATGGACATGACCAAAAAAGTAGAGAAAATGTAAACATGATCAGAAAATTAATATCTGGTTGTATAAATTCTTATGCACTTAATAAACCAACAATTATATGTTGATACTTAATGTCTTAGTTGAAAATGGGATTGAAATCTCATCAAATTCACTGAAATTTTTTCTACATTCACTCAAATGTTGTTTTCACTAAAATTATCATATTTTAGGAGATTTTAACCATAATTTCTGAAAATATCAGTGAA
This sequence comes from Potamilus streckersoni, assembly GCA_016746295.1. Taxonomy (NCBI): domain Eukaryota; kingdom Metazoa; phylum Mollusca; class Bivalvia; order Unionida; family Unionidae; genus Potamilus; species Potamilus streckersoni. Next base: position 1,163,072 of record JAEAOA010002053.1, on the reverse strand, counting down.
ATTTTGTGATTGAAATGTCACTGACTACCAACATTTCTTAAAATATGTGAGAATTTGTGGTTAAAATTTCAATTAGGAGTTTATCAAAATTTCTGAAAATATAGTGATATTTTGTGATTTTAATATCATTGACTTTTAATGAAAATATCAATAAGATATAATGATAATATGATAGCTTCAATTGTATTTAACTTGTTTTCCATTTTAAATCAGAATTTTGCTTGCTCTTGACCTGAATCTGATTTTCCTTGATATGGACCCTTTTTTTAATATCGTCTCCGAAACTTTTTTTTATGCAATAATGCTCTATCCGGTCCCATTCCGCAACAAGCTTTCTAATAAGTATTTGTTTGGTTTTTGTTATTTAACAGATGATTGTTGTAAAGAGCTTTCTGATTGGTCAAAATTTTGTACTTGTCCATGAATCGTCACATACTGGAAACTGATGGAAATGAGAATGCTTGCTTAGCATAGGTGGGGCTCTACAGTTTCGTATTTAGCATAGGGTTAGAATTTTAAAGAAAAAGAATTTTCCCGGGTTTCCTCACTAGTTAAATGGCTATTTAGAAAAGACTTTGTAAATCTTAAGTATTGTTCAAAGAACCTTTAATTCCCTTTATTTTGGTGTATGATTGATGGGTGTAATATGGGTTAGAGAGTATACAGCTTGGCCTTACTCCAGATGTGCACCTTTCATAAAAGTGCTAGCTCTGCTTGTTCATTTTCACTTCCCAAACTTCAGAGGTAAATTGTAAAAAAAAAAGCTGATTCCCTTATTTTACATTTTATGTATTTGGTAATTCAGTCATTGCACTTTTAGAAGCTGGTATTATCTAGTTTGGCAAAATTCATTTTCCATATTTTAATAGCGGCCAAGAATAGTGTACTTTAGACAAATTTAGGTTGATTTTTGGAGCACAAGGGAGTAGTCATTTTAGTTAGCAGTGTCCTAAGATCATTTAAAATTTCCAAAAGTACAATATATAAAGACATTTCAGCCACATTACATGAAAGTAGCATATAGGTATGCCAACATTCTCTCCACTGTGCATGTTTAAAATGCAAATAGCTTCATCTTACATACATCATTCTCTCAAAAGTACATAATAACTGGTGAGTGCCACCAGATGTAGCTTTAACAAACAACTGCTAATAGAAGTCAGACACAGGTATACTGGACAAATGGTGATGAGTATTTACCGAAAATCCATATTGATATGATCATCCATTCAAGAGAAGTGGCAATAAGATTTTCAAGAAATCTACAATCATTGTGATGCTAGAAGTCGGATTGAGATTGTATCTTAATATTATTATGTATTTTTAATTTGTAGTTTTTGCTATTTTTTAAAGTTTTTATTCATTATATGGTAATGTAAAATTTTATAGCTGACCTACTGTCCAACATCAGTAGCAGATTTTTAAAGCAACATTGTTGACTTTTTCTGATTGAATGATAAGTATTAGAATTATTATTTTAATATGAGTAAAGAACATTGTGTTTACCATTTTCTTTAATATAATTGCAGTAACACTGACCTTCTAATTTTATCTATGATTTAATCATGTAAATGTTTGGAGCCTTTTAGAATGAACTTTTAATTTAGGTAATTGTTTTTATTTGTGGAAAATGTTAATTGTGACTAAGGTCACGTAACGGAGCATACAATCTTGTTTACTAGAAACTTTATTTCTGCAATAAAATTGGAAGCATAAATCAATTTTGTTATTTGTGCAGTATTTCATTTGGATTGGAATTTATTTATTCAGATTGTTTATTCACTGGAAATACAAAATGCTCGTCTAAAATATTATTCTTGGAAGTAGAGACTTGGAATTATAGTGAAATTCATATAAGGATATATTTGTATTATTGTGATTAAACAAAAGACTCTTCATACATCATTACTATTCAAGTCATTACAGGCACATCAACACTTCCAGCATAGGATTTATTTTAGAATAACAGTAAAATTTAACAGAACTTTAATATTTAGGGTTTTTGTTAGAAGTTATATCGTTATTTGGGATCCAATTCACAATACCAGAAATTATTTGTTTATATTTTTACTTTGTATTTTAAGGAAACTTTATTTGTTGAGTTTTACAAAAACCTATTTGTTTTTTTTTATTGTTTCTGTTACTTTTTAAAGACATTAGACTGTTAATCTATAGGATAAACTTGTTATCATCAGAAGTGTTGTAGTAACAACACCATGTAAATATAATTAGTCCAGTTAGAAGGTGTAGCAACAATATTTTGAATTTGGCCTCTTTGGTGCTCATAATGGCCATTGGAGTTAAAACCACTTTCATTAGAGACCAACAATACATCTGGTTGAAATTATGTTCCGTCTTGCATGAATTTCCTCCAGGTCTAAGTTGTTAAGTTGCAGCAACAACAACAAACAGCTGCTGAACTAGATGCATGGTCCTTGCATGATTGTTTTGGTACTTAAGCCAGTAGAGCCGATAACCAAATATTTTTGGGCCTCATATCCTATATCCTGCACAAATAATAAATTAATTACTTATATATTAAAGATCAATATATTATTCATGAAATAATGCATACCTTAAACACAATTCATGTTTATTTTAGCATTATTATCTTATTCACAAGCAATGAGGAACAATAACCTTAGAGTACAGGAAGAAACCCAGTTGTCTCCGAAGGATAAAGTCCATGACACATCATGCTTGTCTCTTCAGAAACTGCCTGGACATGCAGGGGATTTGAAAGCTGACATTGATCAGACTGAGGCAGTGTTTGTCCATAAGATGCTTGTACAACGAGCGGAGTCTGTTGGCTTAATCATATCACCCATTGTATGTGGAACAGGATTTCATGTTGGGCCTGGTTACATCATGACAGCAAAACATGTGGTTGATCAGATTCTTGTAGGTGGTGAGTATCTTGAAGCATTTACAGGTAAATGAAACTTACAAATATATTACACATTTGTAATAGCATAAAGGTTGTTTTCCTTTCTCTTGCAGAATAACCTGTACACACTAAGCATTTTGCTGGATTGACTCTCTCTCTCTCTCTCTCTCTCTCTCTCTCTCTCTATATATATATATATATATATATATATATATATATATATATATATATATATATATATATATATATATATATATATATATATATATAATCTCACAACTCTGAGAAAACTGATCAAGTGCTTTTGAGATCACTTTTCCAAGGTGAACAACACAATATTGATTGAAGATGTTTTACCTTTATATATGAGTTGACAATAGTTTACAATTACATATGAGTTGAACATGTTTTGCTATTACATAATGGTTGAAAATGTTTTGCCATTACATATGTTTACCATAATTGTTTACCATTACATATGGGTTAAAAATATTTTACAATTATATACAAGTTCTGAGCATTCTTGTAACTACATAATTTGTTTGCTAGATTTATGTTCTTCATTAACATGAGAACATACAGAAAAATATTGTAGAAGATGCAGTTGTCATTTAAGCTAAGGTAGGGCAGCTAGACTATATTTGGTGACAAAATGGACAGAATACTACTTATTCTTTAAATCTTCATTTTTGCCTTCCCAAAATTCTGAACTACTGGTTTTTTTTATGGTAGTTTTCTATGACATCTTTTTTTAAAGATTAAAAGTCTAGCCCTTAGAGTCCAGCTTTTTCAGTATTGAAGTCATATGGGAAAATTTTGGCTGATACAAGAAATCAGCGTAAGATATATTTGGGTTTGAATAACAATCAGTCTTATGCGAAAGAGTATTCCATTATGTTTCTTCTGTTCTTCAATTTATGACATTCAGAATCTTACAGTTTCAAAGTCTCTACAAGTGTAATAAATTTAGCAGGACACTTTAAATCAGAAAGCATAGCATGTGATTCTTGAAACATGTTAACATCAGAGATTTGAGAAACATTCATGCAGCACAGTGACTGATCATTCCTTACAGCAAAATTCTTCCTTAGTAGTTTTCTTCCTGAACTCAATCTAATTTTGTCAGTTTCATTAATATTGGTCAATATGTTCCAGAACATATACCTACATTATTAATCCACCCAGCTAAACATTCATAACTGCATCAGGGAACTGTGTTTGCAGTTAAGAACAAAATACAAATAGCAGATATTTCTGTTACACTTTTGCACTTAGTGATACAGACTTGATCTTATAAAAAAAAGCATGCACTAAAGTAGAGCATGTCAATCATGAACTGTCCCCTGGAGAAACTGTTTTTGGAAATGTTAGACATGGTGGGGTCATACCTGGCTGTACATTTTCCAAGGTTTCCTAGGAAACCTCGGACAAATGTTCCTAGGAAAAATCTCGGAGTATTGGTTATTAAATTTACTAGCTTACAGTGACTATTTCCAGACAAAAACTTTTGATAAATGTCCAGTGCTTTTATACTCAGAAGTCCTCTGTTTCCTCGGACATAGTCCAAGGTTTTCTTGGATATAGTCCAAGGTGACCTAGGTCATTGTCCGAGGTGTTCTAGGACATACTGTCCTATGTGTCCTAGGACATACCATCCGAGATGTCCTAGGACATCGTACAAGGTGACCTAGGACATCGTCCGAGGTGTCTTAGGACATACCATTCGAGGTGTCTTAGGACATTGTCCAAGGTTTCCTAGGACACCCCTGGCAAAAAATACATCAGATTAACAATTTGTACTGAAGCAAATGATTATTAGATAAATATATTTTTAATTTTGTTCATCACAAATGAAATTTTAAAAAATATCCAGAATGCCCATCATGTTCCTTTAGTGCCAAATTTTATATTTCAGTCTGAAATATTCATCCATTTTAATACATACAAATCCCGGAGAGGTATAAGTATTTATTCCTATTATTCCTATTATAAGTGGCAAAACAGCGTGATTTAGGCATACAATGTTTAAGCTGTATATTACATGCCAGAATTACAGTATGTATTAAACATATTTTCATTACTTTCAAGTTTGTAATGATCATGGTCAAGTCCTCAGAGTGCCGTATTTCATGTTTCTCATATTCTTTTTTTATGTAAAAAATTATACTGACATAATTATGTCGGTGTTGTTCTGGGGCTTAACACCATTTTTTAGCACATGATACATGGTGATCAGTATTAATGGTGGAGGTATTAACTGGGAAATCCGCGAAAAGAACCACCGACCTAAGAGAAGCTACTGGCAAACTTTCTCACATATCCACATTCCCCAAATCTTAGACTCGAAACCACGCAGACAGAGGTGAGTGGGCAGTGATCCGTAACAGAGAGCGCTTTAGACCACTCGGCCACTCGTTGTAATTATGACATCCAATGCAAGAAATATGGAAAATAATAATAATAATAATAATAATAATAATAATAATAATAACAATAATAATAATAATAATAATAATTTATTTAGAGAAGTTAACTCAGTTACAGAGCTAATCTAACTTGAGTCCTTTTGTCTGTTATGTGCAATATATACAGTATATACAACTTGTGAAGAATCTGGCTTAACACTAAATTGATTTTAAAAATCAAGTATCAAGCCTTGAACATATGCACATGCATCTGTGAACACATAAACATATAAAATATTATCTTGCATCGAAAAAATTCAACTGTGAAAAAGATGCAAAATTACAGAAAAGCATCCATTTGAAATGTTAACATAATAAATGCTGGGAGCCTGCTTTATGTCTCTGCTGTATTGCACACTTAATTTTTGATTAATATACAAACCATGATGATTTTGTTGTGTCTTAAATTAGTCCTTGTTCCATAAACAAACGTTTATCATTTAATTGCTCTTGCTTTACAGTGAATTGTAACACACCCAGAATATTTTGATGATATACACAATAATACCACTCATGATATTGAAGGATGATTCTACTTATGGCTGAAAAATATTCCGCAAAGATATGGGTTTCTTTGATAGACATGGGTATCTGGCAACACTATCAACAATTCCCACCAGTGATCTATACGTTGTCCCCTCTTAAATTATTGAAGTTATTCAGTTTGGAGTTCTATAATTTCAAAATCATCCTGGTTCAATTCCTTGTAACATTTAGCAGGTTAGCCACTTTTGTAAAGCTCTTTAAAGGAAAATGCTAGTCCAGGCGTTCAGTTTTCATACGGACTAACCAAATATGTTCCCATCGACTTTGCATTCAAGCTACTCTGACTGCCGCATAATTTTCAAATGGTTATTCAAATTCGTATTCTGCTCAAAAATTCGAATTGCCATGCTAAGGAAGCATGCACATTACATTCAGTTTCTGTTACGCGACGATTCATTGGGCAAGTACAAAACTTTGACTATCAGATCGCTCTTTACAACAATTATCTGTTAAATAACAAAAACGGAACAAATAATTATTAGAAATCTCTTTGCCAAATGGTACCAGATAGTGCATTATTGCATAAAAAAGGTTTCAGAGAAGATATTATAAAAGGGTCCATATTGAGGAAAATCAGATTCAGGTTAATAGAAAGAAAAAATCTGATTTAAAACGGAAAACAAGTTAAATCCAATTGAAGCTAAACATAAATAGACAACAACAATTGTGAAAAAGAAATATAACATGGAAATGTGTTTAAGGAAGTTTGTGTCCAAAATGAACAATACAAATACAGCTATCAAAAACAGGAAATATAAATGCTGACGATAATCATTAAGATTGTACAAGAAAGAAAAACTAAATTTCATTATATCTTTTTTGATATTTTTATTAAAAGTCAGTGATATTAGAATCACAAAATATCACTATATTTTCAGAATTTTGACAAACTCCTAAGTGAAATTTCAATCACAAATTCTCACATATTTTCAGAAATGTTGATAGTGGCATTTCAATCACGAACTTTCACCGACATTTTCAGATATTTTGGTTTAAATCTCCTAAAATATGATAAATTTTAGTGAAAAAATGACATTTGAGTGAACGTAGAAAAAATTTCAAAGTGAATTTGATGAGATTTCATTCACATTTTCAGCTAAGACATTAAGTATCAACATACTGTTAAAAAATTAGGTAACAACATACTTAATGTTGGTTTATTAAGGGCATAAGAATTTATACTACCAGATATTAACTTTCGGACCATGTTTACATTTTCTCTACTTTTTTGGTCATGTCTGCCTGATTTTAAACATCTGTGGAAATAAAGAAAACTGAGATACATATGTTTTCTTCAAATTTATATGAGTATATATTCATCCTTCCACATCACCTACACTGACAAATACATGTACTCTAACTCCCACCAATATATCTATTTGAATCAGATAGTAAATTAATTATTCAGAGAATATTTTCCATGAGACTATAATGAGCCTGCATTCCATATGGAAAAAAGTGTTTATGGATTAAAGTTGCAACATTATTCCATTTGGAATTTTCACTTGCTATGAATTCCTTATGATAGTTATGGAATACATTGTCTGATTCCATAAGTTTTTTTGTCCATATATCTTCCATACAAATTCCTGAAGTATTTCATACAGAATCCATGAGAAATTTCTGTACAGGATAAGCATATGTATAGGTTTTGGTTCTGAATCTCATATTATTATCTACATGTAAATGAAATATCAAACCAAAATCTGTTTTACTGTTGGCATTGCCTGAACTGAGATGGTGAAATGTTAACCTCAAATCAATCAACAATAATTCATAGTTGATATTTAATTCAAATTGTAGACTTGGTAGTTGTTTTAGATGACAAACATTATTCATTTTAATAAACTGTAAAAAAAAATGTTCTGAATAAATATACAGAAATCTTTAAGTGTATTATTGCTATAATTGTCTGAAGAACTAATAGTCATCTACATATGAACATCAACATGCCTATCAAATTATATGTTATGTCTCGTGTGGTTTTTGCCTATTATGTACACACAAGGTTCTTATTATACCACTAACATGAATATGGCAGGGATATGTTGTGTTGGGCTTGTCCATCCATATGCATGTCTTTGTTCTCATCTATGCCACTACTTCTGAATATTTCCATGGACTTTGTTGAAGTTCACTCTCTGATTCTAATTTGTATTTTGGTGATAATGTGTGTAATATATAGACTGTATGGTGATTCCTGTGTTTTCAGCTAGACCCAGAGCATATGATGAATTACCCCGAATCCTGCCCGACATTATTGATACCAGATCAGTATATGAAATTTAGTATTTGGGCACCTTCCAAAATGTGTTACATGTAATGTTATGATAGTAGTATAGGGAAAAGTCATTTATAAAACACTATGGAAAATAGTACTCTATACTCATTTTGAGCTACAAAATAAGTAATTTTTTGTGTCAAAACAAGTATAACTTCACCTTTCGCATATTATCCCATATTGATTCTGAGTTAAAAAAAATAATCTCAGGATTTTAAAAATCTCTCATAAAATTCACCATAAGTATAATCAACCTTTGGTATAAAAACTTTATAAGACAATTTATTAATAAAATCGGCTATTACATTAATGACAAAACAAATAGCGCTTTACTCAAAAGTGAGAAATTATCGCATTTTATATAATTATATAGTAAGTATTAGATAAAAATAAAATTGAATAATGATTAGAAAACCATATATGTCAGTCAAATCATATACAATGAAATCAGGTGAAATTGTCTTCCCAAAGTGCGTGAAAGTGATAGCGTTTAATCTAACTAAGAAGCGAGTAGTAGAGTATGATTCTGTATTGTATGCATCAATCAGCTTACAGGTGAATCAAAACACATTGGTCAAGATAAGCTTATTTCTCAACGAGATTGATAATTGTGGTTCTGTTGTAAGATAAAAAGCGAAGATGATCAAAAAATTATAGATAGCTGGATGAGCGATCCTAACAAAGATGTATGGGTATGTTTATGATAATCTTAATCCGACAAATAAGAAAATTATAGATAGCAAAGAGTATGACAAGAAAAGTGTTATATATTGCAGTATGAAAATATTAAAAGGAAAAATATTTTTACTAAATCATACGAGTAAAGTAGTAGACAACCTCACTACGATACCAGTTGCATCTGCAACGTTAAATGTTAACATCAGCGATGTGGAAGCTGGCAATGCAATTTATCGAAGTGATCAAACAGTATGGTCATGTTACACGATAAAGAATTCGGATAACAAGAAAATATTGAGCGAATGGCGTACTAATCCAAGCAAATATGATTATATTTACAAGCGAATAAGCGAAGTGCCGAGAAAAATTATTGAGGAACAATTACAAGTAGAGCGCGCTGATAACTTTATCGGGGAAAAGAACATACAAATGAGTATCGAGTACTATTTTCCATAGTATTTTATAATTGGCTTTTCCTTATATTGCCAATACATTCTTTTTAAATCCACCCTTTTCTTTTCTACACAGCAATTTTAGATTTGCACTATCTGCCTTTACAAAACATTGTGGCAGACTTGCACTTGCAACAGGGAAAAATCATATTAATTTTATTGTGTTAAGATAAAATGCGATGAAAGTAAAAAGTAAGCAAAATTTTGTGCAGTAACACGAGTTCTATATCACAGCCAATGACCAAACGTTGTCAGTTGTTTGCACATTGGGTTGAAATAAAATGATTTATTTTGGAGTCAAATCGTTAAAAGTCAAGTTAATTATCAATGAAAGAATAAGAATGTTCATTTCAAAACTTTAGCTATGCACCTCAGATTTGGACTAAACATTGTAGTTGGATTTTCCGTTATGTAAAAAAGTAGCCTGTTATTTTAAGATCAAAATGTCAAAATAACTGTTATTGTAAAAAATAAAAATGGTGTCTGCGCAAAAACTCATATTTCAACGATAGGTCTTCAGCAGAAGTTACTGATGGAGGTAGTAAAAAATCCTAATGATGCTGGCATCAAAAGGCGTGGACACTAACTGGAAGAAAATAAAACGTTTTTGTAGAAAAACCTTAGCTTATTTTTTACCATGGATCATGTCAGTCTTTCATCTAAGGTAGAGACCTCCTGTTTATGGGGTCAAAAGAACAAAATAAAATGAATTTTGTACAGTAATATTTGTTAAAGATTAAGTTCTTGTAAGACAGAAACTGATTTATTTTGGGACATACAGGTTAGTGACATGGTAAGTCTATCTAGAAATTATCGGTTTCTCAACAGTATTTAGTACAAAAGTACATACCTTGCCTATATGTTAAGTTCATTTAGATCTGTTGATCAGTAACTTCCAAAAGACTTAACTATGTGGAAGGTATATAATTTTATAGCATTTACAGAGAATTGTTTACTCATTTTTAAACTTCTTTTGTACTTTCATACTTTTTATGGAAACCTTGTTCGCACAATTGAGCAAACACAACTTTTTTAAATGATGGTTTTATATTTGTTTGATCTAATTTCTTTAAGATCTTGGCTGCTCAAACTGATTACAATTGAAATAAACATTTTACATGTACTTGGAGTAAAAATAGTAATGTTGTATACTGATGTGATATGTGTGATCACCTTTTGTCAGCTCCAGTTCCATTACAACAACAGGCGCAGCTTTCTCCTTATTAACAGCTCAGTAACATTAGTGTGTATATAGATTTCTCCTATGAAAGAAATCACGTACCAAGTGATGACAACCGCAGGTTTTACTTTGAACCTGTACAACCATATGCCAATGAAAATCTGGATACTGTTATTCTGAAGCTCAAACCAAGTACTAAGAATTTGTTCCCCCCAGCCTTGACTAAATTTACTCGTTTGTCTCATGATGAATGTTGTGGTTACTTCATTGGTCATTCAAAAGCCGATATTAAAAAGACAGATAAGTACCAGTGCGTTAAACTTTCACCAAACGAGATAACTGCTGCCAAGGAATGGAGTGTCAGACATGTTAATGTGGATGGGTTTGTTGGTATTGAAGATCCACAGCGAGTTCTTCTACATTGCTCATTTGAGAAAGGTGCATCGGGAGCTCCAGGGTTTTGCATCAAACCAATTGATGGTGAAGCATATGTTGTTCTGATGCTGTTGCGTGGGTATCCAGATTGGTATTATGATGATAAATACAAACAAGAAACAAAGATTGGAATCCCTCCCAAATGTCTTATAGAGCAGGGTGTTTCCATGGCATCAATCTATGAAGATATGAAGAAAAAAGATCCAATTCTTTGCAAGGAAATATTTAAACAATGATGCAGATGGAGAAATGAAATATTTACAACATTCCTAAAACAAACGTTTGCTAAAATAATATATGCAGGTTCTGAAACAAAGTCAGAAACAAAAGTATAATGGATGGTAACTTGATAGACACAAGATACAATGCTTATATAATCAGACATCAAGTACATCTGGCCATTTTAAACCGATATACAAGAAATATTTTCGTGTAAAATGTTTGCAGAAATTAAACACTAATGATTGAGATAAATTTTAGATTTTAGTAACATGTATTAGTTGATCCCATTCATTTTCTGAATGCATCAACAATGTGAAAGTTCTCTGTTCAAGTATTTTTTTACTTATATACTAAGATGATAGATGAATATTCAACACCAATAAGATGCAACGTTCTGGCTGGACAATTGATAACAAACTGCAATTTCTATGTAAACAAACATCTACAGAAAACCCCAAAATTTTACTCTGTATAATGGTCTTTTTTAAATGGATTTTTCGCATTAAAAGACAAGGTAGAAAACTAGAAAGTTGAGATTTATTTCATGCATCGTGTGATTTGCTTAGATGAAGGAATATATATTATCGATGTATGATTTTCTACAATTTTTATTATTAATTGAATGAGGATGTTGTTGTTGTTGGGTATAATGCCATTTTTCAGAACACTATAGGCTATTCATGGCAGCCAGTATTAATGGTGGAGGAAGAAAGCGGGAAATCACCAGAAAGAACCACTGACCAATGAGAAGCTACTGACAAGCTTTCTCACATATCCACATTCGCCGAATCCTAGACTCAAACTCACGCAGACAGAGGTGAGATGGCAGTGATCCATAACGGACATTGCTTTAGACCACTCGGGGCCCTGAATGAGGATGAAATATAATCATAAAAGAAACTTGATTGTTCCAAAGAAAAGACACAAATTTAAATGACTTGATCTTATGTTTGCCTTCTACAAGTTTAAAACAGACTTCATCAGTTTCATACCACTTGTATGCTTTGTCACCATTATATGTACAATGTATAATCACATTTGATATGTAGAATTATGTTTTGAATATTCTATATCGTCGGTTAAATAAAATTTCACACACTTTTGTTGCATTACTTTGGAATGGTATTAGTACTATCAATACAGTATAGTGAATTGCTTTTCTTACACTATTAGCTCTTTTTATCAACATCAAATAATTATTATTCATTGGCTGTGTTAATTTTAAGACAGATGTAAAATAGTTACCCAGATAAGTTTAAATTGGGTATATTTTTTCTGTGTGGAATTTTAAATACAGAATATTTGATTCCAATAAAGTGTCTTTATCAGACATTGGTGATAATAAGTCATTTTCTTTAGAGTGATTTCTTCATCCTAAATAATCATGATGTTATACATGGTAGTTACTGATTAATGTCGGAAGCTCATGAGTTATCTTGCTCCAAAAATTTATTAATGCTAAATATAGAACATATTACATTTTCTTTCTTTAAGTTTAAAATTTAAATACATGATAATAAATACCAGTCAGAGATTAAAGAAGATAATCTTATAAAATGTGTTCTGAATAATGAATTTTGGTATAAAATATGCTATGAATTCACTATATTATGTGGGGTACATTTTTTTCCTGACTTTCATGCTTGCTAAAAGCTTAGAATTTAAAAACCCAATGAACAACAATCCATACATGGAAATTATGAGAAACTTGCTCTCCAGCGTCAGTCCAACAGTGGGAACCATTGGACCCTTGCCCTAGTCAATCTATGAAAACCATTGGTGATAGCCACGTGATGCTAGTGTATTGATAAAGAACTGCCATAGTGATATCAACATGATACCAGTTATTGCTAGAATACTGCCATAATGATAGCAACATGATCCCAGTCTATAGTTAGAATACCGCCATAGTGATAGCAACATGATCCCAGTCTATAGTTAGAATACCGCCATAGTGATAGCAGCATGATGCCAGTCTATAGCTAGAATACCGCCATAGTGATAGCAACATGATCCCAGTCTATAGTTAGAATACTGCCATAGTGATAGCAACATGATCCCAGTCTATAGCTAGAATACCGCCATAGTGATAGCAACATGATCCCAGTCTATAGCTAGAATACTGCCATAATGATAGCAACATGATCCCAGTCTATAGTTAGAATACCGCCATAGTGATAGCAACATGATGCCAGTCTATAGCTAGAATACTGCCATGGTGCTAGCAACATGATGCCAGTCTATAGCTAGAGTACTACCATAGTGCTAGCAACATGATGCCAGTGTATAGCTAGAGTACTACCATAGTGCTAGCAACATGATGCAAGTGTATAGCTAGAGTATACCAAGTTGATAGCTATCTATTTTAAGTATCTTTGCAGTTAAATACCAAATCTGACAACAGAGATGGGATTCAATTTTCTGATATTTTATTACTAGTGTAATTATCCATTATTGCCAGTTAATTACTGGATCTGATGGTAAGATTACATGTTAAATTGTTCTTAAAATTCTAGAGTGTACTTTTTAATTTTTCTGTACTGACTGTATAATAACTATTTATGAATTTCTTGATTTTGAAGACCACATTAAAAGTACAGTAACAAAAACTATAATATATTGAGACACTGGCAACACATTTTATCCGGTAGTATACGGTTACTATGTGGTATGTGTATTTCAAATATCTAAATATTAGCAGACAGCTTTACCAGATGGCATAAAAATCATACTGGAACCAATATGGCAACACACACTAGCAATGTTTTCACAATACCCTCTTGATGGATAACATATTACATTGACTATATGGCATTAATATTGTTCACACAAATAGCTGTTGTGTAAGCTATTGACTTCTGTTTATTTAAGTTTTCTAAAATGAAAATTATTTCTATAGTTAGTCAAGCAAAATCTATAGACACAGCACATTAAATAATGTAAGTGGTTGAGACACTCTGGATCTTTTTAAAATCCTTTAGAGACGACGAGAGTGGCCCAGAAAAAAGTTGGGACTCTGAATCCTGTAGGCTCTGCTTATATTGAAATTTGGAAATGAATGTTAAAACAGGCACAAATAATATACAATATAAAGATTTAAAAGACAACGTCAACAATGAGAGTTTGTAATAGGTCTAAAAAGTGATAAAAAGTAAGGTCCTTTGGTGCACCTTATGGGATGAGGCCAAGACCATATGCCAGCCTCCACCACACCTCTGATGGGGCCTGTTGAAGATATAGGTCCTTTTGAACATAATTGTTGTAAACAATATACAAAATATCATAACATAGAGCTATATGGAGAATCCACACGGTAAGATTAAAGTAAGAGTGAGGCAACTTATCTTGACCTACTTGCAAATTACTCCTCGTTTAGATAGTTGATATTGTGGATAACTTACGATACCCCACATCCAGATACAGGCAATACACAGGATACACTTCTGTTGTTTGTTTTGCCTAAGCTATTCTATTTTCATATGACATGGGTATCCACTGAACAATCAGTCCACTTGGCTGCCCAACAAATCCATGTCCAATTAGATATTCTTTTACTGTATTTCAAAGAAAATGTTTACTACCAGTACATTAGAATAATAGTAATCCATTAACTTGCTGTGAACATTGCATTTCTTAATTTTCCCATAATGCAAGTCCTCACTTTCAAATTAAAACATTCCATCCTCCAATAGCATGGAATGTCTTGAACACTAGAACAGAAGGAACATAGATCTAGTCTCATTCTTACACCATAGGCCCTTATAGAAGCCCACTCCTTGTTTTCTTGAATGTTTTATTATAGTAGACATGTGCAATGAATTTGTCATTTTCATTTTTGTTCTGATCAAGTTTTAATCGCTATAGGTCTTGCTACATTAGAGAGAAATTTGATCTCTCTTGATACTTTTCAGATATTTTTGCACTTTGCTAATCAAGAAGGTAATTTTATAATTTTTGTTCTTACTCTTTATTGAGGTGACATGTTAACTGTTTGATTCATGGTTTTAACTCTAGATTGTTAAAGTTTTGCATATATATTTTTCATTCATAGTTTTAAAAAATTGTAGCTAGAACATGGTTGTAAACAAACTCGATTGGACATTAGTATACTGGATGACTAAGCATAGATGGATGCCTTAAGTTGCCCATGTCCTGTGACTTGTTTTCAGTACAGACAAGAGTTGTTTTCCTTGAATGGCATCATAAATGACTACTACTCGAAGTTTAATGTGGCATCTGGAGCAATATCATGTTATCCCAAAGAACACACAGAAGTTGAGCAGACTAAGAGTTTCAGTCTTAGACAGTGAAAAGAAATTACTCTTTCAATGATCACATACATATATCGATAAGTGTGATAGAAGGAAAGTATTATTCTCATCCAATAACCACACATTTTGTATTAGTAGAAGAGAGAGAGAGAGAGAGAGAGAGAGAGAGAGAGAGAGAGAGAGAGAGAGAGAGAGAGAGATTAAATGGACACACACAATTAATAAGTAAAAGTGTAGAATGTGAAGAGGAAAAAAACTCATTCAATGACCACACAAATTAAAAAGAGGCAACATGTGGTGAGAAAATGTCACCAATGACGGCCCAAACGAAGTTGTATAACTGTAATGTATCAGAACATCAAGTCGAAGTCTTGACATTTATACAACTGGGATTTGCAAACAAATGTTCTAAGACTGGACAAGAACTAAATGTTGAATATATATAAGTATTCCACGCTCATGAAAATGAAAAAATGAATCATAGATGAAAAACAGAACTAAAGTAATCATCAATGTTAGAATAATACTAAGGAAACGTTAGATGTAGTTCTTTATTTAATGCATTTAGTTACAGGATAGATAAATAAAATGCCACGCCGGGGAGGGAACGCAGAAAAAAACAAGAACAAAAAAAAAAGACGCTAGCAAGGAAACAGACACGCTAACAGCAGGTGTAGATGCAGGTGAGACACTTTCTTGCCATCAACCTCCAATTAAATTATACAGTGAGAATTAAAATTACAAGGTGAATAAAATCTTAGAACTAGATACGAAAAAAATGAAGTATATTGAAAACGAATTAGATATGGGACAACATGCATAACAAAATCAAGTCTCTAATAACGAAAGATGTACTCAAGTCCGCCATGGGTCAAATTTAAGTAAACTTTAAAATGTGATTTAAACAGCACCTGACATTAAGCATGAATTGAAACCCCATGAATTCATGACTAGTTTGGTATGTCATGGGAACGTAGTTTACAAAGTTGAAAAATAATAACAGTGATCTGAGTAAGAAACAGGATGGATCTTTCAAAATTACTAGGAAGTCGTATTAATCGGATATTGTTCATATGTAGTTTTAATTTAGTCTGTCCTTTTATATTTTATTCAAAATTTTTCACGTGAATTGCAATTATATTTTGATATTATATTTATATTGATTAATGATTCACTTGATCAAAGCACACTGAACTATATTTCATTTTCCTCGTATTTCAACATCTCTCTTTTTGTTTCCTAGGTTAAGTTTTGGAGAATGGAGGTAACTTTGGTTAATCAACAAGTGGCTGGCTATTTCCATGCCCAATATATCCGTACCTTAGTGAATGATAATTCTTAAAATAAAACTGATACGGTAAGGGGAGTCAAAATGATAAGATAAAGTACTAGTGAGTTTGCAAATGCTCTCAGATCTACCGCACGAGAAATTTAAGTCCTAAAATTAATAGTCTGAGTTTCCTCCCCATTGTTGATATTTGGATATGCACTTTAATGTATGTGTCCATATAACAAAGATGATTGTCTAGAGTTAGAGGAAACTCCGACCTTAAAATTAATTACTGAAATTACAGTTCAAATTAGCTATATGTATCTTAAAATTCGTTAACTAGTGAACATGTTGATGCGATAAAAATAATTTCATAATAAGCACTAAAGAAATTTCCGAACATGTTGATGCGATAAAAGTAATTCCAGAATAAGCACCAAATTTCACAATGAACACTAAACAAATTTCAGACGTAACTGAAATCTACAATTAAAGCAGGCACCAATATCTTGCTATACTTACTTTTACATCTGTTTTATGCTGCTGTACATACCCAAGGAATTTGGATATCACATTGTAGTATGGTTGCTTGTGCACCAGAATTCTGACTTTTAAATTGAACTTTTCAGGGTCTTAAATATATAGTTAGAATTTGGTCGGAAAACCGTTAAACAAACTCTTCTCGACAGACCAATAAGTAGCTCTTCGCTTTTTTCTCTTCTTTTACTGGTAATGTCAGACAAAAAAGCGGAAACCTACTTGTCGATCTAATTCCTTGACTCGTAAATCCTGCTATAAGTTTTCAAATAGCCAGAGAGCTTGGAAAAGTAACTGACATATCATAAACAACTCCTATTTAATCACCTGTCAAAGTGGTAAGTTGAAAAGAAAGACATATATTGTTTATAATTTAGTTGTTAATTAATGGTATCCTCCTTCATATAATACGCGAACTCTCAATTATGTCCCAGTATAGATAGCTAGGAACCGACCTTTTAACGTTTGGACAATGGTAGTATTTTCTTCCTTAATCTTAAGATACAAAAAAAATAAAATATTTAGATTTTAAAAAATCAGAGAGCAATTCTCAAACTATCTGACATTTTTTTCTCCATAGAAAATACAGCGGCAATGGGAATATAAATGGTCAATCACTTACGTTACTGATTTGCTTCTTATGACAATGTTAGCAATAGCGATGGTAGGAAAATCACGTGGCAATTATATTGTGCTTATTACTATGCGAAATCGTCCTTCGCTGCTTTCGTGACCATTCATATTGACGGCTATATTATTAACCTTTTTCGTTTTTACACAGCAACTTTAGATTTGCACCATCAGCCTTAACAAAACATTGTAGCAGACTTGCACTTGCAGCAGGGAAAAATCCTACTTAGTTTGCGGTGTTAAGATAAAATGCGATGAAAGTAAAAAGTAAGCAAGATTGTGTGCCGTAACACGAGTTCTGTATCACAAACCTAGAGCGAACTTTGCATAATGTTTGCACATGGGGTGGAAATAAAATTATCCATTTTGGAGTCAAATATTTAAAAGGCAAGTTGATTATCACTAAAAGAATAAAAATGTTGTTTTCAAAACTTTAGTTATGCACCTCAGATTTGGACTAAACATTGTAGTTGGTTTTACCGTTGAGTAAGAAAGTAACCTGTTATTTTAAGATCAAAAGGTCACAATAACTTGCTGAAAAAAATAAAAATGGTGTCTGCACAAAAAAGTATATCTTGACGAAAGGTCTTCATCAGAAATTATTGATGGAGGTAATATTAAATCCTAATGATGCTGGCATCAATATGTATGGTCATTGCAACTGAAAGAAAACAGTTTTTGTACAATAACCTTAGCTATAAATAGGTTATTCTACCATGGTTTGTACCAGGTTTTCACCTAAGGTAAAAAAGGCCTCCTCTTTATGGGGTCAAAAGAACAAAGTTAAATGAATTTTGCACTGCAATATTTGTTACAGATTAAGTTCTTGACCAAGCTTTTTGGATAGGTTGCACATAGTGTAAGAGAAAAACTGATTTAGTTTGGGACGTAAAGATCAGTGACATGGAAAATCAATCTAGAAATATTGGTTTCTCGATAATATTTAGGACAAGAGTACATACCCTGCCTATATATCAAGTTCATTGATACCTGTTCATCAGTAACTTCCTACGCAATTAGTGCCAATATAAAGGTTTGCTAAATATGGGGAATGTATATAATTTTATAGCATTTACAGTGAATTCTTTTCTCATTTTTAAACTTCTTTTGTATTTTAATACCTTTAATGGAAACTCTGTTTGCACAATTTAGCAAACACAACAGTTTTAAATGAAGGTTTTGTATTTGTTTGACCTAATTACTTCACGAATCATGCTGCTCAAATTGATTACAATTGGAAGTAAACATTTTACATGTACTTGGAGTAAAAATAGTAATGTTGTATACTGATGTGATATGTGTGATCACCTTTTGTCAGCTCCAGTTCCATTACAACAACAGGCGCAGCTTTCTCCTTATCAACAGCTCAGTAACATTAGTGTGTATATAGATTTCTCCTATGAAAGAAATCACGTACCAAGTGACGACAACCTCAGGTTTTACTTTGAACCTGTACTACCATATGCCAATGAAAATCTGGATACTGTTATTCTGAAGCTCAAACCAAGTACTAAGAATTTGTTCCCCCCAGCCGTGACTAAATTTGCTCGTTTGTCTCATGATGAATGTTGTGGTTACTTCATTGGTCATTCAAAAGTCGATATTAAAAAGACAGATAAGTACCAGTGCGTTCAATTTTCACCAAATGAGATAACTGCTGCCAAGGAATGGAGTGTCAGACATGTTAATGTGGATGGGTTTGTTGGTATTGATGATCCACCGCGAGTTCTTCTACATTGCTCATTTGAGAAAGGTGTATCGGGAGCTCCAGGACTTTGCATCAAGCCAATTGATGGTGAAGTGTATGTTGTTCTGATGCTGCTCCGTGGGTATCCTGATTGGTATTATGATGATAAATACAAACAAGAAACAAAGATTGGAATCCCTCCCAAATGTCTTATAGAGCAGGGTGTTTCCATGGCATCAATCTATGCCATGGAAACACCCTGCTCTATAAGAAAGTACGTCCATTTCTTTGGACTGAAATATTTAAACAATGAAGCAGATGAAGAAATTAAATATTTATAACATTCCCAAAACAAAAGTTTGCTAAAATAATATATGCATGTTCTGAAACAAAGTCAGAAACAAAAGTATAATGGATGGACACCTGATAGACACCTGATTCAATGCTTATAGAGTCAGACATCAAGTACATCTGGCCATTTTAAACCAATGCACAAGAAATATTTTCATGTAAAATGTTTGCAGAGATTGAACACTAATGGCAACCATTGTAGCATCGCGTTGAAACATCAGGCGAAATTTTCAATGTTGAACTGTAACAATTTACCTCGTAAATTTGGGAAATGTCACTGCCTGCTGAACCAATATATGTGCAGTAACCGATCCTATAATCAGAGATACAATCTGAAATCACGGAGTTATAATATCGGCGAGTAAATTCAAGATTGTGTCGTATTTTGCCAGTTTTCGTGAGTTTAGTTTGACTGTAGCGTTCTGTTTAACTTTTATGATTTAAATGTCAAAATACGACTTTCTAATGTTGCTTAATGATTGATATGGAAACGCTGCAAATCATTATTATTTATTGCTACACTATTCAAATCAATGCAGTGCTATCAGTTATCGACAATAGGTTTACAAGATTATGAAGTCAAAGCACGCTTGGGAATCTCATTTCCGTTATTTTGAGGGGTTTGTTTCTATCGCTTATTAAATCAAGAAATGTTAAGAGGTTGTTACATTTACTTATTTTCGTCCTCGAAGAAGATGGCTGATTTTTTAATTTCAAAATTATTTAAGGTACGTAATCAGTTTTATCGGATTTTTGTTGGTCAAACCTTTCAGGTGTCATTCATGTGACATATGTCATAGACCTTTCAAAATTAATTACAAACCTAAAGTTTAGGGCTCATTAAGTATTGCATATAGATTACACCTTTTTTGCTATACTAAAAATAATAAAGCAACGAAAAGTTGTTTTTGTTATTTACATTATCATCTTTCTTGAATTCCACTTCAAAACTTGAGAATATTCATTAACAGGTGACTGCTGCGTAATGAAAAGGCAAGAGAACCATTCTTATTAGCCATAATCAAATGTATACATCCCATTTCCAAGAAAATTCCAAAGTGAATTGTGCCTTTAACTATTGATTAATTTTATTCATGAGCTTGTCAGTTTGTAAACCAGTCCATATTTTTGAAGGAAAGAGAGATGTTAAGTGAAACACTTTACGGTTTAAACTGTGGATGTTATAGGACGGATCTGAGTAGATGAATCTTTTCACACTTAAAAACATGTCAGATCAGGAGAAAGGACAAATCAACACTGCTATATAAAATTATAAAGAAGAAAAGGAGAGTCATGAAATAAAGCACTCTGAGCACCTGACCATGATAATTACAAAATTCAAGTTTACAATCATTCAATAAGAGTTACAGAAATGTACTAATTTAATTGAATGCTGAATATACATAATTTTCAGTATATGTTGCATTTGCATTCTGGTTCTAATCCATGTGGATTTTGCACATGGTGATAATAATTTTGACCAACTGCAGAACCTTGTGAGTATTGAATAAATGTTTCATAAATACTGTAATTCTGACATATAATATATAACAAACGTTTTATGCCCACATTGCGCTTTTTGCCACTTATAATAGCAATAAATATGTATACCTCTTGGGGGTTAGTATGTATGGAAATGAATGAATATTTCAAACTGAAATGTAAAATTTGGCACTAAAGGAACATGATGGGCATTCTGGATATTTTTGAAAATTTATTCATTTGTGATGCACCAAATAAAAGTGTATTAATGTAATAATCATTTGCTTTATTATAAATTGTTGATCTGATGTATTTGTTTGCCAGGGGTGTCCTAGGAAACCTCTAACAATGCCTTGGACACCTCAGACGGTATGTCCTAGGACACGTCAGATGGTATTTTATAGGAAATCTCAGGCGTTGTGTCCTAGGACACTTTGGACGGTATGTCCTATGAAACCATGACGGTATGTCTTAGGACACCTTGGACTGACTCGAAGGAAACCTTGGACGTCTAAGTAGAAAAACCTTGGACATTTATCAAAAGGTTTTGTCTGTTACACTGTAACCTCGGACGGTCAGTAACCAATACTTTGAGGTTTTACCTAGGAACATTTGTCCAAGGTTTCATAGGACACCTCGGAAAATGTACAGCCGGGTACTCTTTATTAAAATGAAGTAATTGTTTGGGGTGGGGTAAACTGATTTAAATTTTGTAATAATTTCAGTAGTATAAAGACTTCTACTTTTTCGTTCATGCTGTGATATGACTAGAATACTCTGCGCCAAGTCAAAGAGGAAAAGGCTGTCGTATGGTCCTATAATGTACAAGGCAGATTGGGACATTGGGACATTATTCCTTCTGTACTAGAATTTTAGAACATTCCATGCTAATTGAATATTTATAAGCCATCTAATTGAAACTTTGCATATTTGAAAAGGTAGGCAATGCAATAGTTTCATTCTAAGAGTGGTGCTAAATAAACTGATTGTTTTGAATAAAGATACACAGAATAAAGTAAAAGCATCAAATTATCGAAAATGAAGTTGAGCAGGCTTTCCTCAATGAAAAATATTCAGTAGTATTAGTTCAGTTTTTGAGGCATTTGGACTGTTAATATTATCTAAAATGTGATTTTGCATTATATCTATATATCAATGCTATTGTTGTACTGATATAGATATTGATACAAAAGGCAGAGAATCGATACAAGATATAGAGAATCGATACAAGATATAGAGAATCGATACAAACATTACTTATCATATGCAGATTATTTTAATCTGCAGCAGTCATGAATAGTTATTGGCTGTTTGTCTTTTTATTCTTTAACTTGAGAATATATCTGAGATAAATGTTACAGACAAGGTTGTCATTCATCTTTTTTAGTAAAAATGATACAAAAATATTGAGAATAATTACTTGACTGCTAGAAATTAACACAAAGTGATGTCTCTAATGTGAAGCCAACAAATTTAATGTTAATTATTTTATTTGCATTTTGCGTCTGCTCATTGGGTGATAGTTGTTTTGTTGTTTTGTTATGCTCTGATCATTGCCAGAAAGTAAACACGACTAACGAGTTTATCATTTGGCATTAGTGATAAATCATTCAATTTTCAGGAAGGATTGGGCTGCAGTAATTTATTTGAACAAATCCCAACCTCCACCTCACCCAAAAATATTCTTGCTGTTCATTTTTTATAAAACACAACGCCCAACTACTATCCATTATATTATTATAAGATATAAATTATCTCGAGATGTTGTATATATATATATATATATATATATATATATATATATATATATATATATATATATATATATATATAGGTCATAATAAATATAATATTAATTTGATGTTAGACGTTAGCAATTATCACCAATTTATTAAAATGATACAAATACACTGGACATTATGTTGGTTCTATTGAACTTATAAAAGTAGCAAAATAAATGAATATATTATAAAAGTTATGCGTATAATGAATGAATAGCTGGTACCTCATTTATAGCTTTCCTTCTTAAATGTAATTTCAGATCTATCAGGCTTGCACGGGAGTACAATATCTGTACTGGAACGTAGCCCTTTCATTAGGGGGAACTCTTTTTCGGTGCGTTTCTCCATCTTTGTCTTCAAAAAGAGTGCATTTTCCATGACTATACATGGGTCAATGTGTTTACATCAATATATGATTACCCAAACATGGAATAATAAGTGCATAAACATAAAAATGTATATTAAAAGCAATATACGAATATACTTTATATTGTTGAACTATAATAGGAAGAAGAAGAAGAAGAAGAAGAAGAAGAAGAAGAAGAAGACGATTAAAAAGATGAAATAATACACATCAGATTTTAAAGGTAGAAAGTAAAAAAAAAAATATATGTTGGATTTTGAACTTGATTAGGTCGGAATTTTTTGCACACCATTATATGCTTATGCGAACACTGAGTAATAGTTGCATAAACATAAAATTGTACAGAAATTGCAATATAGTGTTGACCTACGTGCACTAGTTGTGAAAAAATAAACATATGACTATAGATAATACTATTCATATACCAATTAAATATTTTATAACAGTATATTATTGGGTCTTGTGTTTATAGGGAGAGGATGAATTACTTTTATATATTGGAGATATATCCAACATTATTGTACAGTAGTTATCTTTGCTAAAAACGCGATGAGATCGCTCATTAAAATAATAATAATAATAATAATAATAATAATAATAATAATAATAATAATAATAATAAGAAGAAGAAGAAGAAGAAGAAGAAGAAGAAGAAGAAGAAGAAGGAATAAAGAAGAAAAGAGAAGAAGGAAGAGGAGAGGAGGAAAGGAAGAGGAGAGGAGGAAAGGAAGATAAGAAAAGGAGGATAAGGAGAGGGAGGAGAAGGAGAGGGAGGAGGAGAAGAAGAAACATGGGAGGAGAGGAAGGAGTAAAAGGGTGAGAAGGAAGAGAATAAGAAGGATAAGGAGGAGAAGAGGAAGAAGGAAGAAGAATTATTACAATTACAGTTTAGAAACAGAATTACTGACAATGATGCGAATGAGTCGGACTTCAGATTGAGTAGTGTACAATAAAAATATGACTATAAATAATACTACTCGATAATAGTTTATTACAGTACATTAGATCTAATAGGGGGATGAACTACTAATATGTATTGTAGATATATACTAAATTATGGTACAGTAATTAATGTTTGCTACAAATGAGATTGCACAATAATAATAATAATAATAATAATAATAATAATAATAATAATAATAATAATAATAATAATAATCTTTTTAAGTGCGTTATATAATTATGCCATACATTCACCAACTTACCGCATTCTACTTTAGCGGAAATCAGACATATGCCAAAATGGCATATTGACCGCCCTCGCATAAGGAGAAATTCAACCTACTCAAGTTGTCACGTGCCATCGATATATAAATGGTAGAAGTTATGATGATGATATTTACCAAAATTATTATGGCGACACATTATTAATAGCAATGTATTATACATTTATATCAAATACAGTTGCAAATACGTTATTAATTGCCGGTATGATATCCTGATTTTCTCCATATTTATCATCATTACCTTTGTGTGTAATTACCTAAATGGGTAGAGTGGTCAATATGAATGGTGTAATGTATGTATGTAAGTATGTATGTATGTATGTATGTATGTATGTATGTATGTATGTATGTATGTATGTACGTACGCACGTGTGTATGTATGTATGCATGCATGCATGCATGTATGTAGGTCACAATTTTAATTAAATGCTTTACTACCAAACTACATTTTGGGAATAAAACAACTTGTTTTAACCAGCACTTTTATTTTATTCACTTCAGCACTTATTGAACTTTACATGGGTGATATGGGATAAACCACATCATATCATATTATGCATGAACAAGGTCAAAGGTCAATGTACCAAATAGTATATACCTCTTGTACTTCATAAAGTACAATTCACCTAAAACAATGGACTTTATATTTGTTTGGTAGATGCAAAACTTAACATCAGAGACAGGTGAACATGACTCAATATTGTTATAAAGTACAAGCTTTCAACACTTTACACTGCATATACATGAGGTCACTAACCCTCAGTCCTCAACCTACCAATCCTATTTGTAATGCAAATAGAAAGCTTCATTTTTTGTGTATTGAATAAAACTGATGCGATATGTCAATCTGTTGCCAAATATAGTAGATCACATCTTCTAAGTAGTTATACTGGGGGTGAAATTTGGGGAATGAAATACAAAAATATGCCAAAGATTAACAATAAGTATAGTGAGTAAAAATGGAGTTTAAAACAGGAGGAAGGTGTGTATCTAAAAGGGAAATATTGCTTATGATGACGGAATTTTAAGGCAGGAAAAAGTGTACAAAAATGGACATTTAGAGCAGGACAATTCAAATCAAAGCGAGAATGAATACAATATCTGTAATAAATTACCAAAAATTACTCATACTAGAATATCATATATGATGCAAGTAATCTAGAGTGTTCTCTATCTTGGTTTATGGCATGCCTTACAAAACCAAGATAGTTGTTTCTTGATACATGATTTTGCAGGTAAAGTTGTTAATATTTGTTCAAAATCAACAAAATTATGTTTACATAACTTATTTTGTTGCATATGTCAATCTGAGAGCCGACTGCACATACATAAAGCCTTGAGACAGTGCAAGTATGTCTGTCAGAGCTATAATAATCAAAAGGCCACAATCCAAAGTCAACCTGTGCTATTTTCGGAATATTTCATACATTTTATTCTTAAAAGACTGTTATGATTTGACTAGAAATGTTCAGCATCCATTTGTTTGTTTACATCAAACTAGTACAGTTCATAAATTCCGCCAACATGTATGTGTTTCTATGGATACAATAGGAGGCTGTTCTTCCCTTTAGGTATCATGGTACCAATTGTTTTTCCATATACCTCAATGCTTAGCCTAATATTTTGTAAAATAAATATACTTTCTATCCTACCTCAGCATGCATGTCACCACCTGTCACAGAAAACAATGTTAGATTGTCAATTTGACAAGGGAAAAACCAGGTACTTTATTGCATTTAAGAGAGATAACTCTGCTGGAACTAGACAGGGGGTAGAGTTATCTAGTTACACCAGACACACTTTCAGTCATGTGTACCACATTTAAAAAAAAATCATAAAAAAAATACAAGATGTGATATAATTATGAATTAACATAATCTCACATATTGCCAAGAGGCTCAAATTTTGTAAAGCCTAACAGAAAGTACAACTCTTACATAATGCACCAATCACAGCTAGTTTTATGGTTTATTTCTGAATGAAATTTTCCTTATACCTAATCTCTGCCCACCTGGGATTGTACAATCGGTACAATTATACATAAAGAGTATATAGGTATTATTTTTGCATGTTTTAATTTTGATTGTATGGCTGAAATATTTAAGTCGCAAGCATCAAAATAGTCCTTTTAAATAATTGTCATATATTTCAACCCTTAGAAGAGCAATAATTAGAGTCAGAGTCTCAAACCGATTCAGCCCTTCCCCCTCACCGACTCAGCCCTTCCCCCTCACCGATTCAGCCCTTCCCCCCTCATTATGATAAAATATGACCTAAATTTAAAATGCACATTGCATTTTTTCAACATTGCAACCATTGTTATGCTGAAAGACAGGAACACGAAACTAGCCATGTTTTTTCCTGAGATGTCAACACTAAAATTAACAGTTACAAAAAAGGGATGGAACAGGTGAGGTTTCTAAAGGTCAAAGGTCAAAGTGTAAAATATTAACTTGCTGTCTAATATGGAAGAAAGCAAATTTGTTTTGTAATCATTTTTAAAAAAAAAAAACTTTTAATGCAAATAAATGAAAAGAAACATTTTCACTATATATTTATTTTGCTTAATGTAACAGTTTTCAATTTCAGCTGACTTTATTCCTATATGATAAGACTTCTAATTTCTCCATAATTAAAGTCACTACTCACACAAAGATGCCTCATGGTAAATTATGTAAGCTAGAGCAAAATAAGCACAATGAGTTGATGGGTTTAATATGGGTTGGAGAGCATATAAATTGTCCTTACTCCAGATGTGCACCTTTCAAAATCGTGCTAGCTCCACTTGCTTATTTTCACTTCCCAAACTTCAGTGGTAAATTGTGAAAAAGAGCCGATAACTTTTTTTTTACACACACACACACACACACACACATATATATATATATATATATATATATATATATATATATATATATATATATATATATATATATATATATATATATAGTAATTCATTCACTGCACTTTCAGAAGCTGGTATTGCCTAGACTGGCATGATTCATTTTCCATATTTTAACTAGCTGCCAAGGATGTTGTTTTTTTAGACAAATTCAGGTTGATTTTTGAAGCACAAGTGAGCAGTCATTTTAGTTAGCGGTGTGCTAAGATCATTAAAATTTTCAAAAGTACAATATCCAAAGAAATGTCAGGCACATTGCCTACATTATAAATTGCATGGGTTTTCCTCCCAACTTAAGCAAGGGGTACACACAGTGTGACCATTGCTTACGTTGGGAGGAAAAATTCGGTTTCCTCCCAACGCAGGCAACGAGTATACACAGTGTGTCCGTTGCCTACATTGTAAATTGCATGGGTTTTCCTCCCAACGTAGGCAAGGGGTACACACAGATTGCCCATTGCCTAAATGGTAATATGCATGTGTTTTCCACCCAACGTAGTCAACGGTACACACAATGTGCCCATTACCTACATTGTAAATTACATGGGTTTTCCTCCCAACGTAGGCAACGCGTAGACACAGTGTACCCATTGCTAACATTGTACATTGCATGGGTTTTCCTCCCAACGTAAGCAACGGATACACACAGTGTGCTCATTGTCTACATTGTACATTGCATGGGTTTTCCTCCCAACATAGGCAACGCGTAGACACAGTGTGCCCATTGCCTACATTGTAAATTGCATGGGTTTTCCTCCCAACGTAAGCAACGGGTACAACCAGAGTGCCCAAAGCCTACATTGTACATTGCATGGGTTTTAGTCCAAACGTCGGCAACAGGTACACACAGTGTACCCTTTGCCTACATTGTAAATTACATGGGTTTTCCTCATAATGTAGGCAACGGGTACACACAGTGTACCCTTTGCCTACATTGTAAGTTGCACGGGATTTCCTCCCTACGTAAGCAACGGGCACAAACAGTGTACCCATTGCCTACCTTGTAAGTTGCACGGGTTTTTGTCCCAACGTAGGCAACGGGTACACACAGTGTGCCCATTGCCTACCTTGTAAGTTGCATGGGTTTTCCTTCCAACGTAGGCAACGGATACACACAGTATGCCATATTGCCTACATTGTAACTTGCATGGATAAAATCTTCATCCCAAAATTTTTAATGAATAAGACTGGACACTAGCAAGAAGAATCACAATTGAAATGTTAGTATTTAATATTTCATGAACGCTGATTGGTCATACGTTCTTAATATTTTTATTAGTCACTGTACAAAATAGACGTATATAGTTGTGTTTATGGTGATGTAAATCGAAAACGAAGCTATATAACTAATAGATATTAAGTTTACAATCATTCAATAAGAGTTACAGAAATGTACTAATTTAATTGAATGCTGAATATACATAATTTTCAGTATATGTTGCATTTGCATTCTGGTTCTAATCCATGTGGATTTTGCACATTGTGATAATAATTTTGACCAACTGCAGAACCTTGTGGGTATTGAATAAATGTTTCATAAATACTGTAATTCTGACATATAATATATAACAAACGTTTTATGCCCACATTGCGCTTTTTGCCACTTATAATAGCAATAAATATGTATACCTCTTGGGGGTTAGTATGTATGGAAATGAATGAATATTTCAAACTGAAATGTAAAATTTGGCACTAAAGGAACATGATGGGCATTCTGGATATTTTTGAAAATTTATTCATTTGTGATGCACCAAATAAAAGTGTATTAATGTAATAATCATTTGCTTTATTATAAATTGTTGATCTGATGTATTTGTTTGCCAGGGGTGTCCTAGGAAACCTCTAACAATGCCTTGGACACCTCAGACGGTATGTCCTAGGACACGTCAGATGGTATTTTATAGGAAATCTCAGGCGTTGTGTCCTAGGACACTTTGGACGGTATGTCCTATGAAACCATGACGGTATGTCTTAGGACACCTTGGACTGACTCGAAGGAAACCTTGGACGTCTAAGTAGAAAAACCTTGGACATTTATCAAAAGGTTTTGTCTGTTACACTGTAACCTCGGACGGTCAGTAACCAATACTTTGAGGTTTTACCTAGGAACATTTGTCCAAGGTTTCATAGGACACCTCGGAAAATGTACAGCCGGGTACTCTTTATTAAAATGAAGTAATTGTTTGGGGTGGGGTAAACTGATTTAAATTTTGTAATAATTTCAGTAGTATAAAGACTTCTACTTTTTCGTTCATGCTGTGATATGACTAGAATACTCTGCGCCAAGTCAAAGAGGAAAAGGCTGTCGTATGGTCCTATAATGTACAAGGCAGATTGGGACATTGGGACATTATTCCTTCTGTACTAGAATTTTAGAACATTCCATGCTAATTGAATATTTATAAGCCATCTAATTGAAACTTTGCATATTTGAAAAGGTAGGCAATGCAATAGTTTCATTCTAAGAGTGGTGCTAAATAAACTGATTGTTTTGAATAAAGATACACAGAATAAAGTAAAAGCATCAAATTATCGAAAATGAAGTTGAGCAGGCTTTCCTCAATGAAAAATATTCAGTAGTATTAGTTCAGTTTTTGAGGCATTTGGACTGTTAATATTATCTAAAATGTGATTTTGCATTATATCTATATATCAATGCTATTGTTGTACTGATATAGATATTGATACAAAAGGCAGAGAATCGATACAAGATATAGAGAATCGATACAAGATATAGAGAATCGATACAAACATTACTTATCATATGCAGATTATTTTAATCTGCAGCAGTCATGAATAGTTATTGGCTGTTTGTCTTTTTATTCTTTAACTTAAGAATATATCTGAGATAAATGTTACAGACAAGGTTGACATTCATCTTGTTTAGTAAAAATGATACAAAAATATTGAGAATAATTACTTGACTGCTAGAAATTAACACAAAGTGATGTCTCTAATGTGAAGCCAACAAATTTAATGTTAATTATTTTATTTGCATTTTGCGTCTGCTCATTGGGTGATAGTTGTTTTGTTGTTTTGTTATGCTCTGATCATTGCCAGAAAGTAAACACGACTAACGAGTTTATCATTTGGCATTAGTGATAAATCATTCAATTTTCAGGAAGGATTGGGCTGCAGTAATTTATTTGAACAAATCCCAACCTCCACCTCACCCAAAAATATTCTTGCTGTTCATTTTTTATAAAACACAACGCCCAACTACTATCCATTATATTATTTTAAGATATAAATTATCTCGAGATGTTGTATATATATATATATATATATATATATATATATATATATATATATATATATATATATATGTCATAATAAATATAATATTAATTTGATGTTAGACGTTAGCAATTATCACCAATTTATTAAAATGATACAAATACACTGGACATTATGTTGGTTCTATTGAACTTATAAAAGTAGCAAAATAAATGAATATATTATAAAAGTTATGCGTATAATGAATGAATAGCTGGTACCTCATTTATAGCTTTCCTTCTTAAATGTAATTTCAGATCTATCAGGCTTGCACGGGAGTACAATATCTGTACTGGAACGTAGCCCTTTCATTAGGGGGAACTCTTTTTCGGTGCGTTTCTCCATCTTTGTCTTCAAAAAGAGTGCATTTTCCATGACTATACATGGGTCAATGTGTTTACATCAATATATGATTACCCAAACATGGAGTAATAAGTGCATAAACATAAAAATGTATATTAAAAGCAATATACGAATATACTTTATATTGTTGAACTATAATAGGAAGAAGAAGAAGAAGAAGAAGAAGAAGAAGAAGAAGAAGAAGAAGAAGAAGAAGAAGAAGAAGAAGAAGACGATTAAAAAGATGAAATAATACACATCAGATTTTAAAGGTAGAAAGTAAAAAAAAATATATGTTGGATTTTGAACTTGATTAGGTCGGAATTTTTTGCACACCATTATATGCTTATGCGAACACTGAGTAATAGTTGCATAAACATAAAATTGTACAGAAATTGCAATATAGTGTTGACCTACGTGCACTAGTTGTGAAAAAATAAACATATGACTATAGATAATACTATTCATATACCAATTAAATATTTTATAACAGTATATTATTGGGTCTTGTGTTTATAGGGAGAGGATGAATTACTTTTATATATTGGAGATATATCCAACATTATTGTACAGTATTTATCTTTGCTAAAAACGCGATGAGATCGCTCATTAAAATAATAATAATAATAATAATAATAATAATAATAATAATAATAATAATAATAATAATAATAATAAGAAGAAGAAGAAGAAGAAGAAGAAGAAGAAGAAGAAGAAGAAGGAATAAAGAAGAAAAGAGAAGAAGGAAGACGAGAGGAGGAAAGGAAGAGGAGAGGAGGAAAGGAAGATAAGAAAAGGAGGATAAGGAGAGGGAGGAGAAGGAGAGGGAGGAGGAGAAGAAGAAACATGGGAGGAGAGGAAGGAGGAAAAGGGTGAGAAGGAAGAGAATAAGAAGGATAAGGAGGAGAAGAGGAAGAAGGAAGAAGAATTATTACAATTACAGTTTAGAAACAGAATTACTGACAATGATGCGAATGAGTCGGACTTCAGATTGAGTAGTGTACAATAAAAATATGACTATAAATAATACTACTCGATAATAGTTTATTACAGTACATTAGATCTAATAGGGGGATGAACTACTAATATGTATTGTAGATATATACTAAATTATGGTACAGTAATTAATGTTTGCTACAAATGAGATTGCACAATAATAATAATAATAATAATAATAATAATAATAATAATAATAATAATAATCTTTTTAAGTGCGTTATATGATTATGCCATACATTCACCAACTTACCGCATTCTACTTTAGCGGAAATCAGACATATGCCAAAATGGCATATTGACCGCCCTCGCATAAGGAGAAATTCAACCTACTCAAGTTGTCACGTGCCATCGATATATAAATGGTAGAAGTTATGATGATGATATTTACCAAAATTATTATGGCGACACATTATTAATAGCAATGTATTATACATTTATATCAAATACAGTTGCAAATACGTTATTAATTGCCGGTATGATATCCTGATTTTCTCCATATTTATCATCAATACCTTTGTGTGTAATTACCTAAATGGGTAGAGTGGTCAATATGAATGGTGTAATGTATGTATGTATGTATGTATGTATGTATGTATGTATGTATGTATGTATGTATGTATGTATGTATGTATGTATGTATGTATGTATGTATGTATGTATGTACGTACGCACGTGTGTATGTATGTATGCATGCATGCATGCATGTATGTAGGTCACAATTTTAATTAAATGCTTTACTACCAAACTACATTTTGGGAATAAAACAACTTGTTTTAACCAGCACTTTTATTTTATTCACTTCAGCACTTATTGAACTTTACATGGGTGATATGGGATAAACCACATCATATCATATTATGCATGAACAAGGTCAAAGGTCAATGTACCAAATAGTATATACCTCTTGTACTTCATAAAGTACAATTCATCTAAAACAATGGACTTTATATTTGTTTGGTAGATGCAAAACTTAACATCAGAGACAGGTGAACATGACCCAATATTGTTATAAAGTACAAGCTTTCAACACTTTACACTGCATATACATGTGGTCACTAACCCCCAGTCCTCAACCTACCAATCCTATTTGTAATGCAAATAGAAGGCTTCATTTTTTGTGTATTGAATAAAACTGATGCGATATGTCAATCTGTTGCCAAATATAGTAGATCACATCTTCTAAGTAGTTATACTGGGGGTGAAATTTGGGGAATGAAATACAAAAATATGCCAAAGATTAACAATAAGTATAGTGAGTAAAAATGGAGTTTAAAACAGGAGGAAGGTGTGTATCTAAAAGGGAAATATTGCTTATGATGACGGAATTTTAAGGCAGGAAAAAGTGTACAAAAATGGACATTTAGAGCAGGACAATTCAAATCAAAGCGAGAATGAATACAATATCTGTAATAAATTACCAAAAATTTCTCATACTAGAATATCATATATGATGCAAGTAATCTAGAGTGTTCTCTATCTTGGTTTATGGCATGCCTTACAAAACCAAGATAGTTGTTTCTTGATACATGATTTTGCAGGTAAAGTTGTTAATATTTGTTCAAAATCAACAAAATTATGTTTACATAACTTATTTTGTTGCATATGTCAATCTGAGAGCTGACTGCACATACATAAAGCTTTGAGACAGTGCAAGTATGTCTGTCAGAGCTATAATAATCAAAAGGCCACAATCCAAAGTCAACCTGTGCTATTTTCGGAATATTTCATACATTTTATTCTTAAAAGACTGTTATGATTTGACTAGAAATGTTCAGCATCCATTTGTTTGTTTACATCAAACTAGTACAGTTCATAAATTCCGCCAACATGTATGTGTTTCTATGGATACAATAGGAGGCTGTTCTTCCCTTTAGGTATCATGGTACCAATTGTTTTTCCATATATCTCAATGCTTAGCCTAATATTTTGTAAAATAAATATACTTTCTATCCTACCTCAGCATGCATGTCACCACCTGTCACAGAAAACAATGTTAGATTGTCAATTTGACAAGGGAAAAACCAGGTACTTTATTGCATTTAAGAGAGATAACTCTGCTGGAACTAGACAGGGGGTAGAGTTATCTAGTTACACCAGACACACTTTCAGTCGTGTACCACATTTAAAAAAAAAATCATAAAAAAAATACAAAATGTGATATAATTATGAATTAACATAATCTCACATATTGCCAAGAGGCTCAAATTTTGTAAAGCCTAACAGAAAGTACAACTCTTACATAATGCACCAATCACAGCTAGTTTTATGGTTTATTTCTGAATGAAATTTTCCCTACACCTAATCTCTGCCCACCTGGGATTGTACAATCGGTACAATTATACCTAAAGAGTATATAGGTATTATTTTTTGCATGTTTTAATTTTGATTGTATGGCTGAAATATTTAAGTCGCAAGCATCAAAATAGTCCTTTTAAATAATTGTCATATATTTCAACCCTTAGAAGAGCAATAATTAGAGTCAGAGTCTCAAACCGATTTAGCCCTCCCCCCTCACCGATTCAGCCCTTCCCCCTCACCGATTCAGCCCTTCCCCCCTCATTATGATAAAAAAAATGACCTAAATTTAAAATGCACATTGCATTTTGTCAACATTGCAACCATTGTTATGCTGAAAGACAGGAACACGAAACTAGCCATGTTTTTTCCTGAGATGTCAACACTAAAATTAAGTTACAAAAAAGGGATGGAACAGGTGAGGTTTCTAAAGGTCAAAGGTCAAAGTGTAAAATATTAACTTGCTGTCTAATATGGAAGAAAGCAAATTTGTTTTGTAATCATTTTTTTAAAAAAAACTTTTAATGCAAATAAATGAAAAGAAACATTTTCACTATATATTTAGTTTGCTTAATGCAACAGTTTTCAATTTCAGCTGACTTTATTCCTATATGATAAGACTTCTAATTTCTCCATAATTAAAGTCACTACTCACACAAAGATGCCTCATGGTAAATTATGTAAGCTAGAGCAAAATAAGCACAATGAGTTGATGGGTTTAATATGGGTTGGAGAGTATATAAATTGTCCTTACTCCAGATGTGCACCTTTCAAAATCGTGCTAGCTCCACTTGCTTATTTTCACTTCCCAAACTTCAGTGGTAAATTGTGAAAAAGAGCCGATAACTTTTTTTACACACACACACACACACACACACACATATATATATATATATATATATATATATATATATATATATATATATATATATATATATATATATATATATATATATATAGTAATTCATTCACTGCACTTTCAGAAGCTGGTATTGCCTAGACTGGCATGATTCATTTTCCATATTTTGACTAGCTGCCAAGGATGTTGTTTTTTTAGACAAATTCAGGTTGATTTTTGAAGCACAAGTGAGCAGTCATTTTAGTTAGCAGTGTGCTAAGATCATTAAAATTTTCAAAAGTACAATATCCAAAGAAATGTCAGGCACATTGCCTACATTATAAATTGCATGGGTTTTCCTCCCAACTTAAGCAAGGGGTACACACAGTGTGACCATTGCTTACGTTGGGAGGAAAAATTCGGTTTCCTCCCAACGCAGGCAACGAGTATACACAGTGTGTCCGTTGCCTACATTGTAAATTGCATGGGTTTTCCTCCCAACGTAGGCAAGGGGTACACACAGATTGCCCATTGCCTAAATGGTAATTTGCATGTGTTTTCCACCCAACGTAGTCAACGGTACACACAATGTGCCCATTACCTACATTGTAAATTACATGGGTTTTCCTCCCAACGTAGGCAACGCGTAGACACAGTGTACCCATTGCTAACATTGTACATTGCATGGGTTTTCCTCCCAACGTAAGCAACGGATACACACAGTGTGCTCATTGCCTACATTGTACATTGCATGGGTTTTCCTCCCAACATAGGCAACGCGTAGACACAGTGTGCCCATTGCCTACATTGTAACTTGCATGGGTTTTCCTCCCAACGTAAGCAACGGGTACAACCAGAGTGCCCAAAGCCTACATTGTACATTGCATGGGTTTTAGTCCAAACGTCGGCAACAGGTATACACAGTGTACCCTTTGCCTACATTGTAAATTACATGGGTTTTCCTCATAACGTAGGCAACGGGTACACACAGTGTACCCTTTGCCTACATTGTAAGTTGCACGGGATTTCCTCCCTACGTAAGCAACGGGCACAAACAGTGTACCCATTGCCTGCCTTGTAAGTTGCACGGGTTTTTGTCCCAACGTAGGCAACGGGTACACACAGTGTGCCCATTGCCTACCTTGTAAGTTGCATGGGTTTTCCTTCCAACGTAGGCAACGGATACACACAGTGTGCCATATTGCCTACATTGTAACTTGCATGGATAAAATCTTCATCCCAAAATTTTTAATGAATAAGACTGGACACTAGCAAGAAGAATCACAATTTAAATGTTAGTATTTAATATTTCATGAACGCTGATTGGTCATACGTTCTTAATATTTTTATTAGTCACTGTACAAAATAGACGTATATAGTTGTGTTTATGGTGATGTAAATCGAAAACGAAGCTATATAACTAATAGATATTAACGATGTTGGAATATGGTCGCATGAATCGTTGGCCTGTTCAAAATTGGCAGTCAATGTTTGCCAGTTGTATTATTATGTTTATTTGTTCTGGCGAGCATTTCTGTTGTAAAATATTTTAACATTTATGATGATTCAATACATCAAGATTCTGTATAATACTTCCGTGGAAACTGTCTGGTCAGATATTTAAGTCATTTTTTTTACATTTGTCTTGAATTGCACTGGCACGAAAAGACTGTTTTCATAATTGAAGGGCGTTTATTCTATTACATCAGTTTCTTGTAATTGTGAAAGAGACAAAAAGAACAAAAATCCCAGGAAAAATAATAACGCAAAATTGCACTATTTGATTTCCATTCAAACGACTCTATATGGTACAGATATAGTATGAAATCCATTTCCATGTCCCTAACTCTATCCCTGGTTGTATGAGCATCGTTGAAAGCAATCCATATCGCAAAAATGTGTTCTGATAGATCGAAAGTACACAAGCCTTTATTCCATATATACACAGAGAAGCT
This sequence comes from Potamilus streckersoni, assembly GCA_016746295.1. Lineage (NCBI taxonomy): Eukaryota > Metazoa > Mollusca > Bivalvia > Unionida > Unionidae > Potamilus > Potamilus streckersoni. The sequence goes on along the minus strand of JAEAOA010002053.1, from coordinate 1,125,720 downwards.
ATATCAGAACAGTTACATATTGGACAAGAATTAAAGGGAGTATACTTTACATTAATTGTATGGAATAAAGTAGCCCATTAGTTACATCTGTATATCTTGTCTACATTATTGTTATTGAATAGTACAAAACATAATTTAACTGAACATTATTAGGATAATCCAATTGTAAAGTGAAAAAATTCATAAAAGCAGCTGCATCATACCAACTATGCACTGTCCAACATTCTGTACACAGAGCTATACATCCTTAGACAAATGTATTACACCCAAAGCAGCGGCTTTCTTCCAGTTGGTAGTGTTGTATATGTAATTAAAGATTCACAGGTTCGATACTAGCACAGGGCAGGCTATGAAAGCTGCCTCAATAATTCATTTTGAAGAGCTCGTTGCTGTTATTTCCAGTCGACATAACGCGTTAGGGGTGTTGGTGAAATCACCAACAAAGCAGAATAAATAATACTACAGGCAATGTAGATACAAGTATTAAAAATGTCAACTAGTGTGCAAACTTACCATACGACTTGAAACTGTCCACTCCATTTTGTGAATATTATATCCATCGTTAACAATAAACGAATTTGTAAAATTTGTATTTAAAAACCCCTCAAGAATACTGTGATGTTTCAGAGTGATTCATTTCACATGTCATTTTTATTATCTGAAACAAACCCGTACTGATATGTAAACACAACATTATTTGAAAAACTGTGAGATCTGTATCAAGCACCCATGAAAAGCTTTATCTACAACAAGACTATTAAATCGCAAAGTTGGATTATACATAAAGAATCTTTGGAAAAAGAGAAACGAAAGATCTATCTTACTTATTATATGTATTACATGAACGCTTTCACTTATGAAATAAAATAAAAACTGTGTAAAGAATTTAATTATGCATATAAACGGAATCACTCAGCTGGTTTTCGTGTCACCTGAAAACGCTGGACGCATGCTTATATTTAAGCATTAAGTACGTATGTCTTCATATAAATTTGTCATAAATGTCTTGAAGGAAAAAGGTTGTTTATTTATTAGATTAAATTATAAACGTTTTGTTAATGAAATACTTGCAAAGTGTGTGATAGGAATGATCTGGTATTGAAAATATTACAAAATTTATTCGATTGGACCGAAAAATCTCCTACTTATGTGGTGATGTAAGATGAATGTAAATGGTGATGCATCCGTATTTGTTCCAGATTCATTCGTTAAATAACATTTCCTCTAGATTGCACTGATAAATTTTTAACTGTTTCGAGCTATTGGCAAAGCATGGATTCAAGTTATGTTGTATATGTAAAGACACACAGTCCATATACCTATGTACTTTGCTTCACTTTTTTACATCAAAAACCTTATTTCATTACCAGTAAAGTAATATGGTTCCAGTAAAGTTTTGATAGCTTCCGTCACTTTTGCTTTTATAATTCCTAAATACGTTTATGCCGAAAAGAAATAATTTTTTATGCTTTTATTGCGTGTGAGGTGCTGGAATTGTAGAAGAATCAGGTTGATAACGATTTAACGTGTCCACGTGTTAAATTAAAGTCAGAATACAACTCGCTTTAAAATAATTTCATAAGCTGATATAAATTAAATAGTTTTAGATGGCTATTTAAATTACAATTGCAGGTCATATTTAATCAAGTTTCAATAATTTAAAATATATTCAAATGTTATACTTTAGTTATCCTTCAAATTCCTATTTAAAAATTTATATTAATTCCTTTTTGTTCTTTTTGTTCGTTGCTTTATTCAATTTTTGGTTATATTTTGCTAAAGTTTGTTAATTTCGCTTTTAACAATAACATATACACTTCATCAAATTGTAAACAGGGAGAAACATTATTCGTGCTGGATTTCTTTTATATATGGCACACAGTGTTGCCATTCTAACATTGATTATTAAAAATAGCTGAAGTATTAATTTAAAAATGTTCAGATGTAGAAACAACAATGGTGGTATAAAATTGTGTACAAGAGATACATATATTATCTATGTTCTTGGTAGCTTACAATTTTTCTCCATGTATATTTTGTTGTCTTTTTTTAAATGAAAAGAACGCGGAATAATAGGAAGATTACAACCTAGAAGTATTAAAATTTACGTAAACAGGCATGTCCCGCAAACAAGCCACAAGGCATGCAATGAGCGCGAATAAGCATTCACCATTTATAAAGTGTTGAAGCATAAGATAAGAAAATCAGACTTCACAACTGCGACATCGTACAATACCGATTGCAACATTTTGCAAATATCTTTACATTCATTACCATACAAAAAAAAATTTGGATTGCAAAACGACAATGAAAGGCTACATAAAAAATTGTAGTAATTTGGTAAAAGACGAATAAATGTTAGAAACTAGAGCACTAATTAAATGGAAAATGCAACTTAATTTATCAGACCAACCAAACCAATAAATGCATTTTGGCTTAACCTTCAAAATTACAAAAGGTTTTAATCTAATTTTGTTTCAGTATAAATTAATTCACAGAGTTCTTGCCGCAAATACCTTTATATAAACAATTGGGGTAGCACATAACACTAAATGTTTTTAATGGACCCACCTGATACATTAATTCACGTTTTGGGGACTGTGAGAAACTTTAAAACAGTTTTCGAACAAGTTAAGTCAGTGGATTAGAAGCAACGCTAATTTCCTGCGTATCTTTTAACTTGTTTTTTTTTAAAACAATAATACACTTGTGAGACAGAATTATCCAAATAAGATGAAGTAGAATATTTGGAAACTGCATGAAACAGTTGTGTAGTAGTCATTTCTCTCTATTGCATGAAATGTTTATGATTTATGATTTATGAAAATCAGTTGATTCTTTACAATCTTGAATCATATGTTGCATATATTTTGTACATCATTAGAAACGAGTTTTGTACGATTTATATATAAATCTATTATAAATTTTTACTCTTTGTTTATAATCTCTTCTGTTTCACACTTCTTTCTCGTATTTTTCCTTACAGCTTCTAGGGTTTCCTTTCATCATCCTATTTTGTTCTAATACCCATTCTCGGTTGTAATAACTCAAAATCTAGATGTTTAAAGCCTGTATATATACGACAAGACTATGCAGAAATAAAATAATTGAGTGGTAGTCCGTGCGATGTCTCCTAGACCAATGGCTAGTTATGTACAGGGAATATTAAAACAAACCAAAATAAAAGTCTGAGAAATAATAATAATACTATTATATGAAAATCTGTTTTCATATTATTCAAATTGATTTTTCATTCAGACGACAAAAATTAACTCTCCTGTAAGAACAACTCATTTCTTCCACTCGTGTTTAATACAAATGAACAACTAGACTGTAAATTATTAGATCTTCCACTCGTGTTTAATGCAAATGAACAACTAGACTGTAAATTATTAGATCTTCCGCTCGTGTTTAATGCAAATGAACAACTAGACTGTAAATTATTAGATCTTCCACTCGTGTTTAATGCAAATGAACAACTAGACTGTAAATTATTAGATCTTCCACTCATGTGTAATGCAAATGAACAACTAGACTGTAAATTATTAGATCTTCTACTCGTGTTTAATGCAAATGAACAACTAGACTGTAAATTATTAGATCTTCCACTCGTGTTTAATGCAATGAACCACTAGACTGTAAATTATTAGATCTTCTACTCGTGTTTAATGCAAATGAACAACTAGACTGTAAATTATTAGATCTTCCACTCGTGTTTAATGCAAATGAACAACTAGACTGTAAATTATTAGATCTTCCACTCGTGTTTAATGCAAATGAACAACTAGACTGTAAATTATTAGATCTTCCACTCGTGTTTAATGCAAATGAACAACTAGACTGTAAATTATTAGATCTTCCACTCGTGTTTAATGCAATGAACCACTAGACTGTAAATTATTAGATCTTCTACTCGTGTTTAATGCAAATGAACAACTAGACTGTAAATTATTAGATCTTCCACTCGTGTTTAATGCAAATGAACAACTAGACTGTAAATTATTAGATCTTCCACTCGTGTTTAATGCAAATGAACAACTAGACTGTAAATTATTAGATCTTCCACTCGTGTTTAATGCAAATGAACAACTAGACTGTAAATTATTAGATCTTCCACTCGTGTGTAATGTAAATGAACAACTAGACTGTAAATTATTAGATCTTCCACTCGTGTTTAATGCAAATGAACAACTAGACTGTAAGTTATTAGATCTTCCACTCGTGTTTAATGCAAATGAACAACTAGACTGTAAATTATTAGATCTTCCACTCGTGTTTAATGCAATGAACCACTAGACTGTAAATTATTAGATCTTCTACTCGTGTTTAATGCAAATGAACAACTAGACTGTAAATTATTAGATCTTCCACTCGTGTTTAATGCAAATGAACAACTAGACTGTAAATTATTAGATCTTCCACTCGTGTTTAATGCAAATGAACAACTAGACTGTAAATTATTAGATCTTCCACTCGTGTTTAATGCAAATGAACAACTAGACTGTAAATTATTAGATCTTCCACTCGTGTGTAATGCAAATGAACAACTAGACTGTAAATTATTAGATCTTCCACTCGTGTTTAATGCAAATGAACAACTAGACTGTAAATTATTAGATCTTCCACTCGTGTGTAATGCAAATGAACAACTAGACTGTAAATTATTAGATCTTCCACTCGTGTGTAATGCAAATGAACAACTAGACTGTAAATTATTAGATCTTTCACTCGTGTTTAATGCAAATGAACAACTAGACTGTAAATTATTAGATCTTCCACTCGTGTTTAATGCAAATGAACAACTAGACTGTAAATTATTAGATCTTCCACTCGTGTTTAATGCAAATGAACAACTAGACTGTAAATTATTAGATCTTCCACTCGTGTGTAATGCAAATGAACAACTAGACTGTAAATTATTAGATCTTCCACTCGTGTTTAATGCAAATGAACAACTAGACTGTAAATTATTAGATCTTCCACTCGTGTGTAATGCAAATGAACAACTAGACTGTAAATTATTAGATCTTCCACTCGTGTGTAATGCAAATGAACAACTAGACTGTAAATTATTAGATCTTTCACTCGTGTGTAATGCAAATGAACAACTAGACTGTAAATTATTAGATCTTCCACTCGTGTGTAATGCAAATGAACAACTAGACTGTAAATTATTAGATCTTCCACTCGTGTTTAATACAAATGAACAACTAGACTGTAAATTATTAGATCTATTGTTTGAAAGACAATTACTGATGAAACACAAAGTACATTTACAGTAACGATGCTCTGTGCTCATGTTCATGATCCATTGATTTTCTGACAAAAATGATTTGTGGACACAAACGTTTGTCACGTAATGTTGAAATTGCTAAATTAAAAATCCCATCAATTTCTTATTTAGAAAGCCACAAAACAATGAAATTAAATGAAAACACATGAAATATAAAAATGTACTTACTATGGCAATGTCACTGACCGTTTATTCAAAACTTAAGGTAATAGTCAGTCACCTTCAATTTATACAAGGATTCCTAAATGTGTCACTTTTGAAACCAACTTTTGAAAACGTTCCAGACTTTGTCCATAATACTAAACTATTGCATTATATATTAAATGAAAACCAAACGACCATCTTGGTGCATTTTCTGTAATTATTCTGCCCATTTTTGTTAACTTATTACTTCATCAGTTTTACCAACATATGTACACAAAACCGTTATGATTTTCAATGGTGGCACTATTAAAAGGATTTCATAGGTTTCAAGATTACAAGAAATCAGAACAAAAAGTGATCAAACTTATAATATATGAAAAATGACCTACGGTATCTAGCAGCAAATAAGAACCATGAATAACTGACTTAAGAAAAATTTACGTAATGTTATGTCCAAATATCGACAATAAAATAGATAAGGCACTGTCGTAAATATGTGCTAATTAAAGCTACAAGCGGTGCATCGTCAACAAGGAAATAAGGAATTTTAAAGAATGCCATAAATAAACGAGATTCAGCTCTTTAAATGTTTAAGCATGTAGCTCAATGATGTGAATGGTAAACCTATACAAACCTTAAGGATGTTGATATGAAAAAATAAGGCAATAGTTTAATATAGCACATATATATTTTATTTGGTGCAAATCAAAACTTCACAGGAATGAGCAACATATGCTTTTAGCACTATTTTTCAGACTACATAGATTTTTCTGATCGGTGCTGTAATAAATTGAGCAAGAGTAGTCATAAAGCAGCTACAAGAAAGTTTCAACAAAAATGAAAAATAAAAGGGTATATCAAATCTACACTTTACGTAATTAGAAATGTACACATGAATATACCCATCAAGCAAATTAAATAAACATTGTTTAAAATAAAGATCATTGCAATTAGTGTAATGGCAACATTGGTCCTATATATGGTAATTGAAGTGTACAGATAATCAAGTATTGGTTTTGACAATCTCATAAAACATTAATGGCAAAGAAATAAAATTATGTCAAAATGACCTATAAAAGAAAACAAGATTTGTATTAGTCATAAACTCAAAATGTTCAAACTGAACGCAATCTCTGTTCGATGAAAACAAAGAAATACATATAGTTGTACACCAAGAACATGGAAATAATCATTCCAATACCCATATAATTGTAAAACCTTACGAAGCGCTTGTCACAAAATTTTACCGATACAAACAAAACATATGTTGCTATCCAAAAAAGATAAAGAAACCGATTAAGGAAATCGCTTCATTCTTCTTCCGTCTAAAAGATTCATTTACTGGTAGTTTGTACTTAGATAAAATAAAGAACTTCCGTACATATCAGATGTGTATGCATTATTGATGACGCAGATTACCAACTTTACCGAAAGTTTCCTTTGCATGTAAAAGAATTGAGATTTATTTTAAGACCACAATGTTCCTCCATACGCTTTCTTTGTAATAATCAAGAAACTTTGTTCTTTACTGACGGGATTATATAATAAATGTAGCTCTAACTTGCAATCACTTGTATAATCAAACTAATTATTCTATGTCATGACTTGCTAAACATGCAGAAAAACAAATCCGTGTATGTCATTAACGATGAAATATTATCACCATTTTGGTAAGAGATACAAAGAATTTTGATAACCCTAACCATTTACGTCCTCAGTAAATTGGTTTCACTAATTTGATCATTTTATCTTCTGTAATTACTAAGATCAGATTATCATCTAGTATTGCATGCCTTTCAAATTATAAGTGTTTATGTTAATTAGATAACTCTTCTTGAAATTCATAAAAAATCTTTACTCTCTTACTTACATTTTAGAACCATTCGATAAATTAATTTAATATTGGTAATATGCTACTCAAAATTAAGCCAATTAAATAGTTTAATATCAGTTTAAATTTCACTGGTGGTAATTGGTGGTAATAAGCTCGACAAATTATTCCCTTTGCATCAATCAGTTATCTATTACACCAATAAACATTTTACCCAGGTAATTATTTTAATCAACTAACTAAATGCAAATGTTTCTTTATCGCTTGCATTTGGGTCATTCCCATGGATAGTTGTAAAACAAAGCATATGCAATTCCATATGAATTTTTAGGAAAGATATTTGTATTTTTTCTTTAATATACCCATGGAAAAACGAGATTACGAGAGTTACTTTTGACTCTAGCTTTTCACAATCATGGGTGTACTAGTCAATCAATGTAGTTCTTGATTGAGATCTTGATAAAATAAGTCACTGGACCTTAAGACCAAATTCTTGTTTTAGTTCAAAAAGTTAACTTCTTTAATATTATTAGATTTTTCGCAATTAAGTCGAAAACCCTCAGTTCTGAATACCGAAACTAATTTCAATTCTAAATTTAAAAGTTAAGTCTAAAATTCCCTATAAATGGTTTGTAGGTACGCCATTTAAATGTGTTGTAGGTAATCCATTTAAATATTTTGTAGGTATCCATTTAAATATTTTGTAGATAAGTCATTTAATTGCTTTGCAGGTAAGCCATTTAAAAGTTTTGTAAGTAGGCCTTTTAAAGAAGAATATGTTTACCTGCTGATTGGCTAATCTTAATTGATGTTGTTCGTGTGTAGATATGATTAATAAAACATTTTTTGCTTCTTTCAAAACACTAAATATCAGGGTTTTATTGGCCAGGCATGTGGCCTCGCTTTTGATGTTTTGCAGACAGAGAACAACAAAGCAGCATTCTAAATGACGAATTTTACTTTAAAATTATTTTCAGTAGAGAAAACTCAGTACGTATGTTTATTTAAGTCAATATGACTTTCGTTTCAATTCACCCACAACAGTGATGTATTGTTTCAATTATACGGGAGAAAAATTGAAACCACTTCCAATCGCTTCCGAAACCCAGCTGCTTTAAGGACATTAATGTTACAAACTTGCCAGTGACTTATGTAGCTAACAGGAAATCAGGACTGACAATACACATATTCATTACATGGATAAATAATGTAAACAAACATATAAATCGGCAAAGGAGACAAATCAATATGCTCGTTTGTAATGTTACATCATAAACATGATCTACCTGTCTCACGTGGCTTTCACCTTGTGTTGCAGTTGCATGAAAGCAATCACGCCGATGATGAAAGTGATGAATAAGATGACGAAACTGTATGTCTGAATAACCTGGAAGTGATATCAAACATGCTGATATTTTAGAGACTCCAAAAAGATTTAAAACACTTCGCGATTGCAAAGGATCACAGTTCGTATATGGCACAATAAATGGAGTCATTCCCTAAACCCACATTAGTTCAAGAACAACGTAAGGATCAACAGACAACAATTCCTTGTCTCCTTCTCCTTCTCTCTCTCTCTCTCTCTCTCTCTCTCTCACACACACACACACACACACACACACACACATGTAACATCAGAAAGAGATTTCTTCAGAATCTACAATAACCTCTATAAATTCAATAACCTCAATAAACCGAAAACTTCTCAGTATCGAAAGCAACTGTGGGTTTCAAGTATTTAAAGATTTTGTCGGTTTCGAGTGTTCTCTTACTCTCTCTCTTTTCGATATATATATATATATATATATATATATATATATATATATATATATATATATATATATATATATATATATATATATATATATATATATATATAAAGTGTGTCAATTTAGCCGATCAGATATCATGTCAATTTATTAAGTAATTGCAGAATATAACCAACGTATCCTAAAATAATGATATCAGCTACTACTTAAAGCTCGTTCAATATTATTTCATAATTATGGCTGCTAATTGGAAAGAAGTCAGAAATAACAGACAACTCCATGGGTTGTCTAAGCTCTTATAACTTTATGCTCTCTCTCTCTCTCTCTCTCTCTCTCTCTCTCTCTCTCTCTCTCTCTCTCTCTCTCTCTCTCTCTCTCTCTCTCTCTCTCTTCAAATCATAAAGATACTTTTGTCACAATCTGTAATCACCTCAATAAACAGAAAACATCGCAGATCCCAGAATAATTGTGTGTCGCAAATGTACCAAGTTTCGGCGAGTTTAACTGTTTCTTGGAATATGACAATTTATCCCTTCAATTAGATACCGTATCGTGTGTTTAGTTAATACTTACAAATGACTATTGTAACCAAAGTTTCTGATATCATGTTCTTTTAAATAAATAAAACAAGATATTTACTTTGTTGCGTTAGAATTCTAAGTTCTATCGAGCTTCAATGTCATTATCCTGTATAAGAAATAGTTCTTACACGCAGCAAAATATGTCCTCCCAAAGACCAGGAGCATTATTCTTCATATCGTTGTAGATAGATTCCATAGATACACCTTGCTCTACGAGATGGTTCAATGGGAATCCGGCCTTCGTTGCTGCAGGATGTTTGTCATCGTAGTACCAATCTGGATAACCACGTACTAACATCAGCACAACGTAAGATTGACCATTGTTTGGGCGTATCCAAAACCCTGGGGAACCCGAAGCACCTTTCCCAAATGAACAGTGTAAAAGAACTCGATGTAGATCATCAATACCAACAAAGCCATCGACACCAGCTTGACTCAAGCTCCACCTCTTGGCAGCATTAATATCATATGGTGTCAGCGTAACACGTTTGTACTTATCTGTTTTTTTATATCGGCTCTCGGATGACCAAGGAAGTATCCATGGCTTGTCTGCTCTGAAAATGACGAAAACTGAATAAGGGGTGGAGGGTACATCCTTTCATTTGGTTTGAGCTTTAGGATGACTGTATCAAGATTATCATTGGGTACATTATATCAGGCTCAAAATAGAACTGGTTCATCCCATCTTTTGGCTGACCGTTTCGTTCATGGTCAAAATCTATGTATACATCTGCATTTTGCAAAGGACGTTTGTTAGAGGGCTGCGTTGTAATTGTCAAGCCAGTTGGAACTAAAAAAGAAAATAGTCCTATTTATTTCATAGCGTAGAACTTCATACATTCACTACATGGGGTACTTCTAACATAAATTAAAATACCTTTTAACAGACCTTTTAGAACTTCAGATGTATTGAATAATACATGATTCCATGAAGTATTCATTAAATAAATTCAATGTTTATCAGAAGTAGTAGTTTCAGTAGTAGTATTTTGGGGTAAAGAGGGCGATGTAAGAATATGTAAGAATATGTTCAAAATAAATTTAATGACTTACCTACATTCTTGCATACAATATTATTGATCATATTGGAACTGAAAATTATACCTTAACATTTATTCTAAGGTTAGTGAAATACAAACTAATGACAAAATCAAGAATATACGAACCTGACATCAGCAATTATTAAAAACAATAGAATTATGACATCAGGATAGTGAACAAATTTAAAATTGCCACGATTTTTCAGGAAACTGTCTTTGATTACTTAAGAACCTGTCGGCATTAATGCCTGCGATAGTGAATGTTCACTTGCGATAGTGAATGTATTAGATAATATAATTTATCAGTGCATGCCATCAAACTGTTTCAGTCTACTGTGTCATAAAAAACCATGATATGAATTCTACATCATAATGTGCATCGCCTCCTCTTTCATGGCAGAACAGATAAAAGTTGCAAAGTAACTTCAGCAAGGAAAAATGACACTAGTACCTATTTCTTTGCCCTGGGAAAACAAAAATCCTCAAATAAATGCACCTATCAAGTTACTACCTATACATGCAACATTTGTAGGAGAACTCAGTACAATACCAAAACTTAGCGAGTAAACATTAGCATATGAACAGAGGCTCACTGTTACCTCCATTTTACTGTGATGAAGGGCATATTCTCTTATGAAAACACTCATTTAAGCGCTATAATTGTAGAGACATCCGTGTCAGTGAAAGTCGGTTTAATGCAGAATAACAACTGCTATGCCATTCTAAAAGTGATAATTATGTCTCGCATGTCAGGCATATGATAATATTTTGTTCCGAATCATCAATATCTAGGATGATTCAACTATCATGTTATTACCTTTTTAAAAGAGTTCGTAAAGGACATATGTCACGAGTAATTGAAATGGTTTCCTTCAATGTGAAACAGAATCACAGAGGCATATTGTTAAAGCAATACTGAAATTTTGTTTCACTGACAAGGCACATATTTCTGCTGGAATAAAGATGAAAGCATCACAAAGGGACAATATGCAGCATATGTACAGATTATTGTTCATAAAAAGAAATACATTAATAAATATCTCTAGATGGGTTTATTAGATCTGAGTATGGCATTTGATACATAAAATGCAGACATGGTGTTAGTATAATTAATAGAATCCAGATTGCCATCAATTAATGTCAATTATGCTGAAGAAATGTTGACCTTAAATTTCTTCTTGCTCCTCTCCTTTTTGCAAGAGTAACCATATTTGATAAAGATCAAGGTCAAAATCTTATTAAACATTGATAACTCTGGTGAGCCATAATTTTGTTAATCATCAAATGAAGTGGATAGGAATTCGATAAAGTTTCTTGTTTTTTTAAAAATAAATTCAACATTTCAAACGAGCTGGTATATAAAAAATCAAACTGAAATTTCTACCTAGTAGTAATTTTCTATATCAACATACTATGCTACGTATCTGTAATTAAATTGCCTGTGTGTTCGTTTTAAAATTCTTCATTATTTTATTTTTGTTTCATTACAATTTACTGTAATGATTATTTTCACGGGGTTCGATATTTTCTTTCAGTAAATTCTATTTATTGAGAACGTAAAACCTTTTAGCTAATTCTGGTACAAAGTTTTGGTAAACATCAGAGTGACAATTTGGTTCTTAGATAGAGCTATTATTGCATACGTGATAAATGGCATTTTAGTTTATTGCTATGTTCAAATTAGTAAATCACGTAGCTTATAACGTGGAGTACCATGTGTCATAAAATCGAGGCTTAATACGGCCATTTCCTACTCGATTGAGTCAATCATTCTTAACAACTTGAGGAAACAAGGTGTTCATAACTGTAGTTGTCTGTATGAAGTTCATTTGTTATTGGAATTTAATAAAATAATTAAATAATAATTGTAATAATAATAATAATAATAATAATAATAATAATAATAATAATAATAATAATAATGCAATAATAAAAACCAAAAAAGTGTATCGTTTTATAAAATGTTCTGGGAGAACTATTTCAGTGAAAATTTATTCTGGACTTATACAGAAACGTAAAATCTGATGCAATCCGGAATATGTTATCACGAGTACAACGGTCTCATCTGACGTCATAGAGTCAATATTGGAATTTCACTGAGATTCAAACTCGGATTTAATTAGAACTTTTTATTTATAGGCCTTGTATATTTCAATCTTAGTATTTAATTTTGTATTATATTCACAAGCCTTAAGCCATATTTTCCAATTTTTACATTGTTTTCTTGGAAAATAAATTATTTAAGTAAAATTATACAAAGCTTCTTGGCTTTGCTCTTTTTTCTTGTTAATTATTGTACAAGCGTTAAAGTAACAACTTATACAGGATACAGGGACATAACAACACTAAAACATACAAAATTTATAGGGCACTCATCTGTTGATCTGAAAATATTATAAATGTAAAAGTCAAAATTATGATGACTAGTAAGTTCGATGTGATAGAGATATAATATGCAGGGAGAACAACACTAAATTAACAAATATACAATTGTACATTAGAACAGCTGGAATAAATCATAATATGAAAGTTTATTTACACAACTAAAGCAACAATTTTTCATAGTAAAATATGTTGCTTTTTTCTCTTTGTTAGATATCATTCACATAATTTTCTTTAAAGGTAGAAAACTCTAACAAGTTTCTTTGTAAATTAGGACACGTTTGTGTCTGTAGGGAATGTTATACTCGGAAAGAGCAGAAGTAATAGATTTATTGAAGAGATTTGGCGGCATCTTTGATATAAATAACAAAATAATTACAAAGAAAGTAATGAGGGCCATGAACAAATGAAAAGGAACATATAATACAATACAGAGGGTAAACAAAAATAAGTTCCCTAAAGACATTTCTGATCAAAGTGAACACATAAATATTTTGTTCAAACTATTTATACTGCAATTAATATTAATTTCCGTAGTTATAATAATAATAATAATAATAATAATAATAATAATAATAATAATAATAATAATAATATTGATAATAATAATAACTATAATAAAAAATTATAATAATAACAAAAACAATAATAATATTAATAATATTAATAATATTAATAATATTAATAATAATAATAATATTAATGATAATAATGATAATAATAACAACTATAATAATAATAATAATTATAATAATAATAACAACAACAATAATAATAATAATTATAATATTAATAACAACAACAATAATAATAATAATAATAATAATAATAATAATAATAATAATAATAATAATAATAATAATAATAATAACAGACTTTGTATGTTTTCAGTTGATTGTTGAGTCGATGGCTTATCCAACAGTTTATAGTGGTGTGGTAAGCTGAATTATATAAAATTAGACAAATTACATGCACTAGATAATCTTTATGCCATCCTAGAGGTATGATCAAATATGGCGATTTGGTAGGAAAACCTGAAATATCTATATTTTTTAATAACAATATTTTCCACTTTTGATTAAATCCAACAAGAGCAATACATGCTATAATATCATTACATTATATTTACCGTGTTCCAGCACCATTACAGGTAAAATTTCTTTTCAATATATCATTTTGTATTTAGAAGTCTTTAGAGTTTTAGTAAAAGAAAACGTGATTCGATAATAAACGTATAGACTGGAGTATTAGTAGTCATAAAATCCTTTTAGTACTTTGTACATAAAGCTTATTCAATCAGCCTATAATATGTTAACTATATGAGTTTTTTTAATTTATTTTCATTGTTGGAGAATATTTTTTATTCAATGTGGTAGCTCATATGAAACGTTATGTTGTTTATTGATATCGTCTATGGCATTTACATTATAGAGTCATAGCTCAAAACAGCTGTACAAAGCATAGCTCAATAAATATACAATTTCAGTACCGCCATCATTTATGGGATGCCAAATGTAAACTTTGGGTTTAGTGACGAAGTTTAAAAGGAATAAACCTTTATAAATGTTTTAATGCTCGTGCGGCGTTTATGTACCCAGTGTTTTATATAGTATTTTCCCGTGATGTTCTGTGCAAGGTGCATGCTTTTGAACAGATATTTAATTATTTAATGCGGGAAAATGTGTAGAAATATATTTTTTAAAAATTAATAAGTGGGTTTCTTAACAAGGGTTAGCTTTCGTTTAATTTATTTTCTTAAGAAATGGTTGCTATATTGGAAGAGCGAACGATTTTGTTCTTCTTCTAGTGCAAATATTTAGTACTGATAAAGACAAAAATTGAACATAATGGTAATATCGCACATCAAATCTCGGTAAGCGTTGAAAACACTAAGATGTATTCCAGATACAATGCTTTACTCTGAAGGAAGAAAATAATAAAAAAAACCCAAATTAAATCATATGTTAGCTTGGCAAATTGACATTTATTTAACAGCATTTAAAAATATCGAAATCATTTGATATGGTTATATGGTAATGACAGTATGATCACAGATTTGCATGCTAAGATGGACGGAACAGTCCAACAGCTCTGCAAAAATATGAGAAAAACAATGTTTAGTGTTCTTTTAGCTTTAATTGACATAAAAGATGACTTTGAGTATAGACAGGCGATAATTGCTTTCTATTTCATTATAAAGCTACACACGTAGTCTGCGGATTGAATATCGAGATCGCTTAGTTGTTCAAGAAATATCTCAAAATGATTTCTGCTTTTTGGATAGACAAGTGACAGATAGTGGCATATAAGAATTGCAGCAAAAGTGATCAACATTTATAGGCACATAGGCAAGGATTTTGAGCATTAAGCCATGAACTTTGAACTTTTGGTACATCACACAATTATGTTAATCCAATATATTCTTATCGCATATACCAAATTAAAAAAATCCGATAATCGAAGTTTCTGTTTTAATATAAAAGTTTACACGTACGGATGAGCTATTAGCATATTTCCAGTAGAGAATGGAGCTAGCCATTTTTAGCAGAAATATAAAGTTACTATAAACAAATATTTTTTTTAAGCCTGCTGCGTTATGGCAATGAGCACATATTACATCTTAACAACTTACTTTCTTTTATGATTTGGTCCACAACATGTTTTGCAGTCATAACATAATTGGCACCAACACGAAATCCAGTGGCACATACAGTGGGGATATAATAATGCCAACTGACTCGAATAACATTGCAAGCTGCTTGTGGATGTACACGGCTTCAGTTTGATCGACATCTGCTCTCATGTGTCCAGCTGCAGATCTGTAATTCATATGTTTTCTTGATGCCCTCCCCACTGGTACTAGAAAGAGCAATGTAAAAGGGGTAGCACTGTAGTGATTTAACTAGTTAAATTACTTCCGATGTTGCTGAACACGTGATCTCAATATCGCTAAAAAATTTAGTTTTGGATTGCAGCAGTCCGAGACAGCCCAGTATATATAGCACAATCATGAAAACGTGTCAACAAAGATTGTTCAATTTTATTTTTATTTAATTGTATCCTACGGTCTCAAAAGCAAACAAAATAAAAACTACATACAAGATAACTCAATAAAGAATATAAACCTTTGCGACTCTTACAATTTATATACCATTGTTTCTAGATTTATATGCATATGGCATTTATAAGCAAACGACAAAACATCAGAGACTGTGAAGAACAAACAACATTTTATAATTTTATGAAGATTCTTGTCATACATTGATCAAAGAACTATGCACATTAACAATACAAAAATCATTAAAATAGAATGCCAACTGTGATAAATTGTCAGTGAATCTTCATAAAAGTGTATTCATTTCAAATCTACTGGTTTGATACATGCTATTTTCTCTCTCTCTCTCTCTCTCTCTCTCTCTCTCTCTCTCTCTCTCTCTCTCTCTCTCTCTCTCTCAGAATATTGTTATTATATCATATATGTCAACCCTCATTCGGGATTCTTATAGAGGTGTACTAACTTCATGTATATAGCAAACTTTATCTCTGTTGTTACAAGAATGTCATCGTAAGGATTATTGCTATGAATTGTCAGCGCGTTCATTACGATAAAGGTTCTTTGCAACTATTTCAAAGAAAAAAGTATCCAAATTTTTCTCTTTCAATATATAGAGGATCTCAAATGGGTAACGATTTAATATTAAATTTATGAAACTCGTTGAATAATGTCCAGCTTTTGCGAGCCAAGGCTCGCAAAAGCTGGACATTATTCAACGAGTTTCATAAATTTAATATTAAATCGTTACCCATTTGAGATTATTTTTATCACAGTTTTTATTTCTGTGGAAATTATTTAGATAGATAGAAGAACGAATAATTTCGTTCATTCTGACAGACGATGTACCCGTCATTTGTTGTACATAAAATATAGTCCCAAACAAAGTTGAAGTGGTAAAATTATATAAATCAAAGAAAAGCTTCCATCCGAATAAACAGAACATTTTATAACCACAAAATCATTTTTCAAAGCAGAATTATAAATGCGATGTGATTCTGCCACATTTTTTGATTCGGTACACAGTACAGCGGGCCGACAGTAGAATATACGTGTACCCTAAAATGTGTGTTTAAAAATGTTACATTGTTGCGATTTTCATGTGAAATAGGATTACCGGATGCGAGAAGTCCCAGATTTACTGCAATTCATTTGTGACATAATATTTGTAGTGTAAAATTTGAAAAATGGACTGTACAGAAGACGTCAACAAATTATTTTTGTGTCGGATTTACATCCCATATATGCTACGTAAAGATGCTGTGGTTGGAAAAATATCTGTCAGTTAGGAGACCCATTCATGTCCAGATTATTTTCTGAACAGAGGTGAGTTTGTTTGCTTCGTTAAGTTAACATTTAAACCACGCTTACATATACGGTGGATACTATATCTATGTTACTGATATACAAACTCCACCTACCCACACCGCAATCCCTTAGTTTTACTCGTTATTGTCGTTCTTGTCTTGTAGTTTTTGCCATTTTTCTATGATGATATTGTTAAACATGACATAATGAACCCCTGTGGAAATAGCATATCCAAATTGAGACAGCCGATATGATATTTCCTCAATTTCCATTTGCAAGTCGAGTTAAAAAAATGGCCGCCAAAAAATGTTCATTCAGATCAAAACATTCCAAAAAGCGGGCTTGAAAAACGTTTTCCTACGTTTACTGCCAGTCAGTAAAGAAAATACTGCACAATAATTTAATGGGTTTATTTGGACCAATCAGAATCACATAAAGTGATATTTTAACGTGTGGTAATATCAAAAATATGAAACTGCACATACTATAGGAAAACCATACCTACTATGTGATAAAACTACTTCAATCAGGACTGGTAGATCTACATACATCATCGATCATCTTTGGGCTCTAATTGTGTTTTTAATTTTGTTCATCCCAATGGTGTGGGTTACTTTCAAATTGTAATTTATGAATTCACTATACTTATAACCATTAGAGACAAGAGTGGTACAAGAATGATTATCGATTTCGCAACACTAAATTGTACATTAACTGCCTTTAATATATATCGTCCTAACCGTAATAATGAAACGTTTTACTCATAAAAACAAAACCGCAAAACAGCTTTCAACACTAATTATGACATCATTACATGTGACTGTAACTTAGTCGTGGACCTAGCATTAGATACCTATCATTATAATACACTCAACGACCCCGGTGAAAAAGAGATGGATATTTATATATTTAGAAAATATAAATTTTAACTAAACTTGGCAAGCTGAAAACATTGGTACAAAACGATACACCTGTCAAAAAACGACCAAATGAAGAAAAAAAAAAACAAACAAAACATGCAATATAGATCATTCTGTTGTAAAAGAAAAACTGATGATCACAAAACGTTTTAGAAGGTCAATTTCGGATGCTTAAACAACTTAAATTATAATTATCTTCTTCATGATACAATTAAACAATGCACAGGTCATATATATATATATATATATATATATATATATATATATATATATATATATATATATATATATATATATATATATATATATATATATATATATATATATATATATATATATATATATATATATAAACGCTTCTAATACTGTAAAAGATTGCGGGAAACAAAATCATGCTCTAGCTTCACATGAAGACATGGAGTTGCAGAATCTTAGTAAAATATTTATTTGATGATCAAACCAGTCCAAAAAATGTATACAATCAGTGGAAATTTGTAAATAAAATATTGAAAGAGTGAGGACAGGAATGAGAATGTGTATATGTATGAAACTATTCATGCAATCTGTAAGATGGAATCGACATCTAAGCAATATAATGCCCAATCCATCGATATAGTCCTTTCAAGTTATTCTTCTAAAGACTAAGGAAAATGAACTCCTAAATTATTGTGTTGATAATGAAAAAATACAGGTACATAAACTAATACAAGAAGGGAAACGCATTAAGTGAGATAACACTACATTACATGTACGTACTCTGAAATCCTGTGCGTGTAGGAAGATGGCCATAAACTTTCCTTTCCATTCCTGCATCGTGGTAGTGCAACACTCTTAACAAAGCCTCTGCAGTTTTGTCGATATGGGTCATCGAAATCGTGGAACTGTTAAAATGATTGTTCCCTGCCGTACATGTACCCTGTAACAAGAAGTGGAAGTGATATATTTTTGAATTTTGAAATCTTCTAGAAAACACAAGCCATATGCGAATTACATTTAAGCTTTTCTAATTAAAATAAAATCTTTAATCTTAATTAAACGTTAATGAATGTAATAAAAAAGATGGAGTAACATCTAATGTACTGACTAATCACTTTTCATCACAACAGAGTACTATTATTTCTACATATTTCTGTAAGTAGTAACGTGTTTGTGTCAGTTTGTAAGATCAATATATCAGTATTGTACAGGTCCTAAAACGAAGAAACGACAAAGGACTGTTCATCTTATAACCTATTAGTTCTTAATAATGACACTAAAACAAATCTGGATCTAATGATCAGCTGCAATTTGCTAAAGGGGTCTCATTTCCTCACCGAGACAGTCGAATTAATATTTATCACGAGACTGTCCGCTTCAGAATAAAATTTAACAAAATGGGTATAATAAAAGTTAGTTAAACATGGTTAGATGCATAAAATACACTTACAAATATCATCAACCAACCGTCTGTCGCAATATAAATTCACAAGGAAGTAGACTCTCTCTCTCTCTCTCTCTCTCTCTCTCTCTCTCTCTCTCTCTCTCTCTCTCTCTCTCTCTCTCTCTCTCTCTCTCTCTCTCTCTCTCTTTTTCTCTCTGATTGTATTATGTATGCATTTTTCTCTCTTTCTTTCTCTCTCTCATATATATATATATATATATATATATATATATATATATATATATATATATATATATATATATATATATATATATAGCGAGATAGATAGATAGATAGATAGATAGATAGATAGATAGATAGATAGATAGATAGATAGATAGATAGATAGATAGATAGATAGATAGATAGATAGATAGATAGATAGATAGATAGATAGATACGTCGGTGTTTTGTTTCTTAAAATATTTATATTTTCTATATGGACTGAGGTCAGTATTCCCTCTCAACAAGGCAACAGCTTAATAACCATAATTGTGTTCGAAGCGGAGATTATTTCTAAATGCAATGCGGAAAGAGAGATACTTCACATATGTGAAAATGAAACTACAACTACATGTTCTTTCAAACAAGGAAGTTTGATTTCTACGAAATGTATAACATAAAATGTTAGTGTTATATTTTTTAATAAGTACAGACTTACAGTTATCTCCCTTGGTGCAGAATCTGGTGTAAGATGAGCAACATCCCTCACATTCAGCGGAGGATACATTTCTAGCTCTGCACACTTCCAATTCTTTATTCCTGAGACAAAATATGTCATTTGTGCACCACTGAGTTTTGATAAATAAAAATATTCAACAAGTCAATGTTCGGCTGCAAATGATATTAAGCCAAAACCTTCCATACTAAAAATATATCTCATCTACTTCAATCCGACATTTTGGCCGCCAAATTTGTGACAAAGTCGTACAAATTACAATAGTAGTGTAGCTTACATAGACTTAATCAATTGAGAGTAACCTTACATACCCATAATCCATTGAAAGTAAAAAGTGAAATAAATACATCTAAATAATGCAAGCAAGCTTTATCTGTTTAATAACGTTTTCTTTGCATACCAATTTGAACATTTGTCTCTTTTAGTGTTCATGTACATAACATTTTGCCTGAATTAAACTCCTCTGAAAAGAAATATAGGTCATACTTTGAGTCGGCCGACGCTCATATTCTATTATCAGTGCCAAATTTTGTTTCTGCAATGCACGAAATTGTTATTTGTACTCACTAGTTAGTCTCCTATCTTCAATGCATATGTGCTTTTGCTTTGAAACTTTACAAATTCAGCCTATTATCAGCATTTTTCACATACAAATTTAGTAAAGCCAAGAGAAATTTATTGTCTGACATTCATTTTCTAACATGCAGGAGTGTTTTGTGTTTTGGTGACATTTCATTGTGTCTGCAATTTTCTCGTAATTAGTTCTCACCAGACAAAGGGATGATCAATCTCGAAACACCAGACAACGCAAATGGATCATAAATTGAAAATAAGAAACAAGTCCAAGTGTTTATACTTCCATACAGACCAACGTTTCACTTCAAGAGGAATTAAGACACATATCGAGATTTTGTTTCCTGTAATGTTCATCTATCATAATGGTTAATTTGTGATATATGACATTATCACAAACGTAGTGCATTAAATTCATAAAGACGTCATTTATATCTACAAATGTAAAAATATATGAGTTCAACGAATCTCCCATGATCTTCCTAATGGTATCAAATATACACAAAAAATTTGCTGAAGGATGCTATAATATACCTTATAATTTTCAATTGTTTGCATCCCATTCTGAAGAATGGCAAGCCTCGCGCATATTATTCCATATTCTATTTTCCACCGTGTTTCTCCCCTATCCACCAATCTAATCATTGACCTGTAACCGATGTATATATCGTCCTACTACTATCGCTTTATGCAAAGTGATTGTTCAAAATGTGTCTACACTATTACTGCAAGTACCATGCTTGTATATTGACGTCTCCCAGTTAGATAGACAAAGAGGCTCAGAAGTTACTTCAATCTTACAAATAGTTACCAAATATGGTCATGACTAGAGCAACTTTCAGAAGTGTTTGTTATGTGGTGAAAATAGAGTTATTAATCACGGTGTTTAGCAGTCTGGACGGACTAGATTTCTGGACGTAAGCCTGTTTTAAATTCCATAAATATCTACAATGTAGTATACACAGGTGAGTAATATATGTAAGATGCGTTACATGTATATGGCTTGATATTTGAAAAGAAATTAGATTTTGTTGTCTTCTACTTACCTGATGACTTGTACATGTCCATATCATTTCTGATTGACAGGTATTATTGGAATTCAATCGACCGATCCAGGATGATGGCAAACCCGGTATGTACAAGTCAAAAACGTTTGTGGTCAACTCTTGGTGAGTAAATATCACGTTAATATAATTATATTCCATAACATATGTACATGTAATTTGTTATTGCCAATTATCGTGAAGGTTGTATGCTACTGATTATGTGATTACTTTAATGATAACAATCAAAGGCAAAGTTTAATCGAAAGATGAAAGTATCAATCATTGTTGTCGGTTACAGAATATCCATAAGTAGGAACGTGTTCGTATCAGAGTTGTGCAAGATCAAGAGATTTGTATTGTACGCATGCTAAATGGAGAAACGTCAGGGGATAGTCCGTTTTGTACCATTTTAGTTCTTATTAATGACACTGAAACTAATCTGGATCTAAACATGGCAGTGAAGTTATTTATCACGAGACTGTCCATTTAAGAAAACAATTTAAAAAGATGGATATAATTGTAGTCAGTGAGACCTGTTACCCTGCGACTGGGCTTTCCTTCTCTCGGTGCAAGCAGCAACGTGAATTACTTTTCTCGACAAATATTTGCTCTTAAATTTTAAAGATCTAGTCATAGTTTAGCAACCTTAACACATATACTATCCATCATTATCTATTGTTTCTTCATATTTATCTTTGAATCAATGGGTCTTCTCTTTTTTTAGTAGAATGATTGTAGCAGAATCTCCAATTTTCAAAGCATAGACGTTCTCATTATTTCATTTGCTATTATAAGTTCTACGACAACTGAATTGACATATCACCATCTGAATACTAACTAGATAAAGCACCACTGTGTATTGCTACAAAAAGGAGCATTTTGAAAACTAAGCAAAGAAATAAAACATTGATTTTATTTTTCTTCGTTCAAAAATAAAATATGAAACCTATGGTTATTCAAATAGAACATGACTGTGAGTCTAATTTCATACTTTCCGACATTGTATTGCATCTAAGAATAAAGGTTTGAAGAGATCATATGAACAGACTCAGTATGTGCATGATAAATATGTACACAAAATAGCGCCGTAGTCTCTATAGGTAATGTAGAATACATCATATAACTTCCGACAATAATTCAAGCATAATGTCAGAATTAAGTAATTATTTGAACAAGGAAGTTATGTTCAATTTCCAAAAACGTTCATGAGAAAAGGCTAACTTACAGTTTATGCATTTCTTAATCTTTTTAGAAGATGAATGGGTATTTTGTAAATACATCTAAACTTACAATAACCTTCCCTGTGTGGGAATCATATGCGACATGCAAATTATGTAGTAGATTTCTTGGCGAGGAAATGTCTGGATCTCCAGTCGTCAACATGATCATTTCCTCGTCTGGAAAGAACAAAACCGTCAAGTGAATACAAGTAAGTAAAGTTAAACATACTAAATTGATCTTAGTTTAATGATATTTACTACATCTCAGTATTTGTGGAAATTCAGGACTGTGAAATATTCTCTCCTAAACAAACAATGTCACCTTAAATGAATGGCGCACATATATAATGCATATTCTTTGCTGTGCTCATAATCATAGAAAAACACTACCAGAAATAACCACGATCCTTGACTACCTACCCTAAATCACTGACCAAATACATACGTTGGTGCTAATTAATCCTTCCTTTACACTTATAGGGTGATGATGTAAAAACTATTATCATTGAATACATATACCATGATCCGCTTTCTCTTGATCTTTCAATCTGTAGCAATATTTTAAAGTAAACTATGTAGATTAGAATGGAAAATGTGTCTAAAATATTGATGTGTATCACAAATATCTGTATGCAAAAATATAATGTAGCAATGAAATGGCTTCCTAGATACTTAGTAAGGCAGCAAGAAATTAAAATAAGTGAAATGGGACTTAATTAACATCTGTCGATTGATATATATATATATATATATATATATATATATATATATATATATATATATATATATATATATATATATATACTTAATAGTATTTTGACGTATCACAATATCACCCTAAATGTAATTTCCGGAACTAACTATAATTCCAAGTTATTGTTCGATTCCAAAAAGTTTAGATTAGTTTGTAATTCCAGTGAATAATAATTTCAATAAATAAATAAACCGAAAATAGAACTGAGCACCATAATTAGACTGATTTTGCCTCAGATGTTAAGGAAGGAAAGAATGAAATTTTAAGAAAATAACATTACATAAAACTCTAAGCCTTAATAATAGATCAATCCCAAATGTAAATCAGTCTCTTTCAGTTAAACTTCAAAGTTATCAAACAGTTTGTAATTATCCATTTTAAAACTTAGTGTCCTAGACTCAGATTCAAATGAACATGTTTTCTATTAATAGTGATCTGAATATTTAATCCGAAATCAAAGAGAACATTTTAGCTACTGTATACAGTTCTTTCTCAAAATTAATTTCCCATTAAGGTACTCTATTGCATAGATTATGGAAAAAGGCAAGAACAAAATACAAATTTACAAAATATATGAAAGCCAACAATAATGCAAATTTTATGCAAATAGCATCTCTCCTCATATAAAAGACAAATGTACACAATAAAGCTGTATTTTAAATATATATCAAATATACATGTGAGTAAACGTTTGAGAGGATGACGTCTTATGAATGACAGATAATATACAGGAATCAATATAACGCTTCTATATACGTAAAAGCGCATCTGCAATTAGATTATATATTTACTAAATATGCCTGATGCCAACATTGTGCTCTACAATATCAATCTCACGAGATATATATATATATATATATGTCACAATATCAATCTCACGAGATATATATATATATATATATATATATATATATATATATATATATATATATATATATATATATATATATATATATATATATATGTCACAATATCAATCTCACGAGATATATATATATATATATATATATATATATATATATATATATATATATATATATATATATATATATATATATATATATATTCTTAACTTTGGCCTATTCCAAATCAAAATTTTGTGACGTGTTTCAGATTTTTTTTTACTTAACAAAGTCTTAAGAGTTTCAGCAGTCAAAGAAGTTGGGAACATCTTTCGATAATATACAGCCATATCCAAAATCACATAATCTGTTTATTATTGATAGGCACAGGTAATTCAGAGATAATATTGACCTTGACTTGGTTTATCTTGACCGTGTCCTACAAAATGTTCAAAATTGTAACTCAATACTGCAAAACTTGATTTTACTTAAATTTGATCACCAAATAGGCTCCACCTAGTGTGCTAAAATATTTAACAACGGTCTCCACGTGATCTACTCAAATGTCATTATATGATTACATTACATAATGACATCATTGATGTAAGCGTCAGAATAATCTATACCAGATGTAATCATCTTCATTAAATGTTGAAATGTACAAAACAAAACTTTTCTTTCAAATGACATCATTTTGTATTGACAAAGTCGGTCTGGAGTTACGAATGAAGAAATTATCCTTGCCTAATCCATGGGTGGAATTTGCCAGAAGCCTTTGAAAACTTCAAGTTAATCAACATATTTTGCATTCTAATTTTGTGAATGCAGTTATCGACTCTTGGTAATGGCACTTAATCTGTTTCGTCACAATATTTACTTATCTATAGTCGATGCAGTATTATCTGGTTTCGGCACAAATATACAAGGTGAAGTCTGATCACTTTTACTTGTTTCTATAAAATCATTTCTTTTGCAAAAACTGAATTTATTATTTCAGATGTTTCTGTTTGAGTGGGTTCAATTTGTACATATATTGTTTCAAGAATGTGTGAAATACACTGTTTCATCTTCTTTGTTAGATTTGATTGGTTCGTGTTGGAATATCTGGAAACACTTTCTTATAAGGAATAAATGATTTAGTTCACTCTTTTCTTGCAGCTGAAGATGAGAAAGTCACTATTTCAGATCACTCAATGTTTATAAATTCAGAAGATCTGTTAAAAATAATGTCACGATCATCCGATAGCATTCCAACGATTATATCTTTAGTTTGAGACAGGTACAACTGAACTGCCTGTTTTATTAACAATGACATATTTATCAATATATTCATTCCAGTGGTATAATAATGCAACTTAAGTAACTTACTAATCATGCTTTTCCTAACTTTATAAGGACCATAATGCTTACCCTATATGCTATTTCGACATATGGCTCATAGAGCCAGAACTCTATCACCCAGCTGAAACATCCATTCTACCGTATCTATTCCATACCTTAATTTCAGTTATGTAAGTGACATGCAAATGCAATTTTAAGCAATTACCCTTTTCTACTTGCAGAACTATCACACAACAAAAAATAGTACAAATGGATGGGAACATAGACAACCCTGTTCCACTACTATTCATCCTACTGTCTCCATCTATAAATGCATGCATACTGTTTGATGAAAATGAGTTTAGAATTAGAACTATACTTTATATATATATATATATATATATATATATATATATATATATATATTGACCTCTCCCGGGTTAAAGGGCACAGAGGCAAGAATGTGATGCCAATCTCACAGATGGTTACTGTATGGTCACAGTGTATATCAATCTTAGTAAACGATCCTTACGTGATGTCGGATATAAACTTATGAACACATAGGCTAGGCAAACTTGAATGCTTGAGATGTACACTTTTCAGTCTGTACATCTAGACTTCTGGATGCAAAGCTGTAACCAGGTCATTAAATATCTACATATTAGTACAGTAAAGTTGGTTATATATTTGAGACAAAGTACATGTCTATTGTTTCACATTTGTAAGATATTTGACGTTGGTGTCTTGGTCAACTTACATGATCTCTTGTAGATGTCCAGTTCAGTGTTGTTGGACAGGGAGTTTTCAGGATTCAACCGACAGATCCAGGATGCAGGCATACCCTATATGTACAGGAGAAATAGCATATTGTATCGTCATAATATATAGTAATTGGTTAATATATTTTAGTCATTATCTTTTTAATGAGTAATTCAAATTACATATTCCAAATACTTGGAGGCTTACTTTATTTATTGTAAATAATGAATCTTTAAATTAGTTTTAAGTTACAAATGAAGCTAATAGATCGGTATTCACCATCCAGAACAGATATAGGTACAGAAAGTTAATCACTTTTTATTAGACATGCTATGTGTTTTAGTATATGAGAATTCTTCAGGGAAAAAATGGAAGAAGTTTGTTAAAGAATCAACCATCTTTTGCAGCTCTGGGAAATTAATTCAATGATTGGCGCAAAATTCAGAGTTTTCAAAATAAACACTTTACAATCTTTAATTGCTTTGAAAGTCTCCAGGAAATGGATTTGAGTTGATATATCACCATCTCAGTTCTTAATAACGTATCAATTTGTACTGCTGCGAAAAGCTACATCAAGCAAAAATAAATAAAGAACAAATCTTTTTTACGCTTCATTTTTTCTTAAAGAAGATAAACATAAAACCTAATTGCTGCAGTACATTAATATTGGGACAAAATATTACGTTATGCAAACAGAATGTGAATATCAGTTTAAATGTCAAAAGTCTCCAAATCTGTATGCTTCTGTAAATAAATATTTGCAGAGAGCAAAGAGAACATCAAGGCATCAAGGCAGTTCAGTATGTTTGGTCTAAATTGGTATACAGTATGAAATAATCTTTATAGTCACTGTGGAATACATTATATATTTCCCCTCCACCGTAGGACTCAACCATAGTTTAAGCATTAAGTCAGAATTATCTAGGTTTTCAAAGAAAGATGTTATATGATAAAATTTTAATGACATAGATAAGAAGAAAAGCCTATGTTAAGATTATACATTTTACAAGTCCTTTAGTAGCTCAATGAAGAAACATTTTGTAAATATGAGCAAACATACAACAAGCGTTCCAGTGCGAGGATCCGACTTGACATGGAGTAAATGCTTTACATTTCTTGGCAAGGAAATGTCTGGATATCCTTCCATCGACATGGCCAATTTGACACCTGAAGAGAGCATAAACGTCATTTGGACATAAATACATATTCACAATATAAATCTTATTATAATCATAGTTTTCACATTTGCATGGTATGTAATTCTTTTAAATGTATTGATTTGAAACATTCTTATTCAAATCATAAAAGCAACGGAACTATAAAATGAATAGCAAATTGGTATAACTTCTACTAATTTTTGATCATTATTGTACATTCTTTTGCGTATAGTCATTACAAGTAACGATATCTAAAATAACAACTCAGGTTGTCAAAACCCTGAAATCTTATACTAAATCACTTACTGATTACGGATCCCAAACCATGTCTTCACAGCTGCTTCAGAAATAATTAACAATTTATTTACACGTATAAAGTCACAATGTAAAAATAAAATTGAATAAGCATTATATTATCATGCTTTTATCGCCATTTAAATTAATACCAACAATAATTTTTAAATGAATGTATATGTGAACCAGAAAAAATGTCTGAAATTCTCAGCAGGTCATCGTGTTTTTATAGTGCCTTGCTTTATTTTAATTTTATGCAGATAGATTTAATGCTGCAAGTAAAATATATCAATGACTAGCATTTATTCGAACTCCTATTATCCGAATATCAGACATTATTCGAACAATTGGTAAGGCTACATGTTTGGTTTGTTTTTTTTTAAATCTTCTTTGCGTCTATTAAACAAGCGTGGCTTA
This sequence comes from Potamilus streckersoni, assembly GCA_016746295.1. Taxonomy (NCBI): domain Eukaryota; kingdom Metazoa; phylum Mollusca; class Bivalvia; order Unionida; family Unionidae; genus Potamilus; species Potamilus streckersoni. Next base: position 1,096,919 of record JAEAOA010002053.1, on the reverse strand, counting down.
TGGTATTTCATACCATTTACTGAACTAATTTAGCGACGCAAAATATTCTAATCCTATTGAAATCGCATAGACTTATTAGAAGTGTGAAATTCGACATGAACAGCATTTTGATTTTTGGAACCATGACACCTGTTAGTCGAGCTGTGAGTAATGATTAACCAAAAGGTGGGTTATGTTTCTCGTTTGTCTCTAATCTAATTTTTGACTCTTCATTCAATGATCTTCTTCTAAACCAATTCATTAAAATAATTTTATATAAATTATTTTAATAAAATAAAATTAGAAAACCATATAAACCATTTGAACGCTATATTACTCATATATGGGATCACCTGAAAGCACCAGCAAGCTCTTAGTAGGACTTAAACAAAATTACTACTTATGCAATGAAACTCATTTTCAACAGACAATGTGCAAGACAAACAGTGTTAATATATTTTTATAAGCTGTTTGAAACTAAGAAAACAACTGAATATTATAGTATAACTATGCTAACCTATCAAGATATCTATTGACGCATCAAACCTAACATTTGTTCGATGTTGATCATTTTCATTCATACTGAAATGATGATGAGAAGGATGTTGTATGTCCTGCAAATAAGTATAATGACAACAACGATAATTATCATTATAATTTTTCTCTTTTTTCATAATATTCAAATCAACTGTCATCCAAGATATCCAGTAAGGAAACATCACATTGAAATAGTAATTTATTTTATTTATGTGGATTGATTGGTTACTCAATCTCCTGTATTATTTAAAGTTTCCAATTACTTCCATCAATAAAAATCAAAACTGCTCTGCTGAAGAAAAAAAATTGTTATCACTGATTTTTAAATAATAATAACAAGATTTATTTCCATTGCCAGGTACGTCGATTTGCCACAACAATATCACCACATAAAAAGAAACAAAAAGAAAAAACAAACAGTGAACAAAGAGAACATATGCAGCAAAAAGGTTTTAAAAACTTCATTGTTATTAAGACTGATCCTTTAAAAGCAGCAACACGAAGTTTCGGAAATTTTAATGTTTGCGGCCAATTATGATGTTAAAGCGGTACTACTTTCTACTTAATTAAAAACTCCGTTTTGGAACATCAAGCTGTAACCCATCTTATATAAGAACTAAATACTTACTACTAACGTAGATAATTAACAAATGCATATGTAGCTAATAATGTTTTGGAATTTCCATTTATTTCAGAACTTTAATTTTTTTCCCCCACAAAAGAAAGGTATTATTTGTCATGCTATTTTCTATAAACTCTTATATTAAAATATTTTATCACATAATTATAACCATTCATGGTTGCTTTCGCTTATGAACTTTTGGTTTCTGATACCTTAACTATGTAACCCTCCGCTGCATTTAGTTATTTGCGGTATGCTGGTAGAGAGGCATGCAGCATCTATGAAGCTTAATTGCAGTACTCCTGAATAACTTAACTGTCAAGGCCAAATAGCTGACATTCGCTTTCTATGAACAATATGACTGACTAGCAATACTGTTAATGTAGACTCGCCGCTATATTGAGGCAGAGTCGCCACAACTTGGTATGTCTGTAAGATGAGTGTGAATTGGAAATAGAATGCCGAAACGACACTTCATGCTTGTAAAGGAATATCTTGATTAGAGTGCAGTGGAGAGCCAAGGAATCGACTTGCGTATGAAGAAATGTACCTGCAATTTAGTTGATATTAGCATGACAATAACAAGTACTGTAAGCAAACTTAGGATGAAGAAGTAGTACCATTAAGGCATAAAAACGAACATTTATAAAAGAAGAGAAATTATTAGCATTATTAGGGCACTTGACATGATGTTATCTGGATGTTCATTTTTCGAAGGCTATGTCAAAATCATATCATTCTATAGGTAAAAATATATCAGTTGGACGCAATGTCTTAACACCACAATCTGAAAGACGGTCGTAAATCATCATAATGCAATAAAGCACGTTTATTCATAACCGCAATTGATGCTCCCAGCTTGTACCATGGGTTTATGCCTAAAATGGCATATTTTGTGGGTGTAAAGAAGACTGTATACTCTCCATATAATTATGCACAATGTCGCAGCAATGAATTAAGATATATGAATCTAGTAAGAGTAATCAGTCCCTAATCAGAAAAACAAAATCAGTGTGCATAAGCGGAGTAAATACATGACTGGTCTATGATACACCGCACAGCAAATACAGCTATGAGGATCCCTTAATATCTAAATAGTTGTAGAACTTAAAAAGAACACTGAAATAGCACCATAGATGGAATGTGCTTGCGATCGGCCGTGGAATGCATCAAAGAATCTTAGTACTCACATCTTGACGAATCATCACAATCACATTCAAAGAATCTACATGATCACATCCAAAGGGAATAAATACACTGCACTTTCGATATATACTAACTCTAAAATAAAATATAAACACTTTCCCAAAATGAATACTAAGCATGACCCAACTTCTCAATATATGTTATTCGTATAGGAACGAGTAGGGCCCTGTCTTAATAAGGTGGTCCTAGATCCATTCATTCGCAGCCGCAGTAGTAGCTATATTCATAAAGAATAGTCTGGATAGCGTAGTAATCTCATCTTTCAGAAAAACTGATCTAGAAAGTGGATATAAAGTGATGCTATTTATAACCCCAGACTGACACATACATACTTACACTGCATGAATACAACTTGATACTTATATATCTAATCAAAATGACCTAAAAACAACATGTAGCAAATTCTACAGTGACATCATTTCTCAATGGGTACTAAGGATTGATCAGATTATGATCCCAGTGACCCTGCATGAACAGAAAATGTGACATAATGTGTACGTGTTCAAACTGCAGCTTCCAATAACTGGTCTTCGGTTTTTAATAAAATATTGTCCCAGTGTCTCGTAAAGAGCTATTGGAATAGATAAACTACCGAATATCATTGTACTTATTGCCATTGTTCTTCCTTTGGAAAGTTAGGGGAAATGCATAATACGCGGCGATATCCACGAAATCGCATTATTTAAAAACGCTAGGACGCCTTCGAATTCCAAATACTAACTTACTGTAGAAAGTATATGGAAATTATTGTGATTATTAGAATTGCACATTTGTAAGTATATGTAATTTAATTATTTCTTTATTTATTTTAGCTGTCTTCGTAGCAGGATTGCAGAACTCGGTGTCATGAGCAAACTCCTAAGTACTGCTTTCCAGCTATTTTAAGCATAGATGTCATAGGTTTGTAGCTTTAATGTTCATGTTATTCCAATAAATGGCTCTTTTGAGTGAAAATTCTTTGTGAAAATCGTACAATGCAGGCTGGTTACGGAAAATATTCATTGAAAGTGTCTCTTACTGACATCCAATTCTTGCATTATGGAAGGAAGGCAACTTAAATAATCTCTGAAAGCCAGAATATAACCCTTAATAGTCAAATACCAGGAAAGTCAATCAGCGCTTACCTAGGTCATAATTAAATATTGACTATAAAAGTTTCCAACTAATTTCATGAACAACATACACAACTGACCTGATTGTATGGATGTTTGGTCTTCGGAATCAAGTAGAAATAGCAACAACGAAAAAGAAAATACTGAATACGGGCAATATTCTGCACATTTTCCAACACATGACCTAAGCAGTTGAACAAATCAAAACTGGGTTCAGTGTTGGGGATTTATTTTATTTTCTTTATCCAAAACATTGTCTACACCTGTGAAGTTTTGAAGCGGGTGTCGTGATAAATGCTATTTATCAGTTAAGTAGGTCTCTCTTCCGTTTTCACGAAGTAAGGTTATCTCGTACTGAAGTTCTCAATGCACCGCATATCTCGTTTCAACCCTTATAAAGGTGTCATCACGAGAAAATTAAAGAAAGAAACGCTGATGTTTACCTGAAATATTGTTTGTATATTTAATATTGAATATGCAGTAATTTATAATGTGATAGACACTACCTCAAAAAGCTTTTTTAATGGAATATTTGAATACCCCATATAATCTCATGAACTACAGGAGAAAATAATAAAATCCATCTAGGTCAATGGTGATTCTGTCTCCTTTTTAGCGTTGAAATAAGTTCCTTGGTTTTAAGTTTTACTCAGAATTGACAGTTCTGTAGATTGAAGGTACGTATCATACGTATATAGGTGTTTGCCATTGTATCAAAGACAAGGGACAGTCCAGGACACATCCCCCTGCTGTCCCTTTAACACCCTCCCCCCTGGACACGGACAAGCTCAAAAGCGAGGGACAGTCCAGGCGGCTCTTCTTTCTGTCCCACGAAATTTAACTACCAGACTTCAGTTTATCCCTCGACAACTGGCATGCAAACATGATCCTTTCGGATGGCGGTCAAAATCATTCAACCTTTCTCACCTAAGCGGCGCTATAATTTGTAACGGATTTCCTACATCCAGATGATTGGAAATAATTCCGACCCATATAAGTAGGAAGCATTCCAACAAGAAAACGTACTCTAAATTCACAACTCTTCAACATTCGGTCAATTGCTTAGGTGGCTTACACAAAGTTGGTATAGGTACACCAGTAGGCATAACTGGTAAAGATTTAATTGATGTCTTCCCGGCTGAGATAAAGCAGGGTGGACTTTCTCTTCGATGGTGGGAGTTGAGGCCGTGGAGGGAGAAAATGTTGCGGGTCTGCCGTTTGGGAGTGATGTAAGGACACTTTGACCCCACGGGATACGATGGCACCATACTCGTATCCAATACAAGCTGTAGAAAGGCCCAGTTCGGAGTCAAGCGCCCTTTTAAGGGGACCACCGCCCAGCCAGGGGCGGCAAACAGTCGCATTAACAGATTGAGAGCAATACGCAACTATAATTTTAACCACTCACTCAATCTGGCTACCGACGATGTTGACTAGTCAACAACTTCAAAACAAAAAACAATGAATTTTTTAATGAATTAAGGCATAATTATTTCTGGATGATGTATTTAGCCTGTGTAGTGGAAAGACTTGAAAAAGGGTGGAGCTATCCAGTCTCGAAAGTCTTTATGACCAGTCAAGTCAACAGCCTCAAGGTAGCCAGGGATCAGGTGGCCGGAATGATAGAAGAACAGGTGGAACGATTAAGAGGATTCATAAAGCCTAATTATGTAAGAGTGGAGACATTGAAGAAAGCCCTTCATCTTGTCATTCATGTCATGAACTTATTGCAAGATACATCTAATTGTACAGAGTGGTCTTTTTTTAAGTATGGCTTAGGCCAGTTAAAGAAAGCTGAAGGCAAGATGAGAAGCATGATGGAAGAAGAAGTGAAAAAGATTAAGGAGACCTGGAGAAAAGAAAGAAAGGACAAAGAAAACATTAAGAGAAAAGAAGAGTTTGAGAGACTAAAAAGGAAGTGGATGAAGGTTCAGGAAACATTTAGAGCAATGGGACATCCTTACTGGATTCCAGACGAAGAAAAGAGGAAGAAGAAAGGAATTATAGACAAACTGAAAACGAACGTAGTGGAAGAAGTGGAGACAATAGAAAAAGACAAAGACAAAGGTCTTTTTCAGAGCCACTTCATATGCCTCGAAAAGATATTCATTTTCACTTTGCCTAAATAAAAAAAATATATTTTTAATCCTACTATACTCCAACACGAATGTGACTGATTCGTGTATGTCTATAGAAATGACACAGGTGGTTTGATTTCACGGTACTACCTCGCTACAGGGTTGCCAGTGTCAGCGCCATGACGTCATTCTATCTGTTCGATTCCTCTTGTCGCTCTACAGGCCCAACCTGTGCTAATCGCTCTACACAATTCCCATTGAGGTTATATCTTCCAAGGGTGATATTGTGAGGCTATAAATCTTGAGGCTATAGGGCCGGGGCCTGTTTCAAACATTATGGCCTACATGAGGCTTTATTTCCCCCCATTACTACTTACATGTGCCACATAAACTTGTACAGGATTATCTTTTTCTCAGGTGACCCCACGTTTTTAATTCCGCAGGTGCTAACAATTGAGAATATAGAGACGAAACAAAGAACTATATAAATATGATGATAGCAACATAGTCAGAGGAAAATGCACCAAATTATACGCCGAAGAAAATTTAACCTGCTGAAAAAGAACTTAATCTGATATTCTCGCCAAAATTTATTTAGTATTATTATTATAGACAATAATATAGTACTTTGAAGTAGATCGCTGTAATAATGACTGGAACAGCAAGTAGCGAACTAAATATAATATTGACAGAACCCTTTAATAATAATATCGAGGAGATAGTTGTTGAATTAAATATATCCGCTCAGTGTCTGCCCCATATAATGATTGGTGCAAACGATCACTGTTTGCCTGTCTTTAAATAGATCTCACTTCAATTTCATTAGCGGTGTGTTCATTTTTAAATATAAATGAATAATCAGATAAATATAATTTTTTTTTACATATTGCTAATTTCTTTTTCTAAATGTAAAGAATTTGGAAGTTAGAAGTGTTTGTTTAATATTAACAATTAATCATACATTTCCAGACCAATCAAAATAATTTGCAATTCTTAAATCGTATGCTGGTGTTGTTATATTAAAAAAGCGTCAAACATCGCTTTTCGCAGTCAATCGCTGTTTACTTATTGATGGAGGTACACCATTATTATACATAATTTAATATTTTATATCAATGGAAGTAATTCCTGGATGTATTTTACAGATGACACTAATACTGGTACATCAAAGTCTAAACAGTAATATTTAGTCAGTGTTCAAAAAGTCTAGAAACTCTCCTTACAAACCTATGAATCGATTCAATGAATGGGGTATAACATATATACATATAACTGCCTTGCATATTTGAAGGGGTTTGCTATACGAGATAAAATTTCGAACATTTATCATATAAAAAATACATTCATTGATTTGTCAAACATTTATAACACGGTAGAAGTTGCACTATTTGCGGAAAAGTAGGAGGTTCGATCAAACCAGAAAGGGGTCATGGGTGGTGGTTAGTATATTTGCCCACAGTTTGAACCATTTCGAACGATTTGCTGATTTTACTTTCGCTATTATTATTATTATTATTATTATTATTATTATTATTATTATTATTATTATTATTAGTAGTAGTAGTAGTAGTAGTAGTAGTAGTAGTAGTAGTAGAAGTAGTAGTAGTAGTAGTAGTAGTAGTATTAGTAGTAGTAGTGTTATTGTTGTTGTTCTTGCTGCTGCTGCTGTTGTTGTAATTATTAATGTTATATATTATTATTATCATTTGTGTGCAAGGAACTTAAGATTGTAATACATGTTACATCAATCAATCAAATCAAATAGAAACTGATAAACATGTTGGTGCGTCTTATGTTTGCGATATGTTATGTAATATATACAATTGTTAAAAATATGCCTGGGAAGCTCAGATAATGAATACTTGGGTTAACAGCATTAAAATATCTACATTATTCGTGTTTTGATCGTTATATCATGACGAAGCTCCTGTAATGGACACTTGCGATGACGTACCCTTGACCCTGTGATCTGTTACGTAAATTGTGTCATCAAAGGTTTACAACTTGGAATATTAAAGAAACATCATTTAAAATTACTTATCTCAGCAGCAACATGTTGTAATATACTGTAATATAATGTATGATTCAAATTTCACTCATTTTCCAATACCAAATCAGATCCAAAATATACCAGCATTGAGATCGACAAAAGTGCTCTTACAACCCTGCCAATAGATTCAAACAAGATTTATAATGATGTACCTTTCATTAAATGAAGAAGAAAATAATAAACCGTTAATATGACATCAATAGTGATCAGTATACCAAGAGGTATACCTTTGGATAATATTACTTTGCCAGCGTTATAATTATTATGGTCGTGCCATATATTGTTCTACGTGCCATAGGGACCCCTACAGAAAAAAAGTGTTTACGATCTTGTTTTGAGTGTTCGCTTATGTTTGTTTCTAAAATTTGTTTCGGCCCAATATTTTTGTTCATAAATAAACGCTTTTGGATGACAAATGTGTTACTTAGTTTGCTCTCTTTGACGAAATAAGGCTATAATAATTTGTAAGAAACAAACCTTTTGAGAAGTTTCATTGACAGTTGATGATGGGAGTAACACAAAACCCTAACCTAGCTGGGTTTACAAGGATCTGGCATTCAATACAGCCATTTGGAAATAAACTCTTCGAAAAAGAAATAACCCTTCGAAAATTTCGAATGGAAATTTCTCACCAAGAGGTATACATTTGGATAATATGATTTTGCCAGCGTTATAATTATTATGGTCGTGCCATATATTGTTCTACGTGCCATAGGGACCCCTACAGAAAAAAAAGTGTTTACGATGTTGTTTTGAGTGTTGGTTTATATTTGTTTCTAAAATTTGTTTCGGCCCAATATTGTTGTCCATAAACACTTTTGGTTGACAAATGTGTTACTTAGTTTGCTCTCTTTGACGAAATTAAAATGGGGACGTTAGAATACCAATAAAGACGTTTTGTTACTTGGAACACAACACATGGATTTGCAACCATTTCTGGCGGTCGTGGCTAGTTTGATTGCTTGTTTGGCGACATTGGTCTTGCTCTAATTTATTTTTCAATCATATAAGCATGGCCGAGTTCGAAACAGTGTTGGCGGAAATGAAAATCACCGACATCTTAGAACGCAGATAAGGAACACTGCAGCGGATTTACAGACTATAAAAGTCGACTAAAATTTCTACCGCAGTAGCGTCATGGTGGTTATGCCGGTTGCCGCTTTGGCCCGATCTTGTATGATTCTAGTAGCTGGCTTGGACCACTTCAGTTTCGTGAATTAATAATGCTAATAATCCACGGGTTCCATAACGTTTGTGGCTTGCTTGATTATTAAGGAAAGTCATGTAGGAATAAGGATGTGACTTAAAAAAATAACAGACCTTCAAAAGAAAGGCAAAACTGACATAAGGAGACTAACCAGGGATTTTATTAGTATAGAAGGGAATATTTTTCCAGAATATCTCCCCGTGGTATAAGAAAACAAAACCTGTCATATGTTTTATATAGTATATCATGCGTCTGCTAGTTAGGCCACGTGATTTTGATGGTTAAATAATGTGGACCTAATCACATGAATCGGTTTCAATGGCAATGAACAAGAAGCAGTAAGATATTGGATTGTAAAATTTAAAATTAACATTTTGTGCAAAGGAGCATAAATTTGTGATCTTCTCGCACATTTTAATAGCGATGAAATGTTGCAGGGCATTACTACATGCATTTATTAGACTGTTCGAACTATTTCAATATCAGTCCATAACTAATGCCCCATATTTCTGCCACTGAGGTTAACATCGGCAATATCTTGTTATTGGATATCTTAAAATATATGAATGTTAATAATTGTGTTGTTTTTGGTTCCAAGGTGTGTTTAAGCGCATGATAGGCTATACATGATTGCCAGTATAACTTGTGGAGAAGAACCCGGGAAAATCTCGGTAAGAACAATCGAACTACTGGTAAGTTTTCTTAAATACCCACGGATAATGAGCTCCAGACTTGAACCTACGCGAAAACAAGAGAGACTATGGTGATTGCTAAAGGCTAGTGCTTTAGACCACTCGAACATCCAGGAACCCTGTCTGTTGATAGCCTGTCAAACGTTAAATATTTGCCCTGCATTTAAACTAATACATTTGAAGCGTTTTTGAAGCTTTTCATGACAAGACGTTGATTTATATGGAACCACAAAATTCTGAAAGAACTAATATATTTATAAAGCGAATCAAATGAACCTTACTCCATCCCAACTACCCAACCCACACAAATCGTGCTTGTGCAGTTAACCAACTTTTCAAGAAAATACCGCGTGCTTTAAGTTCCAATTACAGTTTAATCCTCATTCGTTGTAGAATGATTGTAGCTTGCTTAGTTATAGTTGTAATTTGATTTAAATTTTCAGTAAATATAACTATAACTATGTCGTTAGAAAACAATGAAATAACCGGTTTTAATAGTCAATCAATACCTACGTCAACGTAATAGTTTGATAGGCTATTTGGTCAATTGTATCCCAAATTCTTATTATCCTAAGCAGGTGAGACAAAATGTCGGGACCAATAATATTGTTATAAATGCTGTATTTAAAAAAAGTTTCTTTAGGTAATGTTTTAGCGAATAAACAAATTTCTTCAAATTTAACCGGCAAAAATGGTATTACATGTAAAGATAGTATTTTTTGTTTAGTTTTGTACTAAGAGTGCATTTGCAATATGATTTACATGCAAACATCAATTTTTAAACTCGTTTAACCAATTAAATAATAGTTGTGTTGGTGGTTGTTGTCGCTGTGGTGACGATGGCGGTGGCGTCATATTTGATGGAAGAAGATGGACAGGGGAAAAGGTTGTAATCTGTGTTCAGGCTGACAATATGGCTTGTATCTTCTAGAAAAAGAGATACACTTACCAGAATATGTACACAAGTCACTTCAAGTAATTGCTGATAAATCCGTGAAAAGTAACAGCTAAATATTCAGGCTGTACAATCTTTGGCTCCTACAGCTGATATGACCCGGTCTGCAAGTATGTTAATGTATATTTAATTTAACATAACTGACTACATGCTATTTATTTATTGTTCTTCATAACTAATCCGCTAATTATTGACTAATGTTTAATAAGTATGCGCACCGCACAATGGGAAAATAGGATTTACAATTTGGCAGTGGCAAACTTTATTGACATCTGTTGTATTCAGTCTTTTTTAAGACGTGTATGACACCTGATCACTTGGCTGAGTAAAGGCTTGAAGTATTAGTGAATAATACATAAAAGAGAAGACTAGGTGGTCACTACTTGCTCTAGTAAACGGCATTATTAGCGACAGGTTACCGACTAAAGTGTAGCCGATCAATTACTGGTTATATACCTTACTGTAACATGATATAGAAACAAAAAAAAAACAAAAAAAAACAAAAACAACAGCTAACTATTTGCAGTAATTTGATGTCAATAGCATTTTTAAACGCATGTGTGTGTGATTTGGATTTTTAACGTAGCTTTAATAATCTTTGCAGTCATAACGCTACGATGTCTGCAGTGTGGAAGTTTATAGTGATGTCTAGCACTGGGGCAACATGCCGAAGACATGTGGCATGATGTCCTTCCAAGTCACATTATCTTAATACCAGAACAACCAGTCCTAACACTAACATCTTAATTCTGAGCGCCTAGCGAGGCAGCCTTTTTTGCATATCTTTGTACGACTCGGCTCCGATTCGAACCCACAACCTCCCGCATACAAGGTGGACGCTTTGACCACTAAGCCACCGGAACGATTGCATTTCAAAACTGTGGTTTTTCCAACAACAATATGGTAAGCAGAGATAGAGGCGAGTTAATAAAAAGATTGAGCAATGAAATTATTGGTGTTGTATTAATATGGACGATGTTGACGAGTGACGTGACCTTGAAATATATTAAATCTCAAGCTGGGATAAAAAAAAAAGTGACCTCAGCAGCTATTTATGCTAGCTATTATTTTCCATAGTGACAGTGTAAAAATCATATCAAAGGATCCAATACAATAGAGTGGTATACTAAATTTTCAATAATGATTATTATTATATGCTCATTTTTTTTTTCTCCGTTAACTTGACATTCTCAGAATCGTGCAATATTCACCGATATTGAACACCTTCATATTGTATCCCGCGGACAAGGAAACTATTTTCTAACGTAAACATTTTTTTTATGAATGAACTAAAGGAACTATTTCATGAACGGCCACATACTGTAATTTCGAGTACATTTCAAGTGTAGTTATATCCTCCTTACTGCACTCAAAATGATATAAACATTAAGATTTCATAGCATCTTTTCAATAATTGCAATGGAAAGGCTTCATAATTTTCCCATATTGTGATCTGAATTATTCAATGACAGAAAAGAAACACGCATGCTAATGTCAGCACAATTCAAAACATTAAATTGACAGACGCTTGAATCGACAAAAACACCAAACCGTATTCATTCCAGATCAAATTGAAAAGTTGTTGAAAGGCGTATTCTTTAGCAATATTACTCCAAATTTCAATTTTAAGTAGAGAAAGCGACAATTTCTTTCAAAACTTACGTCTAGCGCGCGATCAACTTCATATTTATCTGGGCGGAGTTATGCGCTCATTAATAATGTTGTGTAATGATCCATCAACGCTTATGTATTTAGTTCGAAATACGGAATACGTTTACTTACTTTGTTTCTTTCATTGTATTTTTGTTTATATATTTAAGCCTTGGGAAGAATAAGAAATGAGCAAATAATAAAAAGGTTACTGTATTTGTATGGGAAAATATAAACTCGTTTTGTCGGAAGGATATACTACACTCCCAAGGTCATGCAGTATATCCATCCGAAAAACTCGTTCATATTTTGCCATACAAATGGAATAATCTATAAATAATTGATTGTTAATTTTGTATTCAAATTTGAATCCAACGTACATATCCCCCAAGTTATTTCTTGCCGTAATAAATTAAAATGCAAGCAGTGTTAAAATGTTGAATAAGTCGTTGGAGCTTGGGCAAAAACAAATTAATGTACGCATCCACATACAGTATGTAAATAAATACAAGAAATAAATTTTATAAATAAATAAAGAGGATTTACTTCCGTTAAATATATATTTTATTGTAAGTCAATATGTATACATGTATCTATTATATAATAACTAAGGTATGATAGAAAACACTAACTGCAAAATGGCATGTAAAACATCAATAACACTACAGTGTTGTTGTTGTAGGGTTTAATGCCTATTTTAGCACAAGATAGGCTATACATGGCGGCCAGTATTGATGGTGGAGGAAGAACACTGGAAAACCCCGGGAAGAACCACCGACCCACGATAAGCTACTGGCAGGCTTTCTCACTTACCCACGTTAGCCGAATCTGGACTCGAACTCACGCAGACAGAGGTTAGATGGCAGTGATCCGTAACGGTCAGCGCTTTAGACCACTAGGCCACTCGGGACCCCAACACTACAGTGAGGATGAGGCTGTGTATACTTTTTCAAATATATATATATATATATATATATATATATATATATATATATATATATATATATATATATATATATATATATATATATATAATTTATACGGAAGAGAGATATATCGATGAAGAAATAGCAAGGGAACACAACTTGTGTAATGAATCAAAAGAGTTCAAATTTTACGCAAATATTGTTGTGTATGTGCGTGTTAGAGACTTTCTATCTTACCTCAGCATGTCATCCACCTTCACATAGAGCAATGTTAGATTGTCAATTTGACAAGGACATAACCAGGTATCCCATTGCGTTTAAGAGAGATAACTCTGCTGGAACTAGACAGGGGTAAGAGTTATCTAGTTACACCGGACACATTTTCAGTCATGTGTAACAAATTTTTTAAAAAATCTTAAAAAATACAAAAAGTGATCTAGATTTAAATTATCATAATCTCACATATTGCCAAAACGCTCAGCAATGTTCCCTACACCTTAAGCTCCTCCCACCTGGGGTTGTACAATTGGTACCGTTAAATCTATCATACCTTTAGCATACAAACTCTTACAATGGTAACATTTGTTATATTTATTAGTAGCCTAGCTAGGGATACCTAAAGACAAGCGCTCGTAACGTAGAAAAAAATGAGATACTAAATTTCATCGATATCTTCACAGGAGTCTGCAGTTTTATCAATAAAGCACGACGAAATTTCTGACTACATGAAATCAACTTAACGGTATTATACAATAATAAAGGAATGCAATTCGACCACAACCCTCCACTCGATTCGAATTTTCTCACGCGTCTTTCATCCCGTCAGAATCGCACTAAGACTGAAAAACTACACATATCCATTAAAAAAAAAACAGTAACGTACCTTCTCATCACTCTTGGACGACCATTGCATGAATCCAATCCGGCGAATTAACCTTTATTTTCACCATTACGGTCACAAACACTGGGAATGTGAACCAAGTGAGGAAATAGCCCATTTGTACCACGGGCTAAATAACGTCATGAAATTAATTTTACAAGGTAAAATGTTTAACTTGTTTTTTTTTTATTTTACATTGCATCATTTTATAATTTTTGTATCAATTTCCATAACAGAAATGTGTAGTTAAAGTTCTGTTAGTACAAATAACGGTTGATGACGACAACATATTCAAAACTCGAGCCTAGACGGATGATGGACCCGGAAGATTAAAAATGTGTTGGATAGATTTTCTAGAGATTGCCACTTGGTAAGATCATCTGTTATACTGAGTTTTTATTTCATATCAGAAAATGATAGTGAAGAAGAAAATATTATAAAATTTCCCTAGTATTAAAAGAAAATACATTCTGCGCCGTGTTCGGAACCATTATTAGACCCTAACGCATATTTACTGCAGAGTAGAAGCTAGTACAAATGGGCTACTTCCCCACATGGCTCACGTTCACATGGTTTATTGATAAAACTGCAGACTCCTGTGATATCTTCATACCTACCCATTATGTAGTGTACATCACAAGAAATTTGCCTGCTACTGTTTACATTCATATACTGTTCTGCAACAAGCGGTTAACTTCAATGTTCATTCTCAATTAATGAAATTTTATATATGTGATTTGTGTGCTGGTTAACAAGTTGTCATAGCTTCTCTTTTATTTCCATACTATTTCCAATAACCATTTTAAAGAGACTAATTAATGCAGTAATACATATAAAATTCGATAAGAGATTAAAAACAAACTCCATTTTATTTATATGGGACATGTACGATCCCACAGGAACATTGTGACATGCATGTATTAATTTTTTTCAAAGTGTATCCTACAAAAATAGCTTATTAAAAAAAAAGAAATACACGAATTAAACTAGCATTGATTATGAGAGTGAACTGTTCTTACTTTAAAGGCACGAAATTGTGTAATTGTTTCACTCTGTCAGCGGCCGTTCATGTTATGAACAATGCGATTTCATTCAAGAGTACCACTTGATTTCTTTAATTACTTTTTCCATGAAATCTACAAGTACTTGTGTCATCAGGCAATAGACAATTACATGGATAATTCGGCGAACTTCGTAATTTGCTCGGAATTTTGATCACGTGGCGGGTGCTCAAATGATCGCAATATCCAATCAATAGCTGGTTGTCAAATAGTCTGGTCCCCTGCTTGGTATTCTCCCTAATATAGTATAGCGGAGTGTATCGCAGGGAGCATACTAAGCAGGGGACCAGACTAGTGGTCAAAACAAGGCGGACGTATCAGCATTAGCATAAACTGTTCCAACTACTTCAGCTTCGTTTATCGAGTTGAAAAATGCCAATTCAACAGCGATGATGCCACAGATATTGACGGAATTTAATATTAGAATCAAACCATCCTGTCTTGTTTTCTGGATTTTATAGAGATATTTATATCTGGACATGTACATGCGAGAATGGAAACGGTGTCGATGTTAAAAATTTAATCCCTTTTTTTACCATAACACCGTATTTCATAAATAGAGTTTCGTTTAACAATAAAAGGAATTTTTCGTATAATACGCAGTAAAACAAACCTGAAATATTTTTCGACGGTAAAGCTACAGAAAGTCCCAGGCATGTAGCGGGCAGGTAGCGGGCATTTCTTAATTTGTTTTAATCTGATACTTCTGTATGCCATTTTGTTATGTACAGATGACTACCAGCGTTTGATTGGCTGGAGTATAAAGTGACTCGGTAGGTTATTCGGATAATAACGGAGCAACTCGGTTATATCCGGTATGAAATGGGCTAGGGATTCACAAGTTTTTTCATGAATGAGTCAGTACGTCACAACTGTTACCATATGAATTCTATCAAAACGAGTGACTCAGTACAGTTATCATGCTTCAAAGTTTCAAGTTGTACATTACCTACTGAAAGAAAATATAACAAAACCACACACATTGAATCTAAACAGCTGTTAGAGAAACGAATTTGATAAGTTATTACATCACGGGGTAAAATTGGTTTATTGTGTTATATGAGAATTAAATACAAGGGCAAGAATCGGGATTAGGGTTGGCTAACCCTCCACCCTAAAATAAATGTACACACACACAACGTACGATTAGTTTTCATTGGAAATTTGACGATAGATTCATTCTTGCACACGACTGATGGGTATTATGCACACTTTGAGTAATTAGGCGGACTTTTGTTTTGGTGTCCTTTAGAACAAATTCAGGAACCTATGTGGAAATATTCTTCCAGTACTTGACCTGATCCGGCCCTGAATATAATTATATATTTTTCCTAATTAGTGACTAGGTGTTTTACGTGAATTTAGATAAAAGGTCTAATGATCGAAATGAACTACTAAACTTTACAGTATACAAATACATGTATAATTATACTTAGAATATCTCTGATCATGTGAGAGAATTATACCTTTTAAAATGTGCTGTCTTCGTCTCCTTTTCATAAATCTGAAGCAACAACCGAGCAGCGAATTTTTACTTGGAAGTCTGCCGATACGCTTGTTAACAATGATCAGGCGGGAAGGTGTTGGACCTCAATGTTGTTGGGTTTTTTTTAGGGGGGAGGAAGAGGGTAGCATGGATGATTCTAAATACATATTTCTTATGTAGATTGTATAAGCAAATGAATTTTGAACTTATAACATGAACTAAAAAAAATCACTGAGGTTCAGTTTTGATATTTTCGGGTATTGCTGTTTTTCTCTTAATTTTGTATTATGTGTTGTCGAATCTGGTCATACTTAACATGTACTAACTTAGAACTTCAAAAATCTAATAGATCGAAAGATGCATGAATTATCATTACTACACTAATGAAAGTGAACAGTGACAATATTCGCGACTGCCTTAGAATGCAAACGAACATGTTCAAGATAAACAGAAAAGTGATAGCGATTTAACAAACTTTGAAGTCACAACCTCTTCCATCTCCAGTATGGAGAACACGTAGTTCACGACAAATATGAAGCCACATTATAGTGTCAATCAGTTCAATTACAGTACAATTACCGATGTATTTTATAGCCTTGGCAAACACGTGGCTTTGCCGTTGTTGGCGATCTACAGGCCGTTATTGATATATATATATATATATATATATATATATATATATATATATATATATATATATATATATATATATATATATATATATATATATATATGATGTGTTCAGCTTATGCTTGCTAAATCAATCAAATGGGTGAAACGGTGGGAGGAGGTTGGGTGGAGATGGGCAAGAAATGTAAAGGAGAAAAAGAAATTCCACTTAGATAAACCAAACCAACTAGCATAATTGGGGGGTTATTTTAATTGTACATCAAATACAAGAGTAATTAAAAACACTCATTTCATCACTAAAGTTGAATAATAGTAGACGTTTCTGCTGAATTGCAAACAGATGATGATATGGTGGAATTATGGAAATTAACTGCTGCAGCATGTGGATTTTTGTTCTCATATAAGAATATACTTACTGATCCCACCCTTCATTTATTATTGTTTTAGTTGTACTAATCCAAAATTTATGTTTGTGACTCAAAGATTAGTTTCTGATCACAATAAGATTTATTTGTTTTAAAATGACATGCAAACATCATTGTATTGATCATTAAAACAAATGAATAGATTCGATAATTAAAAGATTGTAAACAGATAACACTTCATTAAACGGCTAACCTACAAGCATTAATCCATTCATAAACCTTGAATAATGGATCTTTTGTATGATGCAAAGATTTTGCCCATTGATAGACGTAATCTATACAAGTGTGTGTGGGGAGGGGTAGGGGACAGGGGTAGTCTGGATGGCTATGTAAACAGTTATATATAGTAAATGTTACATACACTGGAAAGTGATATTACAATATAATGTATGGTCTCATTCCATGAGTAAAAAAAATTCATTTTCACCTTCATTCATATATATATATATATATATATATATATATATATATATATATATATATATATATATATATATAATTTTGATTATCCTGCACCCGATTAACCATCAGTATCTGTTAACTGTCAGGGCACAGAGTGTCAAAATATTAAAACAGCACGTGTACATATGAACATCATATGAGATTTTGATGACGCCGTTTGTTTTATAATACTTTTAATGTAAATGTTATATTATCCGTCTATTCTCATATTTATAATTGTCTCGGTCTTGCAACCTGCGGGATAATCGATAACATATATATATATATATATATATATATATATATATATATATATATATATATATATATATATATATATATATATATATATTATGCATACGTGTGTATCTAATGAGCCTAAGGTAGCATTTGGATTTTAATATGTACAAAATTCTCTCTATGTAAGTTTTAATGAATTGTTCTAATGACATCAATGGGAAAATAAATATCAAGTTCGTTAATTGGACTTTTTAAATTTTCAGTTTAATCTGCAATAGATGTTATACACAATTGGTACAAAAGAGTTCATAAATAAGAGAGTAACATGTAAAAAGTCTGGTATGGCAAATGTTTGTTTAACAAGTTTGTGTGTTTACCATATTTAGAATGTCTAAAATTATTTGGTTGTTTGCTTTTAAAATACACATTCATTAATTAAATAATCCAGGTGCGTCATTCTTTGAGGTCGACAAATTACAATGTGGGATGTAACAACATTTATGTGGGCATAACACGATTTAAAATTTTCGTATGTAGCCGAAAAAAAAAACGTGCAGTAATAAGTATACTGAAATGCATATAACATGACACTCTATATAGTCACAAACAACTGTATCAATTGCATGTTTGGTGGATCTGTGAACCATTAACCGTTTGCATACAGTAGTTTACACCAGCCTGAAGACCTGCACAGTCATGGGCTTGGGATGTTGATTGCAGAGGGCCATTCAGCTGGGATGTCATAATACGGGCGATGGAAAATATCAAAGTTTCGGGAACTTTCCTATAAGTATATTACGTGAATGCTTCAAATAGATTGAAACGACGTTCATAATTCACTCACATGACCGGGAATTCCTATTGATATGGGGTTTTCAGTCCAACACGTTTACCACTCCTCACAATATACGAACATATATTCAAACAAGAATCAGCCTACTGTTTTAATGTCATCGAATGTTAAGATTAGTAATATTATTCTCGATTACCTGTAGACATCATTGATTCAGGTGATTACTTTCAATTCAGTGTTTTAGTACCGAAGCAAACGATAACTGATTAACGGTTATATAGCCTCTTCACTTCTATAATTAGTAACATCATCTAGGGTATTTCCCTTATTTCAACTCTTAAAAATATTTCTTCTTTGCAGAAGGTCACTTACATTTTACTTACACACACACACACACACACACACACATATATATATATATATATATATATATATATATATATATATATATATATATATATATATATATATATATATATATATATAATTTTAGTATTAAGAAGCTGGAAACGTTTAACATTGTTTCTCAACATTATCACCTTTGAAAGTAATCGAAGTGTAATCTATTTGTATATTTAAAAAAATATATCCATTTATTCTTATTATAATCCAACACATTTTTAAGACTATATTTGCTGTCAACAAATAGTTAT
Organism: Potamilus streckersoni; assembly: GCA_016746295.1. Lineage (NCBI taxonomy): Eukaryota > Metazoa > Mollusca > Bivalvia > Unionida > Unionidae > Potamilus > Potamilus streckersoni. The sequence continues at coordinate 1,077,296 of JAEAOA010002053.1, read as the reverse complement.
GTTACAAATGCTTCTCAAGATAGAACAATTAGCGAATATACTAAAATATTCATCTTGGAATAGACTTTTCCAATCACATTTAGACAAATGAAACTCTAACCACTTTACGTATTCTCTCGACTCATATATTTGCCAACTACATGACCAAACGGATCGTGTTTAAAACTTCCCCATAAATTATCACATATTGTTTAGGTAACGTTTGACACATATGGTCGATACGGTTTCATATCCTTACATTACATCGTTAGAAGATTGCGAAGGACCTTATCAAAAATACTAATTTGCAAAACTATCTCATAAAAATTCTAAGTATAGATAAATTTTAACAATCTCTTGTGCAACAAAGATGTCAAACACAAAAAAGAGCAAAAAATTCTAAGACTGAGTCACGTGACAATATATACATACTTTTGAGTAAACTAACTACCTTGTACCAATGAGATTTCAACCGCTCTGGTGGCCTAGTGGTTAGAGCGTCAGCTTCGCATGCGGGAGGTCGTGGGTTCGATCCCTGGCTGAGTTATGCCAAAGACTTACAAAAATGGTACTTACAGCTGCCTCGCTTAGCGCTCAACATTAAAAAGCTAGTGTTAGGACTGTTCGGCCTGGTGTCAAGATAATGAGACTGGGTGGGACATCATACTTCACGTCTGCGGCATGACCAAGTGTGACCAAGTGAGACATCAAATTCCTTCTAATTCAACATACGTGTTTGTTGCTTTTATTTCAACACTCTAACTAGTTCTAAAGAGTGGGCGTAATGACGGCTTTCAGTTTATCTGTTCATTATATATATATATATATATATATATATATATATATATATATATATATATATATATATATATATATATAACTGTTATTGCAGTAAGGACAATGGACGGAAATGAAATACTTGAACAAGTACATTCTGAGTCTGCAAAGCCTCTCATTATTCAGCTATTGCAATTAAACGAGGAATGTGCCTACAGACAAGGTAGCAAGAAGGAGGGAACAAAGGCAAACACAGCTAGCTTTAGTAGTGACTGCTGGCAATCTTAATACTTTAGCAGCATGTTACCTGATCTAAACTGGGTAAAATGGACAACCAGGAAAATTGTAAGCTCTACAGCTGTTAGGAGTCCAGGCTTAAAGTTACAATACCCAAGAACTTGCGAGGCAGCTCTACAAATGTGTGCACTTGCCTCTTCACTGATGCAGCCTATTCCACTCAGAAGTGATCTTGAGGAAACGTGAAGTAAAAAACCCAACATATTCTGCTTGTTGCTTTGAGTATTTTAATTAGTTTTCTCTATTATTATTCCCTGTCTTGTTAAACTGCCAGGTACTAATTGACTCGTGCTTTTAAGGGTGATTTTAACCCTGAAAATACTGATTGAAAGACAGGTGTAAGCACACGCTTAATTGATTTGTGTTGATAACGCACTGACAGGCATACTGGAAAGAGGCATTTATTACTGCTGTATTACCTATAAAGCTGCCATTGAATTAAAATATATATATATATATATATATATATATATATATATATATATATATATATATATATATATATATATATATATATACTCACACACCCTCATCCAGTGATATTGTCAGTCACAAATGTAATTTATATTTATTTTTCTAATAAGGCAATGATATATTGTGATCAAATTCCAGTTCTATTATGGTTGTCCAAGATTCGTTTAGAGAATCCAGCAAGGAACAAAAGTACCATCCAATCTTTCTAATGAGCGCAAAGAGGAAAACAAATGACACTTGCATTCCCTTCATACCCCATTGAATATTGAGAGCACCATAGACTGCATCTAATTAAACCTTTTTTTTTCAGAAACTTGTCCATTCCCCAAGGCCATTATGTTATAAATATTAACCTGCTACCTTGTGAATCCAGTGCTACTAAAAGACGAAAAATCGTCTTTCCTTGTCTGTATCAATAGGCAAAGGGCAATAACTCTTCCCCATTATTTCACCTTAGTTCGCCTGTTGTTCACAGTTTATAGCTTTGCTGTTTTGCAGACCACACATTGTACAATTTATCTCTGACATTCCAGCCACTTTTTGTGTGTTCCCAAGGGCACATGTAACGTTATTTTAAGATCTATGTTTGAGTCATTAAATATTTTTAGAATTTATTGTTTTATCGACAACTTTAAAATGTGACTTCATTGTCATGTTTTATAATAATAATATATGATTAAAACCACTATTAATTCTTTTCTTCTGAATTCAACTAATGTTAATGGTTAGTTTGCTTTACACTATTCAATTGGGCAAAGTTAAAATGTACTATATTTTTGTAATTCACTTCCAAAGATTTACAACTGAATCGCACAAAAATAAAATTAGAAGAAAACAATAAGGTTTACTGGATGCTTAATTTGGCGAGTGTACACATTAGTTTACCCTGGAATCAAGTGCTTGTACTATGAAATGTGAGCCGATAAATGTTTTTATCATTTTCAAATTTAATATAATATAATAAACAAAAAGAAATGAACATACCCCCAATCCTTCCAATAATTCCTTCTGTAATCCCAAAACATGACAACTTTACTGTCACCTAATCGCCAACTTCATGGTGATTAATGAATCCACTCCTTTATAATGCACGTTTTCACAGACCAATTTACTTTCAAAGTATCATAAAATGGCGGGCATCCGTTATTTCCTGTTCTACTGACGACTCTTTTACCAAATCTACAAAATAAAGCCAGTCCTATGAAACAACATCACTTCTCTGGTGTTTGGAAACATATTCTGAAATACAGTATGATAGTATCCTTGCTCAAACGTTTTTCTTTTTTAAAATTGAAGGTACTATCTGTTAATCAATGTTGGTCACTTATCAGCAAATCCCAGAATGCAACCCTAAATAGTAAACATCCGCTTTCTTTTCTTTCTTTTGGGACTTGATAGATATAAGCTAAAACATGTTACACCCCATTAGCTTATCTCTTATCACCATAACACTCATAATGCACATAATATGTACCCTGGTGTTCCCGGCAGATGACAATAATAATGCACAACCAGTATTGATTCAGAATTGCCCAAAATTTTTGCTCTCCACCCATCTCATTACAATTCAAAAAATAACATTGTCGAAGACAAAAGGACCAGTCTGTAGAAACAAACTCATTCTCCTTTATCTTTGTAGTATTTTGTCAGCTGAATTATATGCATCAGACCAAATTCGAGCTCAAGAACCATCAAGTTTTTTTTGCAGTGTCTGCAACAAAGCCTGTAAATGGACAACGCCTTGTGTGTGCTTTGCCTCATACGAAGTATGGCATCGTCAAGAGTGTATGGGTATGCCAGATGATGTGTTCAAAAATCTCCACAGTTTAAGCTTGAAATGTATTCAGTGTAGTTTGCTAAACTTCTCCACTGGAATATTTAACACTGTTATATTCAATACCAGTAACAGTTACCAATGCTTTAGTGACTGTACCCAAGTAGACAGTGAGATAATTTTAAAACCCAGACTACTTTATCTCCACACAAGCAGAGAAGCAACTCTACAATACCTGGTCCCGCTGAAATTAGAATTGACTTGCCCATACAAATCCCCTAAAAAAGTTCAGGCATAGCAAGCCCGAGAAGGGAGAAACCTTTGGCCAGTTCATCATGAGAATAGCGAACTATTTTCAGCGGTAGATTGAATGCGGCAAAGCGGTGAAAACGTTTGAAAGGTTGGCTGATTTTTTGCTTAGAGATCAATTATTAAACACAGTTAGTTGGGATCTATGTCAATTTGTGAAAGAGAAAGTCTTCTCAAACATACAATATATGGCTAAGCAGGCCAATTTGTTTGCCTTGGCTCATGGGGAAACCCAGAACGTGGTTTCAAAGGATTTTAAGTCTGGAAACCAGTCTACGAGACATGCCTAAAGAGCTTATGAAATCAGCTGCGGCCGGCAGGTCAGATAGATACAGGTCATCATAGTATACAATGTTTCTTGTGTTCAAGCTAAATGTCCTAAAAGGAAGGGTCTTACACATAAGGCAGCTGTGGCTATGCAGACTAAAGGTGCATGTGCTAGTTTTACACAGGTAGAACCAAGTATGCTTTCACTTGGTACGTGTCTTTTTTCTGAAGCGCATGTACCAACCATGAAAGGTTTCATAAAGAGCCGAGAAGACGTAGTATTACGCGACACTGGTTGCACAGGTGTAGTGATCAAACGTAATCTCGTGCACGATAACCAAATGCTCAGGCAGGAGTACCCATGTATGCTACTTGATCAGACAATCGGTCGCATTCCTGTAGCAAGGGATCACGGTAAAAACATCTTTCTTATTGTGAACTGTAGATGCCCTTTGTATAGTAAACCCCATTTACGATCTGACGATCGGTAATGTTGAAGGTTCCCATCTTCTAACCCTGGCAGATTTTAGAATACCTTTGGCCCAGGCAGTGGAAACACAAGCAGAAACCTGGCAAGAGAAAAATGTGTTTCAGAAATTAAAAGTCCCCGCGTCGACATCCAAAATTTCGCGTGAAGACTTTAAGAGCAAGAACACGACGAATTCATTAAGTCTATCATTGATAAAATTTCATTCGGTGCCATTAAACACTGCAAGCGTGGGGACAGCTCAAAATTCGTTTGGAAGAATGAGCTAATTCGTAGGGAGTTTGTCACTCCGGAGGGTAAGAAGTATTGGCAAGTTGTCGTACCCCAGAGATAAAGAACTCATGTACTAAGGGTGGCACATGAGTCTAGTATGGCAGGACACCTGGGTACAGTGAAGACCACCAGCAAAGTAGTCACTGAATTCTACTGGCCTGGTGTTAATGGCGATGTCATACAGTTTCTGTAGGTCATGTGATGTATGCCAGAAAACCGCAGGTAAGGGGAGGGTTACAAGGGTGCCCTTAGGACAGATGTCATTAATAGATACACCATTTAAGAGAGTGGAGGTGGATATTGTGGGACAACCAGTTACCGAAAGTAAGAACAGGTATATTCTTACTCCTGTGGATTACGCAACCAGATATCCCGAAGCCATGGCGTAACCATCTATTGAAACTGAACGAGTGGCTGAAGAATTGGTTGATATCTTCAGCAGTGTCGGGGTGCCAGAAGAAATCCTTACGGATTGTGGTGCCCAATTTACCTCTGACATTCATGAGCGAAATAAGAAGGCTATTGTCCATCAAATAGTTGAACACTACTCCATACCATCTGATGAGCAATGGAATGGTAGAGAAGTTACTGGTACACTGAACCACATGCTACGGAAAGTGTGTGCGGAACGTCCGCAAGACTGGGACCGCTACTTGAACGCGGTTCTGTTCGTGTACCATGAGGTACTGCAGGAGAGCTTAGGATTTGCACCCTTCAAATTGCTGTACGGTCGAACAGTTCATTATACATTGTGCCTCTTATTTTAGGATAGAGGCCAATGAATCATTTTTGTATTTGTATTTTTTTTTCTTTATCATTTCATGAATGTATATAGGATAAATTGCATCAATTGTATGATAGGAGTGTGAAAATCAGAGTATTTGTATTGTATTCACATATATATATGTCTAGTATTTCATTTTATAAATTCCAATCATTCATTGCTTTGTGTTTGTTGTTATTCATTTAGTCCAAACAGAAAAATCCCACTCGGTTTCAATTCAGCTACAATAATTAAAACTGAACAATGGTTATCCATCAAAATTTTGTTATTAAATGTTAATATAATTCAAAGCCTTTCACAAAACAGTAAACAGTTTTTTGAGTAAGTTAACATGACATTTACATATGACTAAATTTATTACCATTTACATGTTCCAATAGCTAAATTACATGTTCATGAATTTAATTCACATCTATCAATAAAGTAATTTTGACTGTTAATCCTTACACTGATCAATCACAATCCTTTGCTATATTTCAAAGACTGAAATGTCACCAATTAATGATCAGGTATAATCAGTGGTATAAACTGAATGGAATAAACCATGAAATTTAACATGGAATCAAAACTGCATAATAAACCATTTTTAAAAAAAAATGGTCAGGTTTATTTTATTAATTTGTGACTTTGTATAATCTTATGTCAGCTGTTCACATAACATGTCAGTTAATTATATCCTACTATATATCCTCCTCTTTATGACATTTACAAAGTTTGAAACAATCCTCTCTATTTCACAGTTTTTGACCAATAAATTTTGTGATTTAACAGTTAGCAAATAAATCTAATATCATAAAATTGCTCAATCTCATTATTCCATCTTGACTAATTTCAAAGCATCAAATAAATAATATAGCATAATATCCAGTAAATTGGTATTTAATGATACATTTATTAAAACACTCAAATTGTTTGAACATCTTGCTGACTGAAGCAAATTAATAGACACCAAAAGACCATTACAGCATTGTCCATTTTGAGAATTGCTTTCACAATTTTCCATATTTTCCAGTTTTGTCAAAAGTCAATATCTTATCCAAGCTTATTAAATCAAATCAAATCATGATTACTTCCTTCTTCCTCTAGCATACACATAAAAATATATAATCTCAAAACACTGAAGCTTTGATTCAGTCAAACACTCCTAAGAATGACAAGGAGCACAAGGGGTCAACTGACCTAATGACCACCAGACACGGTTGAAAAAAAATGATGCCATCCAAAAATATGTGAATATTCTGACTAAAATATAAAATAAAATAGCACATACAAAAACACCTTGATGTGTCACCATGTACTGGTCATTTGAATGGTTTCACATAATTTTTTTCACCCGACTGGCACCCCTTAGGTTGGTTGATCCCCTGTGCTACTTGACATTGCAGACTCGTTAGCTCTGCCTAGCTGATACTGATTTTACTGATGTGCAATGTTAGGACAAGCAAACAGTAACCCTGCCAATGTGGAGCAATGACACATAAAGTAAATTTGTTATGTGCTCAGTAAATGATGTCAGAAGGATACCAAGTTTAATTAAGACTGCTGTTCCCCACTAAATTAATGTACATCATTAAAATATACAGGTTGGAAATTTCATGTGTTAGAAATTGGTCACATTTAAATTCCATCATGTTAAAAACAAAGGTATTCATCTATTGAGAATCCTGCTTTTATTCATTTGGAGTTCATCTGATCTACTGATAGAAATATAATGCAGGTAAACAAATATTTGTGTTAAATTTACTCTATCAGATTGTTTATTTCTCACAAACAATGAATTAGCAAAGTGCATAACATATTTATTACTTTCATCATTATCTTAATAAATCTGCAGCAAATGCACTAGAAACAAATATCACTTATAACAATATCAAGAAAGTACAATCTTAAATGAAAATTTGATATAAACACGTTTTCACTGCAGTAAGAGACTGTACTGAAAGTTGTAAATTACAATTTCCCTGTATGAATTCTCATGATTTTACTGCATATTCTAAGTCTGTAACAAAAAAACTTGAATATTGTCGCTGTAATTCAAGTTTGTTTGACTTTCTGATCCCCATTCCATAGACCCCTAGGATTAGAGTAAAGAAAAAGAATCAAAAAGTGTCCTATAAAAAAGTGGACTTAACTCGGCAATTTAAGAGCAGCTGGATAATGAAAGGGTCAATCAGAGGACGTCACAAAATGTCATTATCATATTTTCTTACAATTCCAGCACCGACTACACAAAAAATATGTCCAATCGGCTCTGAAATCACTTATCTTTCATACATTTATCTGCAAAGCTGAACATTTCAATTACATGTAACAGGTTTTCTGTGTACTGCATGTACATTTCAATAAACAGGTTTTCTGTGTACTTCATGTACATTTCAATAAACAGGTTTTGTGTACTGTATGTACATTTCAATAAACAGGTTTTCTGTGTATTGTATATACATTTCAATTAACAAATTTTCTGTGTACTGTATGTACAAACAACTTTATCATACAAACTTTACATTAGGATGATGTTTTTCTTATTTTACTTTTATTGTGATAAATTATTTTTACAGACAAAGGCATGATTAGGATGCACAGTCTCTTAACATCATTCTAGATTCTTAATGTCATAAACTTATTTATCAGGTCTGATATAAACCGGATGAGAAATATAGCCTCTAAATTATAGTAAAAACAAGCACAGCAAACCAGGTGAAAGTTATCTCAATAATATGCACATATCTCATTTATTTTACATCTTGTCTATGACAGCAATAATATAAGATTATTTACCAATGTGGAACCAAATCTGATCAGAATTCAGTCTCCAGAGTGGTAACGAGTTTTACAAATCAGATGTACGAATTCCTCATTTATACATGATTAGATCTTTCTTATAATCACATGCCATATTGATAATATATGACTGCTTAAAAGTTTAATTAAGATCAGATAATTTAGTTGCTAGAGTGAAAAATAGCTGGGCCAATGAACCACAGCATCTTATCATTATTATGTGTGAATTTCACTCATAATAATACCCAAGATTTTGATGGCCCATTTTCTACAATAAGTACGATCAAAGTCATATTTAAAAATATTCTAGAGTGTTAACAAATCAGTCAGATGCTATATCACCTGATAAAATATGCCCAAAGTCTCATACAAAATAAGAATCATACAACATCTTGATATTAGCCTGAATACAACTGGGTTGAACATTTGTCTCTTAATTAGTAACAAATTCTGTCTATTACACAGATCATCACATCATTAATAATTATGCAAACATTTTGGTCAGAATAAAACACATGTATTGATGATGAGCCTATTAACAATGCCCAATAAAAGTATGATTAGAAACAGAATCGCTAAAGTAAGTAGATATAAAATCATTTTAATAATCCTGGACCTGCTTATAACTGTCTCATCCAACAAGATCTTGCCTGTAAACATAATGTAATCAAATGCTTTTACATAAGATTACAGAGTGGAAACAAACCCAGATAGTCACATGCAAGATCACCTCACCACTGGATGCCTGCATTACTGAACTCACGCAAAATCATGAACATATATTCAAATTTTGATGAAAATGGGATGTACAATATGGCTTCGAAGTTGGTATAAACTTGGCCAATAAGATTTAAGATTACCTGTTTAATACTGTTCATTATGAAACCCATTCAGGTTTGTAATATAAGCCCATATTTCAATTTTCAACTGAATCAGATCAGAAATATAGATTCTAGTGTGGTAATAAAGCCAATTTGATGAGGATTACCTCATTAACAAGCATGCATGCAGCTGGCTATTGTTTTGACCATGATCTTAATGTTAGGCACACATTACAAGCTTCATCAACATTTGATCAGAACTAGAGATTTCAGAGTTGTAACAAGCTCAACCAGTCAGTTGTACGATCACCTCATTGATATCTATGGAGCATGCTTTTGATCGAATTTTAAAAAATAAAATACCTTAGCCACAAAACATGTTACCCACTCCTATGTAAGGAATCCACAAAGAAACAAGAAAAAAAAAAAAAATGTGTCATCCTAAGATTTGGAGAATGTGGATATGTGAGAAAGCTTGCCAGCAGCTTCTCGTGGGTCGATGGTTCTTTCTGTGGATTTCCCGGTTTCTTCCTCCATCATTAATACTGGCCGCCATGTATATCCTATCATGTGCTGAAAAATGTCATTAAGCCCCACAACAACAACAACAACAACAAATGTGTCATCATTTCAGGGTTTATTTTACATTTTATTCAGATTTTCTTATTTTTTTTAACCAAACAGGAACTTTTTAAAAAAAAATGCTGTACAAAACAGCAAGCACATAAACTCTATTCAACTTCTGTTTGTGGTTAAACTCACATAAGCAATAAGATACAATAATAATAAAATCAATGAAAAACTAAACAAAATAGAACAAACCATATTCCCTCAAATGTATAAAAATTACAGAACACATGACATACAATTCCAATATTTTAAAAGAATAAAAGATTGCTAATTTATAATACATAATTTATATATATATATATATATATATATATATATATATATATATATATATATATATATATATATATATATATCCTACCAAACTGCTCTATCTCTCATCCCTAAAACTACTGGCTCATAAAAAATATATATCAAGTAAACCTGAAAATAAATCTAACCTTGTATTAGAGATTTTTTTTCCCCCTCTTACATTTCTTTGCTGAATAGGGTACAAAAACGGGAAAACTATCAAATAGTGTTGAATATAAGGTATTACCATATTTAGCAAACACTTATCAAACAGAAAATAGCATTCTGTAAAATCTTAATAATAAATTAATTTTCTTATTTATTTAGTTTTTTTTTTTAGATCATATTCACTTATTACTTATATGTGCTTATTGATAATTAAAGAATGCTTTGAGAGTCACAGTTAAGAACAAGAATTGGCAATACACTACTTTACAGTTCAATCACTAAAATATGGGTTTTCACATAAATATATCAACATTTCTATCACACATCTCCTTCAGACCATGATGGGGATAATTCTATAGTGCAGATGAGACCTTGTGACACTATTGCAAATTAAGGACTGTTCAATATACATGTCTTCTGATCCTAAACATAATATATACAATGTTTCAAGGTAATCCATTACATTAAGCTGCAAGAGTAATAACCCATGTTGGGGCAAAGAGATTCATCTATTTGCACATCTATATTGATGACCATAGCATTTTTCAACTTTCATGGCAATTCAATCTTAACTTTGGGACAACTTATACTAGTAAGATTGTGTCACACTGCATTCACAAGAAAATTAGCCCCTCACAGAGAGAGAGAGAGAGAGAGAGAGAGAGAGAGAGAGAGAGAGAGAGAGAGAGAGAGAGAGAGAGAGAGAGAGAGAGAGAGAGAGAGAGAGAGAGAGAGAGAGAGATAAAGAGAGAGAGAGTATTTGAAGGAATATAGCCATTGAGATGATTTCATGGCAGACACAGGTTTAAAAAAAAAAAATTTCAAGGTAATTTATAAAAACACATTATGTCGGATATCAAAAGTTTGAATGTTACATTATACTTTTTGCATTTTGTGAATACACATGAAACAAACTGCATGAAACAAGAAGCAAGTGTTTTGCAAAACAACTTTAGAATTAAGATCTTATAGTAAGACTGCATGAAAAGTTATTTATGTTGCATTTTAATGGTCTGAACTATTCAGTAACAATAAGCACATTATACAGTGCTATTTGTGCATTTGATGTAGTAGACTGGAAATAGTTCCATCCAAATGTCAATAACAGCCCTTAATTGACTAACAGATTAAGTCCATGCAATATTAAGTAATATAAAAATATAATATGTATTACAAAAAGTGGCATAAAGTCAAATTTATAAACAATTAAGAAAACATAAACAATAAACTTAGTCACATTATGCATCAAGAGAAACATATTTTACATGTATATGCACTGAAAATATTGAAATCCACAGTCAATATGACATAAATAAAATCTGTATCTACTGAACATAACATAACCAACATTCAATATGAAATATAAATTAATTCTGTATCTGCTCAACATACTGTATTCAACATTCAATAAAGAGCAGCTTAGTATATATCGATCAATATTCAATATTAGACCCAACACAATTATTTATCTATTACAGAGACTGTAAGTCAGTATGAGGCATAAATCAACTCAATATGTGCTGATTATACTGTAATCAGCATGCAGTATAAGACAAAATATATACACATCTACTGAATATTGTACTTAACATGCAATTAAAGAAAAAACATAACTCTGTATCTATTCAATATATTAAACTCAAATATAAGACAAAGCAACTCTATCTCTATCAACACATAATGAAACATCAATCAACTATTTACTCAACATACTGTGTTTTAATTAAGTCATGCAATAAAAGACATAAAGCAGCTCTATTCATTTACAACAATTTACAGGCATTCATTTGCAAAAGTGTTTATTGCATTGTTTTAATAAACAAAAAAAACTATCCTAACATCACAGTTTGTTTACTAGGGACTATCATTTCTTCCATTTGCATCTCCTTCTCCCCTGTATTGGGACTATCCTGGGTTGATTATGAAGAGGACAGTAAGTCTATTGAAGACTGCTGAATCTCAGTCTCACTAAGATATAATGGTCATGTCTATCATAAACCCAACTAACTAATCTGATTATTCTGAACACTGTCCTGTTGTTACTGTTTGTCTTACAGATAGGGATGGGAACTTCTATGTGGATGTATGTGCCTGATGATGAGATGGCAGTGGCTATTGTCTCCTCTGCTGACCACTTTGTGTAACATGCTTGTTTGGACTAGGGGAGGATGACTACCCATTATGATTGTGGGAAGGAGACTGGTCATTACCTTGGGAATTTTCCTGAACATCTGTTAGCTCGTCTTCTTCTTCGGAATCCTGTAATTGAAGACATTAATTTTACTATCCTACCTTTCTGTTTTGGTAAATGTACACTTACTTGTGAACTGGCATGAACCTTTCATGTGTATGTAAGAACATGAATACTTGGAAACTCAAACTGAAACTCAAATGGCTCTAAATTTACAGATTAAAACAGAAAGTGTAACAGACAAAATTCAGCAAATAACACTTTTTGACATTGATGTTAAGAACCTCAAATGGTACAAAACACACCTGCTAATAATGACATAATTATGCATATACATAGTTGAATGTTTAATCAATTGATCACTTTAGTGTTATAGAGTGACAAAGTAAGTGTCACTGATAGTATAAAATATCAAGCTGTGACCTTAACCTTGAAAATAGGGTCACAAATCTAGTATTTACCTTGTAGTGATGATGTATAGATGCACCAAGCTTCACCACTTTATCTCCAATTTTTTTAAGTTATCAGGCAAAAAGGAAAGTGTGATTAGAACATACAATATTGAGGCATGAACAAGGTCGTAAAGAAAGCATCACCAATGTGGAAAGTGACATATTTTTTTATTAGTTTCATTATTTAATGTCAAATGGCTTTACATGTATTGAGTGGAAGAGAAAGTTATTGAAAAATGTGATGCACTGAGCAGTAATGATGATGATGAAGATAGTGGTATAATGACACACCTTCTAGTTATAATGTACATATCAGCTATATTTCATGCCTCATTCTCCAAATTCATAAAAAATATAGAATGGAAGGAAATGAAAACTAAAATATAAGCACTGACCTTGGAAACAAGGCCCTCCCCACGAGTGATACGCAATAAACATTCAAGTAATGATGTACGAGTATACTCAGGTTCATCCTATAATCTCAAAATTAACACTGAAGTTCCATATCTGATGAGAAATAGTCATGTGAGACAAATGGACCCATGGATACTTTATAATGTTCCTTGCTCTGTTTTGAAAAGATGGGGCAATTAAGGGACAATTTCTACACAAATGAATGTGGGTGTGTCCAGCAATTTCTAATCAAAATTTAGCTACATCGCAAAGCTGATTGAAATCCTATAATAATTAAGGGAGTTACAGTGAACACTGAAATTATGTATGGCAAAAAGATGGTCATTCCTAATTTAATGTTGGTTTTTTCTATCAAAATAAGGATGGGTTTATATAGGAACCATCCTAATTGTTATGTTTTTAAAGCATGACAAGTTGCATGAAGTAACTCAGTATATAACTAGTATGATATATTCATAGTCCTGTCAACCCAAATTAGAAATCACCCCTGAACATACCTGATAAAACTGCACATACTTCCATGTATTGAATTTTAAGGCAAGACAAAATGTTGCACCAATTGCAATCATACCTATATAATTTTATTTCTGTAAAAAAACAAAACAAGAAAACAAGATGAATGAAAAGAAGATTCAATGTGACAAGTTGAACATAATTAAAACAAGATCTCTTAAAGTATTCTCAGTACTTCTACCTTTATCATAGTGTCATATCATTATCTTCACTAAGCTAATCTGCTTTTATTAACAGCAAAGTATGGAGAATTCAAGCAAGATATAATCAAAAAGAAATTATTAGTTTCTAACTGCATTCTTGATTCGTTTTACTTTTTGAATTTGTGAACCTTGTTAATTTGTCTTTGAAATAAAACTATTTTATAATATTTTTAAATGATTTTTCAGTGCCAAATATTAGGAGATGCAAAAGTTGCACACTATGGTAAATAATACTTTCAGGTCAGGTAAACCCCACTAAAAAAACAAATATTTAACAAAATCATTTCTTTCATGCTTTATGTGTTAAGTTAGTTCTCTAGTCTCTATACATTTGCATACACCTTTCAAAAGAACTAGACACTATGCACCAATTATCACATGACTACAACCCTGTATTTGCATTGGTTTATATTTCAAAGAACATTAGTCACTGATAGGTGGGGACCTAATCCAATTCCATAACATGCAGCTACCAGCAATACCATATTTAATCAAATTCTCATCAACATCAAAAGTATACCAAATTCTGTTCACATTTAATAAATTATATGAGTCTATTCAAAAATGAAATCGGATGGATATAAAACACAGGGGCTATAACTCTGCTAAATGAAAATGTAGAAACAATTTGGACCACTAGGTTCTGCCATGGTCCCATCAAAATCTTGCTGCAAACCACATGCGGTTCAAATCCAATAACAATGAACAGAACTATTTATTTTATAATTACTTTGAGCTTAAAATAAATCTGCAGTCTGACTCTTCTGGTGCATATTTAAAACAATTGTAATTAACAAATGAAAAATATGTTAAAATAATTTGTTTTCTTGAATGTTATGATTTTGGGTTAAAAAATCGGTTTCTTGGTACAAGCACCCATTATGTTTGCTTTAGTAGGGGTTGAAATTGCAATTATGCTTCATTCCACCATTGTTCCAGGTTTGATATTCAGTGCCAGCACATACAAGAAATGCTGGTGTTAACAGCGGTTTCTTTTAAATCTGCAGCATTATACCAAGCTACAAACAAACTTAACATCACTGAAATGAAACTTCAGTAATGCAAATCATTGTCTAAACTAACTGCACAAGTGAAGTATGATTAGAAAATCAATCTCTATGAACAAATACTTGCCGTGTCTGGAATTAGTTCTATTGCCTTTGCCAAGGTAATTTGTGCACTGTTTGACCTCTGCAGTGGAAACCTGTAATGAAATGCATTAAGTCTTCAACTTACTGTTATGTTTTTGATTAATTTTTGAGCACTTGTAAGTAGTTCACCAACTTGAAATCTAAAACAAGAAACAACACTGTCAGGCGGCAGCAAAGCTTACCAGCACAGATTAATTTAGGAAAAGAATTTTTATTATCAATATTACAGTTTGGTTAATGTAGGTCACAGTTACTATTTCCTTTTATAGGGTGATGCTGTAGTTCTTAGAATGTATTCGCATATCCAGTTTATAGACTTTTCAAGCACAAAGCAGACCTACCATCACAACTGAATCGATCTCAGTAAGACAGCTGATTTTTTTTCTTCAGAATACTGACCAGTTTTCAGTAAGGTGTAACAAAATATTAACAACTGCTATTGTTAAGCTGGAAAAAGTATTTAAAAGTTTGATGTAGTGACGATAACATTATGTTCAACTAAAAAGTTTGTAATATATGCATAGACCATGCTTACCATTAGTACAGTGGCACAAACTTTAGTTGCAAACCCTATGCAACTCCATGGCATTATTGCTATCTCTCAATTTGACATAAACCTTGGAAATTCTTTTCCCATTGCACATGACAACTGCAATCCTATCTCCAGCCACAAGACATACTCAAATTAACATGTGATGTCAAATAAACATAATTGTGTTCTTTCCATTTTTATTCACAAGAATCTGAATATTCTTTTTTATTGTTCTTTGTTGACTTACTTTAGGTGTGGTGGTGCTGTACTCTTCTAAATGTATGCACATACAAGACTGTACAAACATTAGTTTCTGTGAGAAACTAATCTGAATATTAAAAGTATACATTGGTTATGCAAATGCAGCTGCTAGACATCTACAACATGACAGCATATGATAAGTTCCTCTCTTGCCGTTAGTGTAGGTTAGCTAACTTGAGTTGCCTTCATGGCTCACATGGGAAATTTCCATGCCTTTAATTAAAGTTTCTTCCCCTCTTTCAAAATGTGAGCCAGGTGTTAAATTTGTGTCCTCCTACTGCAAATGCATATAAAAACTTTGGTCTCAATTTATTTAACAATGTCAGTTGAACTGCAAGGTTTATATATCTGACTTCTGACTAACTCCCTGAGATACATGGGAAGGAATCCAAAAGTATTATTCCTCTTGAAAATGGTTATCATATTGTCCAAATTTAGATTACCCCGCCTCTCTTTTGAGAAGACAGAGTCTTGTGGACAGACAGATGGATATACCAGGTTCGGTGAATTCTTACCCAATGGATGACAAGACAGAGTTATAAATAAACAGATCAATGGATAAATCTAAGTACAGATTACAGTATCACAGATGCTTTTAAAAGGCAGGATATAAAAAAAGAAACTTACATTATTTTGACACTGTTTGCAATGTCTTAGTTTGTCACATTTCATTGGCACATCTTTTGTTTAAGAATAATGACTGGTGAATTTAAACTGTATTTTAGAGCACATACAAGAAAGTATATATTTTATGTATGCTACAAAATGAAATGAAGTACAAAGTTGAGTTTAAGTTTACTCTATGATTCTTAATATGGAAAATGGTCATGAGTAATATGTTGAAAGTATTTCACTTTCAACAGTCCATCCATTCTTTCAATTTCCAATACACTCACCCATTTGATGTCTCATTTGACTGAGCTGAGGAGGTTTCTGAATGTGGCATCTGTCAATAGAAGAAATTACAATGTTGAACCAATATAAAATAATGATCAATATGTGTAGAATTGAAAATGTACTACAGTAACTGCACTTGCAATCAACATTACAGATAATATAATGTCTTGTTATTCAAAAGAAAGAAAGATATAAAATGTAGGCAGATGCATATTTGTGTTCATTAAGAAAAGAAAAATAATTGAAAGAATTTTCTCTAGGTATGACAAGTTCTATAACATGGTTCATCTTTCTGGACTGGAACAATACATATTGTAAAATGTAAAATCATAGAATGAACAATTTATGTTATAGTAACTGCAAAAAAATCGCTATTAATGTAGTAGTCAAATTATTTACACTTTAAGTTATCTTAAATAGCATTATACAGCCATTATCATCCGGACTGAAATAAGGCTGAAATGTTTAACACAATGTTTAAATATATAGATGGTTTACAATAACTGCAACTTCCCCATTTAATAAAAATGGTTAGGATCCTTTTCCCTTGTTTTACATTAATATTATGGAACAGGTGACTGCTCTTATAATGTGCATACCTCCCTCAATCTGTGAGTGGTTATGCTTGCTACATGTTCTTAACTGACTATTATGATGGGATTCGGCATGAAAGATATGTCTTTGTTGAATATCTGTTTTGGTGAAATGTACAGGAATCAGGATATATTTTCCTACTGCTACATAGCATTTATGTATATTGAATGTACTGTGTGGACAAGTGTGCAGGGAATGCTTTTGAATGAACTTTAATGACTAGATAAGAAAATATGTTTCTTAGAAAAAATACATTACTAACCATAGGTTCTGTTAACTCATTGTTTCAAAAGTAAATGTGAACTACTTTAAATAAAATTGTAAAATATTGTCAGTAAATCAACCATGATGTCAGTGTTGTATAATGAGTTCCACCACCCATTCTCATCAAATTTGGTCATTTCCTGGAGATCACAAATCATTCCATGAAGAAAAGTACTATCAGAAAAATCCTTCTAAACAGTCCTCTCAAGCAGAGATGTCATTTTTTTGGTCTGGTTAATTTCTGCTTCACTGGTAGCCCTGTGTGCATTCATTTACATGTTTACTAATTTTGTACACAATTACGGGCTGCAGTAAAAAAAACTAAACTGTTTAAACGCATAAACATAAACGCATAATTCTAATTCCATTAGGAAAAATATGACCTTCTTAGTTTAGTAATATGGGTGACAGGAACATATTTCAATTAACCTCTGTATCCTCAAAACAGGGCAGCAAATGGTTCTTGTGTAGGGCTGTCATCGCGTACCCAGTTACCCGGGAACCCGATTGTATAGAAAAACCCGAGTATTGAAACGTAAATGCGGGTACCCGTAAAAAAAAAAAAATCGCCACACTCGCCAACCACTTCAAACTGGTGGGACAGCTATGGCTATAATTAGAAACCAGATCTCTGTTTAATATACATAAACAATATGTCAGACAGTCTGTTTGGATTAATAAAATTCATTTGCATTGTGCAACCGGACGTTTAATTATCCCTGAGGCATAATATACCAAGGTTAAAACCTTTGTTCTACAGGTAATAAACCTCTTTGTAGACGATAACTATTGAATGTGGATGCTAAATGATCGGCAAATTGTGTGCTCTTTTAATGAAATCCAGATGAATACCTTTGATTTCCGAAAAACATGTCAAAGAAATCCCACAATTTATATTATGGACAATCATCACCTAGACACTTTGAAATCTTTGTAATGTCTCAAAGTAATCTTTGCTCGTTGTTTTTCTAGTCCACTAACTCTGCGAATTTTGAAAGTTAGCCATCATACATATACCGATATTTCTATTTTCGATACTACTACGTTTTTACCATGACTATTTTAAGAATTATAATTCCAAAATAAAAACACTTATGTGACTGCATGGTCACATGGTATAAATTGTCTCACATGCGTAGGTAATTTAAATCTGCAGTCAAAAGCAGATGAATAAATGTGGTCTGTTCTAACAAGGACTTGTACTTTAAAAAATGCGAGTGTTCTAAAGCTTTTAACACGGCTGATCACAGTGATCATTAAAAGTTGGAGTATACCTAACATCTGTGTACAAAGGTCATTCTACATAAATTTATTAATTAACAGCGTGTGGTCGGACAATTCGCAGCTACATCGGTGTGGACGAATCAGACCGAGAGACCGAGTAGTACACGGTTAGCCTCTATCACCATAAAAAAAAATATTAAAGAAATGGAGATAACAATTAGTTTGTCTACGGTTGTACATGTCATTCATATGCTAACGGGTACCCATTAAAATTTGCAACGGGTACCTGGGTTGGTTTTTCGTGATTTTTGACAGCCCTATTCTTGTGCAATTGTATCAAAGCAATTTTATCTTGTATACCTGATCTACCTTTAAAATAAATAATTACCAATTGTCAATGTGTTCATTTTATGTCATTTGTGTATGTCAGACATGGGTGTAACAAAGTGTACACATATGAATAACAGGTAGAGAAGTGTTATAAAGAAAAAAATATTGACTTTTAAATAATTAAAACAAGAAACAAAAGGAAAACCAGCACAAAGAAATGATAAACCTTATGAAAGAACTTTATAACTGACTCATAATTCAACATCAATACAGAATGGCAGCATCAAAATATGTAAGATTTTGTCAGGTTAGCAACCATTACTTGAAACCATTTTCATGGCTTTTGCCTATACACCTGAATTTATGTATGTTATACTGGTTTGGTTTGATAGTTTATGCATTATACAGTGAAAGTGCTTCTTCTTCTGTGTTTCACACACAGCTTACACAATATCCCCATCTCTGACTTTTCTAACCACAGTCTCCCTTCTCATTTGATTTGAAGTTATCATAAAAACTGTTTCTTTATTGCTGGTACTGTGTTACTCACTATGGTCTAATGTTTGAATCATATTCAATTATGTTTCAACAGATTCTCTTCCATGGTGAACTGTTCATTCTCTTAAAATACTCCAGCAAAGTAATTTCCGATAGTCAATACAAGCTAATGCATTCCTCCTGAATGAGCATATGTCAAAGCAAACTTTGTTAGGCTAAAAATATACAAAATGGTACTAATACACCACTCCCTCGATAACTCGCACACAACGTGATCCAAAAACATAGACCATGTTATAAGCAAGGGCGCGAGTTATCGAGGGACCTATAACAAACATCAAGACAAACGGATCGACATACACAGGCAAAAGGGGTGAATGGATTAGTTTGGCATGTTAGTGTTGAATACTCAATAATCGTGCTATGATTAACTATGATTAAATATTTCTTCATAGCGGTGTACATTGTTTACTTTTGTTATCAAAGAGTAACATTAATTTCAGGATAACTTACATGATATTGAGGAGATCATCAAAACAATAATCCACACATTTTCCATTGGCTTAACACATGTATGATTTCGCACATTGTGTACTACATCACAAATCATTGTGTTGAATTGGATAAATTCTTGTTTGATCCAAAGAAGATTTTTTTATACACAAGATCGACAACCATTTAAAAAAAAAACACAATGTCGATCAAACGACAGGTCGATTTGATTGCAGTAGAAGTAAAATGAATTTTTATTTTACAAGGGTTAGCCATTACCAACATCAATTTAATGGGTTTACAAATTTAAAAAAAATGCAAATTAGAACACGATAATACTTGCAGTTTGTGACACGTTTGACAAATATTGCTTTACATTTTCAAAACATCTGCTTATTTTTTCTTTTACTCTTTGATTTCTCTGCCGCCTCTGTGTATTGTTCACGGGTGATTTTCTCTCTGAGCTGGTTTGGATAATTACATGCAGCTTCCTGATTCGCTGAGCGTATTTCTCCCGACAATGAATTTTGTTTAATTCTATTTTGGTGCTAGAATCTCCAAAAGTGATAAAAATAATTTAAAAATATCACATAAAAATGTGAAACCATTTTCGACTGGTCAAATAAAATGAATTTTGAGAACGGTGATGACCTCAAGAACTTATGTTGCTATCGGCATGCTGCCTTTGATTTTTTTTTTTAATTGTACTTCCCTTGCTTGATTTGATACAAAAGACATATTCAAAGCAATAAAGCAACACAGGTGTCTTTTAATTGATTTTTGTTTAATGCAACAAACACTTCCCCGGGTTGTTGATCAAAACAAGGATGGCATTTATTTAGGTTCTCACAGAAGTACTCCCGGGTTTTGATGTGACGGACGATTGACTATTTTCACGTTTTCATAGAAGAGAATATGTTGCAATTCTAGTGTTTAGAGTGAAGCGAAATTAAAGGATTAAAACGTGAATTTCACACAGCAAGACATTTAAGTGGTGTTTATTTTATTATCTGTTGCCACCTCTTAGCATAATAATTTGTTGATCCTGTTTCGCCAGACTGATTATTTACAGAGTATTAACAACTTTTTCTCTCAAAAATCCACAAACATAATATGAGACATCTAATTAGAACTTGAAAAATTTCATGATATGGATTTGATCTTTACGGCAATAATCACCATTTCCGATGATATAATGAGCTACCGTATTTCATGTATTTTTTCGTACCTTTTAATTTTTTATACACAATCCAGTTATCAAAAAAATAATTATTTAAATGTATCATAATTTTTAGTTTAGATCTCTTTGTATTTGAAAAACTAGTTAAGTTATCGGACATAATATTTCCACTAAGATGATTTACGTTTGCAAAAAAGATCGAAAATACCGTATTCCCATTTTGTTTTTACAAAAATTAATGATTTATAATGATTTTTTTGTGTACGAAATTTTACATAATATACAGTATGTAACAAGGTTCAATATACTAATTCTTATCGCGAATTTTTTTCATGTTTAACACATTTTAAAATATGTTTCCTTTTAAAAAAAATCGGGAGCCATGCCGGACACCGCGCTATAAGCAGATTTGCGAGTTATCTGAGCGTGAGTTATCGAGGGAGTGGTGTATAAAGTCTTTCATTTCAAGCTAGGTGAACAGTACATAAAATCACTATATCTTTTAATGCTTGAAAAAAAAGTTAAGAACATGAAAGCAGAATCTGTTGAAGCTTATTAATCATTAAAAATTAAACTCTTTATAGACAAAAATGTACAGGAAATAAAATTTCTTAACAATATTCAATTCATTCTACATACGTAGCTGCAGGAAAAATATCTATGTTATGTATATTTTTCAGCCTATGGAATGTATTATGGGTATAAGTTTGCTTTGTGAAAGGTCTAAATAGTTTCAGTCTTGAAAGGATCCCAAAATTTATGTCTGAAAGGCTTTTATAAACAAATTATTTTCAATTTGGTAGATAATTATTATTGTTAAGGGAGGGTGTTGCTCAACATGTAAGACTTCACTAGACAATTAAATTTACATACTTTTGTACTCCATATTGTTCAAAACAAGGTAAGTTTCTTCTTAAAAACTATAAAAACCCACATTCAAATATAGAAATTCTGCCAATGTCAACTGAACCGTGGGACTTTTGGCATGTTATTTCATTCAATTTGAGCTAGTTTGTTATGAAATGTGGGATTTCTACAAACCCATGTTCCTTAAGCAAACTGTAGTTATACATCAGCTACAGAAAGTAACTATTTGGTACTGTATTAGACAAATTTACTAACTGTGGACCACTAGTATGCCTTATTTGAAACAAAGCTAATGATTATTTGTTGGACCTTATAAAAGTATGAACCTGTTGCTATGGAAATAGACAGTAATTCTTACATAATCAGGCTAGTTTCTAGACCAGTTTCAATTTGCTAGTACCTTTCATCTGTATGGGCATTGGCCAATTTAAAATACTGACATTATGAAAGCAGATTGAAAAATGTTATTATTAATAAAACTTCTAAAGTAATTCATAAATATCAATTGTTTTGTCATACTGTAATGATAAAGAATACACAGTTTCACAAGTCCAACGGTTTGTCAGACTATTTGCTAACTTGCATTATTTGCCAAAGCTGTCTGAGAATGTCTTTCCTGTATTCAGGCCTATCAATGTGCATATACAAAATATATACTGTATATACTCCTGTTTCAAATTAGCAATCTGAAAAAATAAAAGTAGACAAAAAAGATAATCCTGTTGATCAAGCCTACCTTGCCCAGTTCATCATGGAGCCACTCAACAGCATCTGACCACCTCCTTATCAGGTCTCCATCACAATTTAACATGCTGGTTGCTAGATAGCAACTGCAAGAGAAACATAATTGCTTTCTGAACAATGATATGAATGAATAAAGGAATAATACAATCGATGCCAAAAAGTGGCTGAAGATTTCAGAGCCTGATCACTACCATCAACGGACAAAATCAAAATAGTTTTATACCTGATTGCAAGTGACAGCTGAAGTGGATTCAAGAAACTAGTATATAACCAGTCTGCAGAAGTCACATAATCCAGTTTAATAGTCATGAACATCACGGCAATCAAATACCAGTCTCTCAAGGGGGTGGTTTCAATATTTGCGATGATACCAAATTCATTACAACATACATATTTTTACTAGCAGTTTCAAAGGCCATATCTCATATAGTTGAAATCTACCTCTGTTAAAAATTAAGAGTATAATTTTTATTACTTTTAGTAAGTTAATGACACAAAACTCTTTTTATCAATATTATATGTGTTACAGAAGCCAGAAGGAACCAGTTGATTGAGGACTGGAAATGTTATATCACATTAAACAATGCAATGATGTTATTCGATTAACTTAAGCCCTAAAAATGAATGTTTTATGAGGTGTTGTAGTAATAAAGAGACCAAAGATAGTCTAAAATTGCTTTTGAGTCTTTGAATAAGTATCAGCCAATTTAATTATGTGATGAGATAAAAACGAGGGACTGGCAAATAAATAATATGGCAGATACACTTGCAGGCAAATCATTTACGTTTTTGTATTTTTTTACTGTTTTTGCATTCGTCATGATGTTTTAGAGGCATATTTAATGCAACTTACATATTGCTTAGTTTATTTAATGTCAAAATGCTGAAACAGGCTTTCCTCCAGTGATAGAAAATACCAACTAAGAAATATAAGCATCACATCCAAGTCAGAAACTTCCTCCTTGCAGTGAATTTAGCTTCAGTGAGTATTTTAGATCTGTCAGCAGCCTTAAAAAACCAGCCATAGAACTGAAATTTGTACTTTGTTTCAGGCCAAGTATGACTGTATTGTCCTTGCCACATTCTAATGCTGATACATAGTGGACATTCTCCAGTCTTTATAAAATACCAAGCGAATGATGGTGAAATCTGGACCAGAGGCCCATTGATGGCCGCTTCATCGTGAATCATAATAATTAGAATGGAGGTTGTCAGTGATCTTGTTAAGGAAACTAAAACTGGATTTTAGAAAAAAAAGCTTTGCCGTGAATTATGATATAAGTCACAATATGCTAATTTATAATAATTATTATTGGCACATTTTCCATCATAATCTGATTTATGTTCAAAACTTGCTGTTATATTATAGTGTGCAAAGAATATCTATTATAATTGCAAAAAATACACTAGCTTTGTTTTCGTTCCTCATAAGACATACAATTAATGTTGAAAGAAAACATCCACTTGTTTTGAAGCCAATCAAATGATCAAAGTTTGCAAATCTACTGGTTTGATGTCTTGGTTATGTCATGTGCATGTTAGAAGATAAAATGAAGAGAATTGTGCTCTTCATAATCTTTTCGATACATTATCTGAAGAATAGTAGTTGAAAGTACATCAGATTCTTGAAAAAAACCTCCTTTGCAGCATATTCATTTTTGTATTACATTATGCTGATCATCCCATAAAGTGCCTAATTCTTGAATGCTTTTTCAACCTGTGAAATACACATATCATACTTACCCCATTACATTGCTTCCGACACTGTCATTGCACACACAGGATACTAGATCATTTGTATCTCTTCCCAAGTAACTTTTATAATTTACAGAATATCACATGACAGATCATTTCCATGTATCTACATGTATTAGTAAAATTTTGCAATTTCAAATGTAATCATAAATTTGGAATTAAACTCAATTTCTTTATATATCATAAATCAACTGACAGTACCTATTTCTAACCTATTACATGTATTATGTATTATGCAATTGAAAATTTAATTTGAGTGAATTTTTTTAAAACAAACCACACCATAATGCTACAAACAACATTTCCATTACATGTACTTTACAAGTTAGATCACTTTGTTTATGTTAGTTGGTCTCTGATTTGGTGGTTCTCTCCTAATGTAGTCAGGTTATGTGCAAAAGTCATTAGTAAGATTCATTTAAGTTGTAAAGTTAACTTCCACTAAGAAGCCAAGCATGCATGTCAACCCCTGGAGAGGAAAAAGTGTAATCCAAGTGGACAAGCAGAAAAAGAGTAATCCACATATAACATAATAAATTCAATTAGCATATCAAGAAAGGTCCTGGCTTTTAAAATGCTGTTGCAAAAAAAAAAAATCACCAACCTCAATATTTTATTGCCAATTTAAAAAAAAATGTCCCCAGAACAAGTAGTGAATATTTTTCCAAGTTTGTTAATAAAATAGGGAATGAAAATTGAAAAAGATGGGATTGTTCTCGCTTTATTGACAACAAGCAATGCAGCCTTAATATTACAAAAAAAAACATTGCATGACTGTTTTGCACAACTTCAATGGTCTTTGCATCCTGCATCACCATTAGTGCATAGATATGACTGTGGTCACCTGAAATAAATGCAATATCAAATATAAAATATCTACTTTCCTGACATCTAGTAGGAACTTTAGTTAATTACATTTTAATGCTTAAACCATATAATCATACTTAGCAATGTAAGATAGGTGACGTATAATGTAACCATAAATTTTATACATTCAGGAATTAAATTCCCTCAACCCCTCACTCCTGTTTGGCCAGCTTCACAAAATACTTCTCCGTCAACCAAGAATTTAGAAATTTATTTTTTGCTGCATTTTACATGCTTTGCTTGTAGTGAATTGCTTCCTAAATCCCAAGAATGATCACTGAAACCTGTACATTTTTTTCTCAACAAGCAAACTTGGATCTCCATTCTCACCAATGAAATTTATACAAGTCAATACCTGGCATTAATATGCCATATATACAAACACTAATTACCATCAACAGGTTGTTGAAACCTGTTGAATTACCATCATTAAATTAAAAAGAAGGAATGAAGAAACATATCACGGAGCATATGTGCCTCCAAAAAACTAATTTGGAATAAATGTTATTTAGTAAACAGTGTTATATGAATATATGAGTTAACAAGATTTGTGGCATATTGCTTCCAGATTATTCCTATGCGACTTGCATTTGTCAAGTTATATTTGTGTGGTGCAAAGTATTTCTGTGTCAAACAGGGCATGTATTACCCCCTCGATGACTCTTTGTCTTCATGCTGTCCAAGCTTGCACCCAACTACCACAGCTAATACTGGGATCGAGGACGACCTTATTGCAACACAAGGCCATGGAACTTCAGATTCTTACTTTCGTTACATCAGGACCTCAAATGATGCCATTTTCATGCACAGCATGCTATGTGTGGATCTACCCATTCATAGACAAGTGCTGCCATATGAGCTGTTTCATCTGCATGTCTTCTTGGATAGAGTGCATTTGATGGAATTGTGTATATGTTGATATACATTAGTTGGTGCGTGTCAGTGTTTTCTTCCAGATCTGATCAGCAGATTCATTACATGGGTTGATTTCTGAGAAAGGATGTGTGTTAGTGTATTCTTTTGGATCAGATCATCAGATTCATTACATGGGCTGATTTCTGAGAAAGGATGTGTGTTAGTGTATTCTTTTGGATCAGATCATCAGATTCATTACATGGGCTGATTTCTGAGAAAGGATGTGTGTTAGTGTATTCTTTTGGATCAGATCATCAGATTCATTACATGGGCTGATTTCTGAGAAAGAATGTGTGTTAGTGTATTCTTTCGGATGCGATCATCAGATTCTGTGCATGTAGTTGTCTGGGAAATGAGTAACCAGATTCTATGTATTGCATTGCATTTGGAATTCCGCAGTTTCCTTTAGAGTGTGTATAGAGATGTGAGTTGTGTTTTGCATCGGTGTATTCACAATGTGTAACAGGATCAGCAGATTCATTGGCATCGGGCAGCGTGTAAGCACAAGTTAGGCCAGCACCCTGTGATTACATTATGGGGTTGGTGTATCTATTAGATCTTTAGTTCAATCTGTTTACTGACTGCACTGCAATTGTTTTGTGCATCCAACTTAAATTACAGTCCTGTACTGTACTTCATGGGGAACAAGCCGGGGTCATTGCAGTGATTAACATTCATGTTTATAGCTTTGTTTCCTTATATATAACTGTCTTTCAGATTCTCACATCACAGCATTGCTTACCTACAAATACAGTCTAGAGTACTTATTCATGGACCTTATGAGGAACAAGCCATGGACAATGCAGTGCTTAACATACATGTTTATAGTTTCAGTTTCCTCATATATGAATGTCTTTCAGATTCTCTCACCACAGCATTGCTTACCTTACAAATACAGACTAGATTAACTCTGATTTTAGTCTTGTTATCACCATAATCATGTTTGCAGGCAGGGATCCCCTAACAGTAACACCTTGTCACAGGTCCTTGCAGTGGTCTCCACTAATGGTGATTTGCAGTTGTATGGATCATAATATGTTTCTTTTGCATAATTGCTTATATTGTGTGTCATATTTTGTGCTTATTTTAATTGAACCGCAGGTTGTCCTTGTCCATACATATCCATTCCTTGGGGCTCTCCGCTGCATACTACTGCAGTTAATTCTTGGCATGCAGCTTCGTTTTGGGCATTCTGTAATGGTCAGCACTTTGGACCACTCGGCCACTCAGGGCCCCAAGAAAAATGAGAATTCTACATTTATATAGATATGTACAAGCACAAGACTACATTAGCACTGTTCCAGTAAAACACATGGGACCCATGGAAGGCAAATTTGATTTAAAACTCACCTATAAATTCAACTTAGAATTTTCTTATTATTTTAATATGAACTCTATGAAATCAAAGTACCCTGGCATATATATTTCTTAAAAAACTGCCTTCCCTGGTTACATTTATGTTTAAATGAAACAGCCCTTATGAAAAAATTTATAACAGCAAACCCATTTGTGACATTAAAAATATTAATTTGCTGATGGTACCTAAACTGAAAATATAATATAGCAACGATGAATGGAAAGATGCTGGGATTGATGGCAAAAGTATAAATTACATCAAGATGGGTCATAAAATGATGGATAGTACCCAAAATTTACAAGGGGTGTTAGAATATACAGAGGATACACTAAACAAAATAGAGGGTGATTGAAATAGGTCCTGAGCCTACCTTTAAATACAGCTAGCTAGTTCTGTAAAAAATATTTGCACAAGAGAACGGATGAATATCTTTATCAGTAATGACAGTACTTAAACCACAGTGTACTTGTACACAAGAATATGTACTTACTGACTGAAGAATGCAACCAGCATCTTGATGCACTGATATGCTCTTTTCTGATACCTATCCTTGGATATCTCGATGGTGTCAAACAGGCCATTGCGCTCTTCCAGAATGCCTATAAAGAAAGAGGAATGCAAATTACATTTCATAAGGAACAATCATAGCAGATATAATTTTGTAAATTTATAAATCATAATACATTTAGAACACACCCACTACTTCACAAATCCAGTCCTCCAAAGCTTAACTAAAGCATGTCCAGTGATTCTACAGCTAATCTCTACATAGCTAATACCATGTAGCTATTATGCCAACTGGCGTGCATAAAATATATTGTCTTTACATTTGAACTTGTAATATTATTATTTTACAATATAACATTTTACTTAAAATGAGCACTATGGAGCTGATATACCATGAAACCATATATCTGTCTACTTGCATACCCATCCAATCAACACCTACCTGCCTATTATGGTATAAAATGATGTAAAACATAAAACAATGAAAATGAATATGATATCAAAGCAGATAGGATAAGATCATAATAGAAAGAAATAAATGATGCTTACATATTACTGTAATTTTAAAGAAAAATATTTTTAAAATCTGCTTGTTAAGCAATAGTCCAAAATGCAAAATCCAAAATACAAAGAATCCAGAATGTAATTGATGAAAGACATAATGTTTGAGTTACCTTAAGGTGACAGACAGCAAGCAGTACAAAGTATACTTCAATCAGCAATAATTTTCTTAATTATCAACTTATATGTGAGGCCAAGTATGCAATACACACATGTAATACCTGTACTCATTCACATGTACAATATACAGGTAACCTGTTGTGAGTATACAAGGTGATGTCATAAAGGGGTAGAACCAGGATCAAGTTCTAACAGGGATGAATCTTGGTCATTATAAACACAAAGACGTAATCAATGTTAGTAAGGCATACACTATAGAACACAATCACCTTCTTTGGCTGTAAATTAGTAAGAGAGGTGCATCTCATTATCAGCTTCATAAGCAAAACATAAACATCATCTAATACATGAAATTTTACCAGAACATTTCAACAATGTAACTAAAGTGCAAAATTGCAAAAAAGGATGGAGAAGTTATTTAGATGTCTGTTCTTCATTTAGTTTATATTTGCTTTAAATTCACTTGTATTACATTATTGGGCTCATTTAATGCAAAGGACAAGGGAGCTAAGTGTACATTCTGAAGCAGGTATCGAGCAAACAATCCTTAAATTAGAGGGCTGCTTCTTCACCAACTGAGTTACTGTGACTTTTGATCAACAACACATCAAATTTCAACAAAGTTTCATGTAACTAGACATAACATGTGAGTATGTGAATGGTTAATTTGGCCAATTAATGCCCAGAACATTATGAAGCACACTATGCAGAGATGTTGATTGGGATTACTTTATCAATAAAGGACATGATGCAGCTCTGAGATTTATGAATTTCTGCATTGGCTCTGTAAATCTGAGCCATTCAAAGTCTGTAGTTTGAGTAAAGACGCGACTACACCAGGTATATCAATTCTGTGTGAGATCTTCACCAGACTCGGTGTCAATGTTGAAATGTTTCAAGGATAACTTGAAGGAATCTTTGAAGAGTTTCTTCTGTCCACCCTGAAATTGCTATCCCTAATTAAGCTCATCAAAGATAATCTTTTGAAATTGCTCTACTAACATCCAGGTGATGTGTTCAGCCCATCACATCTATGATTTATTTAAAAGCCAAGTGTGGAAGATTGGAATGCTAGTCCATGTGAGAACATCATTATCTGGAACCCTGTACTGCCAACTTATTCTCATCAGTTTTATCAAGCAGCACTTATAAAAATGGCTCAGCTTTTTGGCATAACATCTACACACTGTCTAGGTTTTTTATCCATACAGCAGGGTCAGAAACACGTCTTTGTATACATCCATGTTCATCTTCAGACAGATGTGCTTGCTGTCCCACACATTTAAGTGTAGTCTGCAAAAGCTACACTTGCTTTAAGAATTCTGGCTCTGGTTTCATAATCAATGTGGACTGCATGCAACGGTGTACTGCTGAGACAGGTGGACATCTCTGCTGCAAGGAGGATGGGGCCACTTAATGTAATAATAGGCTCTGTGTAAAGCTTTCCTGGTGCATATTGGTGCCTAAGATCTTACTGTGAGACAAAAAGAAAACAGTTTTCAGAAAAGAGGAAATCAAATAATGGTAACTTTATGTAAATTAGACTTAGCCAATAATGACCTTAGACTGAAGAGCTTATCATCAGTCCAGTATCTGACATAAGTCCCAATGTCATAGCTATGGAAGGCATCAATAAGAATGGCATAAAACATGCTGAAAAGAGATGGGGTCAATATGAAGCCTTGTTTTACTCCATTGCAGACTGGGAATGTTTCAGATTAGTCACTGTCATCCAGGACACGAGACAGCAGGCCATCATGGAATTGCCAAACCATTACGATGAAGTTCTCTAAGCATACTCAGTTTGCCATTATCTTTCAAAAAAGGCTATTATCACTAACGATTTCAAAAGCTTCTGTCAGGTCAATGAATGTCTTGCACAGGTTGGAGTCCTGTTCCTGGAATATCCCCTGGTGTTGATGAGCTGAAAACGCTATATCTGTGGTCTCTACTATATGCCTTAAGCCACAGTGACTTTAATTAGGCGGTGCTCTTGATCAATGTGATTCACAATGTGAATCAGCAGATTTCTTTTGATGACTTTGCCAGCTATTTTAAGCAAGAGGAATTGCCTCACTGGATGTTTTAGGATCATATCTTACCTTTCCACCTGTACAAGTGGATCATAGATGCTTCCTTGCATTTCCAGGTACAGTTCCTTGATTTCACATTGACCATTCAAGTCCAGGCACTTTCTGTTCCATGTGTTAGCCTTTGGCATTAAAGAGTTCTGCTGCTACAGCATCAGTTCCACATGGTTTGACATGGAAAACATGTTGAATGTTTAAGCCAGTGCTTGATATTTATGATAAGGAAATGATGCACTGCTTTTCACTTAGCTAAGGGCAGTCTATCAATTTTCCTCATTGATGACTGAGGTGAGCAATGTCAGCATTTAGTATTAGCGACAATCCTGAATAAAGTGGACTGTAGATTTATACAAAACTATTACAAAATTCTTCATGTCATTCAGTTCTGTTAGACTGAATCTCATCTGCCATTACTCAGCCATGAGTCTTGCAACTCTCTGAGTTTGCACTGAATAGTCCTCTAGTTGTTGAAGACTGCCTTCTTCAATGCTGAAGTGCTGTCGTTAAAATGGCTGGTGTTTCTCCTCCAGAAATCTCTGTAATGCAGCATCTTGATATTTGCATGTAGTGCAACCAATGGTCTTGAATTCAGTATAGCAAACAGTCATAATTGTTTAAAGTTGCCTGTACACCTCTTTGACAAATGTGTGCTTCTCATGAGACACTGTCTCGTGATGATTAAGCTTTTTGGGACACACTTTTGCCTTGTGGTTGTGTATTAGGCTGAATCTGGATATTTAGCTTGATGATTTTGAGCCTTTGATCAGTCCAGAATTCTGAACTTCTCATGGCCTTCATGACTTGGACATCATGCCTGTCTTTTCTCCTGATGATGATGTAGAGAGAAGCCAGAGCTCAGAGCTTGGATGCATCCAACACATTTTATTTTGGTTCAGCAGGCAGAACACTCTGTTGGTAATTTCCTTAGAAGGGGACTCTCTTGTTGTTGCATGTACCAAAGCCACCTTTGCCAATGACACCTCACCATGTCTGGTCATTTCTGCCAACTCTAGTACTAAAGAAACAAAGAATGATGAGCTTGTGAACTGTTGGTACTTTTGTGACAGTGGCTCCAGGTCATTATAACATTTGTCCTTGATCTCATCTGGGTGGGTGCATTGAAGCTGATGATAGCTGCATGCTGACAGTCAAGATGATGGAAGGAATGAGAGTAGGAATGAGTACCCTTTCTGATAAAATCCCCTGCCACTGTCTAAAGGCATTTACTATGACCTTCAAATCCCACTCATATACAAGCAGGCAAGAGAAAGTTACCATGGCTAGTTGTTCTGAAATTTGTGAATACTGCAATATTTCATGGATGATACTTCAGCAAGAGTCTACCATGAGCCTGGGGATGTTATCTCAATTGGAGAGATATAATCTCATATAGGCTAACATTAGGTCTGGTATGATGACCTTTTGGGCTTTTTTGAACTAATGAGATGATGTGTTGTTGTTGTTGGGCTTAACGCCATTTTTCAGCACACAATAGGCTATACATGGCGGCCAGTATTAATGGTGGAGGAAGAAACCGGAATATCACCAGAAAAGACCACCAACCCACGAGAAGCTACTGGCAAGCTTTCTCGTATATCCACTAATAATCAGAATAATAATAAGAACTCTTATTATTGTTTTATTTTTCTAACTTTATCTTTGTATGATTCAATTGTAAATCTTTGGAACTAAATTACAAGAATGTAGTACTTTTTAATGATAAAAATTATTTAACTATGCCTGATTTTAATAGTGTAAAGCAAACTAACCCTTTAACACTTGTTGAATTTAGAAGAAAAGAATCAATAATGGTTTTAATTATGTATTATGTATTATTATTATTATTATTATTATTATTATTATTATTATTTTCATTATTATTATTATTATTTTTATTATTAAGAATGAAAATGAAGTCATAATTTAAAATTGTTGAAAGAACAATAAAATCTGAAAAATATTTAATTTCTCTAAAATGGATCTTAAAATAACTATACATAATTATAATAGTACATGAAATCAGAAGAATATTTTTCGAATAGTGTTAAAGACATGTAAGAATAGAACTGAACATCCATGCATGTTGGTGGTTAGGCAGCAAGCAAATCTACAAAGCAATCAATCAGGTTCATTACTGCTTCAGTATATTGATAAATTGCTAAATTACTTTATCCATTTTCTTTAAGTACAGTATTTTATAATTTAAATAATTGTACTGGCCTGCCATATTATGTGTTTATCCCAAATTGAAGCTGCATTCTACTTTTAGATACGAGGTAGTGATTCGTGACATCACATGATGGCCACTGTTAAACAACTTAATAAACCTTGCAAAAAACCTGATAGCATATTTCCTTCATTTAAGGTACCATATTAAAATGATTCATGCTCATGTGTGTCATATGTTGATGATATTAAAAAACACTTAAAATGTATTTCTTTAGTCTGTCTAATTGAAAAGAACATATGGTGTTCATGATACCACTCTCATGCTTTATTTTACCTGTTACATATGAATGCAAGCATCGGTGATCTCTTAACTTTATCAAGAATGTCAGGTTACATAATTAAAATGATTATTTTTTTTTTGAAATGCCAACATGCCTATACACATTTTTATTTAAGAAATAAACATGGGTATATGTATTATTTCTCAAGTAATCAATTCACATCACTAGTAAATGGCATGGAATGTATTGCATATCATTTTAAAAGTTTGTATTTTATTTTACAATTTATGATTGAAACAAATAAAGATGCAAATCAATTGCCAAAACCACAAAAAACAGCTAAGACAATTATAGCAACAAAATAGACCAC
Organism: Potamilus streckersoni; assembly: GCA_016746295.1. Lineage (NCBI taxonomy): Eukaryota > Metazoa > Mollusca > Bivalvia > Unionida > Unionidae > Potamilus > Potamilus streckersoni. The sequence continues at coordinate 1,043,385 of JAEAOA010002053.1, read as the reverse complement.
CAAGATGGCAACACCAAAACAGACTTAAAGATGGTAACACCAAAACAGACTTAAACATGGTAACACCAAAACAGACTTAAAGATGGCAACACCAAAACAGACTTAAAGATTGCAACACCAAAACAGACTTAAAGATTGCAACACCAAAACAGACTTAAAGATGGCAACACCAAAACAGACTTAATGATGGTAACACCAAAACAGACAAAGATGGCAACACCAAAACAGACTTAAAGATGGCAACACCAAAACACTTAAAGATGGCAACACCAAAAATTACAAGGTAAGATAAAGATGCAGCAATTTCAAACTTTCCAAAAACTTTATTAAGCAATAAGCATTGTGTCATATCTTTATTATTTGATTACAGTACAATGAATAAAATAAAATAGTAATTATGAATAATTTTACTATCTTTAAATGGGTTGAATAAGGATCTTATAATTTTATTGACTGAATACATTAGTTTTAACTCGTAAGCAAGGACCAGAAGAGAATCTTGACTACATTTGTTATTCAACAATTTAGAATGATGGTCCCAAATTCAAAGAACAGTCAATTGTAGAAATATATCATTTTAAGGGTTAATACCTTGTTTTCAGAACTAAAGTATTCCAAACATGATTTGTAAATTTACGGCTGCCAAAATCATGTTATATGTGTACTGTCTGTTTTATTAATTCATCACATTTTATACTTTCAACCAACATTTTCTTTTGCAGGAATAATCCAAAAGAAATGGCAGAATATCAAAGAGGTGATGATAAACAAGAAAATCAATGAAGTGCTAAAACCATCAAGAAACCAGGATATAAATGGATGGATTTTGAAAATTAAATGGACAATTTGGCACTAAATGAATCTTATGGGCATTCTTGATATTTGGACCTTTTAAAAATTTTCATTGTATGTGTTGAACAAATTAAAAAATAAAATGTGTTCTTATATTTTGTAATATTTGCTTAAATTTTTTGGTCTGATGTTTTATGTCAGGGAGTTGTCCAAGGAATCCTCAGACGATATGTTCAAGGAATTCTCAGAATTCTTGTAAACTATGAACATGTTCAAAGATTCCTAGGAAACCTCGGAGTATTGGTTACAAAAAAATATTGGAAGTCCAAGGTCAACCTCGGACATTGAGAATATAAACCTTGGACATAGTAGTGGTATAAACAAAGATGTTTGTCCTTGGACTATTACCTCGGAAAGTCAGCAACTAATACTCAAAGGTTTTTCCAAGGAAAATTTGTTCAAGGTTATTCGTAGGAAAATTTGTCCAAGGTTTCCTAGGAAACCTCAGAACATATACAGCTGGGCAGGTTGGGGATTAGATGCATTACTATCTGGGAACATTACTCAGAGGGTCAGGTCAATCAACCATGCAGTCATCAAAGTAAGGGAGGATGGAACCATCAAGGATCTCAAATAAGCCACAATTACATCCATTAATCTGGTGAATGTTCTGGGAGTGAAAAAAACCCACCCAAAACTGGAAGATATCATATCCCAGTCAAAGCAACTGAAATTTCCAGTGGGCTTTGATGGTAATGATGTAAAGATAAGCATCCTGGTAATATATATGGAGATTGTCATTATCTGACCTGATTCCTGACTACATAAATGCCTCCATCTTGAAAAATCTTAAAAACATAGCAAAATGAAATGCCAATTTTCTATTAAAAAACCTCAGACCTTTTGGTGAATTCTAGATTTTTAAAAGATATAATGGATAATTATGATCCATGAGAGTGAAGAAGACAAACAGAATGGACCACTCACCTTTCAGTGCATTGTGTATCCTATGATTCTGCCAGGAGTCTTCAAGCATTAGCATTTGAAGTAACAGGTCCAAGTATGGCCGTAACTCATATGTATAAGAGTGTGCAACCTGAAATATTTAACAACATTTTTACTTTTCTTAAGCAGTCATGGTTGATACTAATTTTAATTCCTTAATAAATGAGATCTTTCCACAAATATGACAAATTCTCTCACTGCCAAAGTCTATACTGGATATAAATCAAGATAACCTGGATAAAATGAACACTCTCATCATCTAACTTGTTGCTCTTGTCAGTATGCAACTTGACGTTCAATTTTGTTGAAATCTAATAAAAGATGTGCAAGCTAAAGTATTCACATTGTTCTGAATCAGAAGTCTCTATGCTAGTGAGCATTCGTAATTATGCAACATAGTTGAATTCATCTGAGCTGTTGTTGACATAAAATTCCTGAGAAACTCTGGATCAGATATAATAACAAATGTAGATGCTAAATAGGGAAGACTGATAGAAATAAGACATTCATATACCATTTCTATTAGATGCTAGATACGACAGACTGATAGAAATAAGACATTCATATACCATTTCTATTAGATGCTAGATAAGGCAGACTGATAGAAATAAGACATTTATATACCATTTTTATTAGATGCTAGATATTGCAGACTGATAGAAATAAGACATTCATATACCATTTCTAATAGATGCTAGATAGGGCAGACTGATAGAAATAAGACATTCATATACCATTTCTATTAGATGCTAGATACGACAGACTGATAGAAATAAGACATTCATATACCATTTCTATTAGATGCTAGATAAGGCAGACTGATAGAAATAAGACATTTATATACCATTTTTATTAGATGCTAGATATTGCAGACTGATAGAAATAAGACATTCATATACCATTTCTAATAGATGCTAGATACGGCAGACTGATAGAAATAAGACATTCATATAACATTTCTATTAGATGCTAGATATGGCAGACCGATAGAAATAAGACATTCATATACCATTTCTATATCGCTTTTACCATAGCACCAGTGCACACAAATCAAGATGTGAAGGTGGCCTTGAGTGGCCATTAATAAGACTGTTGGAATAGGTTTTCATGTCAGTTGGCAAGAAAAAACCCCACCAAGAATACACACTTGTGACTTCTGTTTGAGTATATTCTACATTGCTAATTAGCAATATATGGGTATGATGTTCATGCACCTAGCAACATTATAAAACCAGGGTACTAAGGAGAAAACAACATTAATAACAAAAGTATCTCTGAAAAAATTAATGTGACCTAGGTCTTATCAGTTTCCTTTTAAAACTTGGTTTTTAGTATATATCTGTCACACATTTTGATTAAATATAACATTCTGATACAATAAAGTCAAACTCAAATGAGTTTTGCTATAAAGTGGTGAAATAAAATTTGACTTTGGTTGTATTAACATAAAGCCTTATACCAAATTTCACTTAAATCCATCACTGAATGGCAACTAAGATGACGAAAATGTGTTGTGATATGACAGGATGAATGGGTATATGTAACATTACATGTCTCTCTGTTACAAGATATGGCTTAGCATTTTAAAAGCAGCAGAACGTATTGTACTAACTTATCCATGTACATGATGAAAGATTAAATGCAGATCATGGCTGAAGATACTAATAAAACAACACAAATTTCTCATGCTAAATTAACAATGCACATTATGTAAGATTTAAAGGCAGTTCAGATGAATAAACTGTTTCAAGTGACCTTAATAAATTGGGCTTTGATTACAATTCCATTTACACTCACCTGCCAAAGTAGTTCGCGTAGCACAGCCGATGAAAAATGTGGGTTTTCCCAGCAACAAAACTGAAATAGAACAAAATTGTCAGATATAATTTTTTCAATATGTTTCATAAAATGTATGTACAATAACATATTTACAATGCACTCCATGCCACACAGGCAAGTAAAATAGGCATGGTGTGCCCTTCAGCATTCATGAATGACAACTAATAAATGCAACTTTTATCTCTAGAATGCATTCTGTGATGACTTTTCAGCTGAGAAGATCTTGGACTTTCTAGAAAGGTTCAATTTATATCAAAGATTTACTTTGTAATTTTATGAGTTTAACGTTTCCTCTGCCAACAATGTCAAGCATGACTCTAATGATCTAATGAATTGGTGACCATCAGGAACTGGATCTCAATTTCAATGTGAGTGATTACAAATATGCTTTGAAATTAGCAGGTATAGTCACAGCCTAAGTGGACTCAAGATGGTTGACATCTGATTAACAGAAAAGAAAAATTGGCCAAGAAATCTTTGTCAGAATAATACTTTCAATAGAAATTACTTCCATTGACTACACTCCATAAATATAGCTGTTTCTAAGTTTCTCTTGGTTTCACATTTGTATCCATATCTGATGACATCTTAGCATCATTTCTCAAAAGGCATCTATGATTGGGCAAATTTTGTCAAGTTTGATTTGTTACTTTCAAGATTTGGGTATTTATCTTTTTCCATCGATAGAACATAGTCTTTTATACAATGTATATATATATGGCGTGTATTTAGAAACTATCACACTCAAATAATCAATGTCATTTTCAAGTCTATGGTTAAAGATGCCCATGATTAGTCCGCTTTGAGACTTCAAGAATACCTGACAGGAGAATGTGAGGTTGCTTGATCATCAGATTCGACACAATGCAGTTCCAAGATGATATATACAGCTCACTGTTACCACCACTTTTGCAGCAACCCTAGTCTGGTGAGCAAGGGGCTTAAAAGACCAAGCAGGTGAATCATAAACTGGGGACAGACCACATATGTTGTTTGGTGGCCTTTTGATGCTGGATAAAGCTTCCCAAACCATTTCTAAGTGCACAAAGAACAGAAGATCTGAACAATAGTGGATACCATTACAGCCTCTCCAGATGTTAAAGAATCAGTGTCCTCAATACACAGGTCCACATTTCTTTCTCTATCACTTGACTTGCAAGTGATATGGAGTAGTTTGTCTAAATGGAAGTGAAATCCCTGAAACAGTCAACCAGAATGAAGAGTGCATCAATGTCCTCAACTCACTCCCACTATGAGACAAGGTCCCAGTTTCTGTCTGTAAAGGTTTGATTGTGGTTTCTTCTTATCTATTTATATGGATACTGGGACTAACCTTTCTAGCTTTCCTACTATGTAAATGAAATCAATGATCCCATCTTGATAATCTTAGAGAAGATTGGTGGCTAACATCCATATGTTTGGATATAGCTGGAAAGGTCAGAGCAGATCCAGGTTGTCACATTTGGTTAACCTTGAAGCTAAGGCAGAAATTCATCTTTGCATGGGCAAGGGGCAGGGAGGGTAGGAAAGCAGAGAACTTGCTACCAGGAATTTAGTTTCAAAATCCAGTGGGGATAATGCAGGCAAATGGGAAAGGGAGGAGGCTGATCTGATTCCCTTCTCTGAGAGATAGAACAGTACTCAGAGATTGGGGTATTGATGTGATCTCTGTCCCCAGACCATTAACCAACACCTGGAATACAGTTGCTCAATTAGCAGTGTCCAGTAACTGGCACCTGAAGACCTCTCCCTGGTAAATAGCTAAAAACTGGTCTAGAGAGTATGTTCTGATATACAGACTCTTTCAATTACCAGAGTCAGCATTAGAAATCTGGAAGTGAGAGCAGTGCTTTTACATTTATTAGGAAAGTGCAGTTCATTCTTATCAGTCATGTAGTGACACCCCAACCACCACCTCTGAGAATACATTGTTTATCTCTGCCTGGATGATGCTACATGCTCTCAGATACAAGTAATTCTCCTTCCTCGAGATAGGCAAAGGATATATGTTTAACAGGCAGTTATGACACTGGAATCAGTGTCTGAATTTGGTGATCTCTGAACTGAGTGTAGACTTCAGTAGAACTGTAACTGATCTTGACACCTTCTCGGAACAGAGGTGGTCCTCATGAGATCAAGAGGAAGAAATGAAAGAAATCATTCTTCCTCCATCAGTAATTGCAGTGACTTCTGCCGAGTCCCTCACTACATCTGTCCACAGGCAACAAATAAGACATCTGCATCTGTGAGCACATTTAGACTGATAGGTTAGGTGAGTGACCTAAAGAGTTTTCTTATGTCCACACCTTTATATACCCCTTTACATATGTATGTGCTGAAAGAGAAAAAGTTACATAAACAATAAAACCAGGAACCAGGAAAAAATAGGCCATACTTACCTTAAACAAATTTTGCTGAGCAACAAACAAAAAAACCCATCAAATTTAACAAACGGAACACTAAAAAACCCACAAAATTAACCCAAGCATGCAAGGACTGTGTGAAAAAGACTTCAAGACCAAAACAATGTATATGTTTGGTTGAAACAGCAGTTAAAGATAACATAGGTGAGTCATAGAGCATACCGACATAGTTATATTTGCATGATAATCCAGTTCAAAAGAGAAAGATATTTCATATGGTAGCTATAACTAAGGAATCAGACTGTCATCATGTTCATAACAAATGTGGTCCTTGAAGCACTATGCCCATAACAAACAGTGACAATAGCTTAGGACAGATTTAGAGATTTGCACAATTTGGGCAGGAGATTTGCATGGTTTATATTATAACATTATACTGAAGCCAAAAATCACCTATTTAATACTATTTGAACTTTCAAGTAATGACTACTCCAATCTTTATAAATTATATCTGATCAGACATAGTTTAATTTATTTTGACAAACTTAAAACAACAAAGCAAAACAGACCCTTCCAAAATAATCAACATAATGTTTTTTGATTTGTTTGCTACTTTGATCACTTTCTAATCCAGGCATAATCTATTAACATCTTAATTCTTTCAAAATTATTAGTTTGTTTTTTTTTCTGTCTTATAACTATGCTAAAAATGATGCAAATGTCATTTCAAAGTCACATGATTGCAGAAAGATTTTACCATTGAAGAAAGATGTAAAAAAAATCTATTAAAAAAACAAAAGAATAAGTTTCTATACTGGAGTTTTCATAATAATAGTTTGGAGTGCATGCTATATTTCTATGTATTAAAGGATGGATGGGATATTCTGCTCATCTTGGAATAAAAGTAACCAGGCTCGGAGATCTACATGCATGAGATACTATATGGATGAAAGAATATTAAGCTTGGACTGCAGACTTATTATCCAAGAAAGGAAAGGAATGTTATCTATTTGTAATTCAATTACCTGTTTATTAGTTTTAAATTCCTTCAAAATTTTTTATTTCATTACATGTTAATTGTAATGATAATGTTTATCTACTGCTGTTGATTTTTTTTAGAAATTCAATTCAGTTCTGTCTGACCTGCTGAACAAACAGTAGTTTGAAACATTGTATATTTTCCTGACCTAGATTCAGAACCAGTGTCAGGTTTGGAGTAAACAACTAATTTTTATTTTTCATTGCTAGAGTAAAAATCATTGATTTTAGCTAAGGCTATGCTATAGTACATGATTTTAGGCATGTAAAGTTTTAATGTTCTGTAGAGATGTGATCATGTGACATCATCTGGGAATGTTTTGCATCTTAATTTACTGTATAACTGTTTTCTTGAGAAGAAGTAGCCAATTGTGCTTTAAAGCTTTGAATCTAAAAGGTGTTTCGTTGAGACCAGTTGGAGTTGAATATTTTTATTTTATTCAATTTAAAGAAATTTGTATCCCTGGAAATTACTAATGCTCATCAAAATTCTTTGACAAAGACATTTATTGAAATTATTTGTAATTCTATACTGGAAAAGTTTTTCTTTGTGATTCAACAAGGAACTGTTGACACATTAGGACAAAGCAGACCATCAAAGATGTCATCACCTTGGAATTTCATTAGTATTCTAACTGTGATTCAGTTAGGACTTTTATTTGACAGGACTTACATTTGTTTAATTCTTGGATTAATTTTTGGATTATATTCATAAACTGTAACACCTTTTTCTCATTTTTACCTTTTTTTTAAAGAAATAAATTTTTTAAGTTCTACAAAGCTTGCTGGCTTCACTCTTTTCTTGCTGCTTTTGTACAATCTCAGACATGTAACAGACAGCAAAGCATTAGCACAAGATGTTGTATTACTACTATCAAAAAAAAGTTTTTACTACATCATGCCAATACTGGAACTTGCATCCTTAAGCATAAAAAAAGATTTGGAATCTTTTCAATGTTATGTAATCAATGCCTGGATTAAAATAAATGTCAGTTTTATCATCTCTCTTACATAAAGGGAGTATTTTTTCTAAAAAGAAGTTGATGGAGAGTTAAGTATTAGATTAGCTGATGTTTAATTAGCAAGTATATCAGAAAATCTATCCATAGTTACTTAAACATACAAATCCAACTAACAATTATATTTTTGATAATTAGTTTGTGATAATGCATAAACTGTAATAACTATATCATATTATAAGCAGACATTTCCAAATTCATAATCTTGATTAACACCTTCAAGTACATCTGATGCTGGTGTTATTTTTTTTAAACATTATACCTTGAGGTTATGCATATTGATAGAAAGGAATCTATTCTTTAATAATATCAGAAGTAAAGGGAGATCTGAATTTATTCAATAAACTATAACTGACACTTATTCTTGTTCTGTAACGTTACCATATGCTTCTTAAAGAAATATTGCATACTTAATTTTTTCTATGGTTTTGATTGATAGTACCTTGATGATAGCTTAATTTTATTTTGATTTATGTTAGGCAAATATGTTTTTAAATATAATAAAAACTTGCAAAATAGATTTAATTATTTCATAAGATCAATAATATAGCTTAATATCATTTGTTAGTTCTCTTCTAGTATTTTCAGCTTTAAGTGTATTATATTCACTCTCCATTTTTACATTAAAAGACAAAAGAATATCTGGAACTGTCAGAATATTAGGTCCTCGCTTTGATATTAATGTCTGGGGAGTAACTTCTGGGTCTGCAATATTTGGATCTTGACTAATATAAAAGTGGTTTTGAACTTAAAAGCTCAAGTTGAAATGGTGTTTTTCTTCTGCCATCAATGATTTAACTACTTTTTAGCCAGCATTATATAAAATATTTAATAGCTCAAGACAAAGCTTTAACTGCTGATGTAATATAGTGCTAAATATAAGCCTCATCTTTGATTTATGTTAGGCAAATATGTTTTTAAATATAATAAATGAATTATTAACTGACTTCTCATTTGCTAGCTACTTTGAAATTACTCTATATTTAAATAATCTGAAGAACTTTATGTCTACATTTTATTATTTTCATCATTATAATTATCCAGATGGATCTAACTTCTAACTGTTCCTGTATTTCAGTTTTGTATTGAAGAATACAATGTTTTTAAATAATTGACTAAAGATGATTTAATGGATTATGATGTGTGTGTGTGTGTACATATATATATATATATATATATATATATATATATATATATATATATATATATATATATATATATATTCACTTATGTGATTGTAATTTTCTAATACTAACCTTTACATTATCATGATAATGAAAAGGATTGTTAAAGAAATGTATGCTCTCAGGATTTAGCATATTTTGCCACTTTATAGTATCCTAAAGCATTTTCAGGTAGAATTTCCATTGTTACTCTCAGGTAAATGGTACTAAATTTCATGTCAACAGTATTATTTATCATATTTGTAACAAATATTTATTTATCATAACTATAAATGACAATGGGTACATATTTTATTACATGAAAATGGTCTTATTTCCAAGTAAAAAAAATAATTTTCTTCACCTAAATAAAGATATTTTGTTAATTTAATTTTTAATAAGTGTAAAAATGTATACTGTATTTTAAATGTATCTAGATTTTAAAAAAAATGTTAGTAAATTATTTATCGTGTTTCCTGGACCAATTAATTCTTTGTCTTTGTTCTTAGATTATTTATCATCTCGTTACTTGATCTTACAGACAATTCATTTGATGGTGTGTCAGTTTATGGTTGTATCATTATATTCTCTGACTTTACTGGGTTTTAGTAATTCAATCTCTTCAAGTTTCAATTTCTTATTTCTGCTTCTGTATTATCCCTGTTATGGTCCTGTTTTCATATTTTTAATCCTTAAATAGCTTGTGATAATATTATCGATTGTTATTCTTCTATGAATGAATCAGGAACATCGGATATTACCTTTTATTACCAATTATTTGCTTTTCTAACTCATTCTTTCTATGACAGTCTTCCACAGCTTTTATTTTTTATTTTCTTTTCTAAATTAATTATAAACTCAGATATTTAATGTAGGAACACTGAGATCAATCTGTTTCACCTAATCAATCCCAAGAAGTAATAGTCTTTAATTATAATAGATTAATAATTTGAAGATAAAACAATTAGTTTAGTTGTATCATCTATGTTAGTTTAAGAGTTATCAGTCTTTATTTGCTTGAGCCTTTGACTCCTTCTTATTTTATATTCATTCCCATTGTTGATATGCAGTTTTGTGCCTTTCACTCATGTCTTGAAATGTCATAGGACTTCTATATGCTGATCCAATGCCAAATTATGTTCGACAATGCAGAATATAACTGTTTATTGCCTGGCAGTTTACCTTTATGTTGCACATATGGCAATTTCACTTGAATGTATTTCTATTACTGAGTATTTCAAATCTTCCTTCACTTACTTAGTGGCACTGTCAACACAGCATCCTTTCATACAAAAGTTATGAGTTGGTTACAATTACGATGGGTGGTAAGGTAACCAACTGGAATTCATACTTTACATATCAGTAACACACTTTTGAAGTAAACTCCAGAAAGAAAGAGTTTATGGCTTTATTTTGTTTCAGCAAATTATTACTGCATTTATTTAAAATTGAAGCACTTATAAAAGATGACTGAGCATTTTCAGGCACTTTACAGTACTATTTTTAAGCCAATCTAATACTGGTTAACTTTACAAGATGATCTCCAAACTTCAAGCACTTATCAAGTTTGTGTGAACCTTAATGTTGATGAGATCATCTATCAGAATATTTAGTGATAACAAGATGTTTAAGATAGTCAAGATGATGTATGTGTCAGATCACCAGCAATTTCATTATCTATATATACTATAACTTTTAAAAATAAAAACCTAATGTCGATATGACCACTTCAAGAGGAATACCAATAAGAATTGTAAGAGTAAAATTGATAAGAGTCCCATTATGACCATTGTAGCTGACAAGCTCACTCTTTGTTCTATTCAGGTCTAATTAGATCATAACATAAAACTAAGATGCAATAATTCATGCAAAGTGATTTAGGAAGACTGCCATTAAAATTTACAATTTACACATGGACACAGGGTGGGTATCAGTCATCACTTAAGCTTTTCCAATGTTTGACTGATACAGTTAATTAAAATAGTTTGCTATACTGTGGTATAACATTTAGCAAAGTCACATGGCAATGTCAATGATTGATGCAAAGTCATTAACCTTATATAAAAGTTCAACTCTCAAACTTGTGTTAATTTTTCATACCATATAGAAAACAATAAATACTACAATTATTCAGTTTGTTACAGACATCTTATATACACCAAACACTTGTTTAATCAACAAGTTTAATAATCAATTGTTTAATGAACAAGTCAACAAGCTTTTCTATACCCGGAATAACTTCGTTGTATCTTCATTATTGTTACAGTCTTCGATAAGCTTCTTGATATAACTTGTTCGTTTGAACAACATCTCAGCCACTTTTGGCTGAATGGGAAGAAGTGGTGGTTGAACATCTCCATGAGGATTAGGCAAAGGCTTCCCTTTCTGAAAAACAGCCAGAGCAAGAGCTCCATTGAATAAAATAACAAAATCAATTCAAATAAATACTGTGATCCAAACAAGTGGCAAGTCATATGTATCAACAAATTAAGATTAGAAATATGATTTAAAAAGCTATATATTTAGTTCAAAATATGACTGAATATGTTCTGCTAAATCTGTACTAAAGTGAGTAAGCCCTCTAACTGTTCTCTCTGGCTCCTCCATGAAATATTATTGAGTTAATAGTCAATATAAAAACTTGCATAATAATAACCAAACTGATATTATTTTAACACTGCCATTTTTAATTGGAACATTAAACTCATTAATCATTTAGCTGATTCATTTTATAATTTAATATTTGAAAATTCAGTTGGTACACAATCTCCACGATTTAAGACAGTATTATAAAAGGTATCTATTACAGATCTATTTCACAAAAATCTAGCTAAAACATTATCTAATAGTATGAGCTACTAAATTAAATTTAAAATAAGAACCAAAGTTCCATAAAGTTCTCTGAACTATTGAGGAATAAAATTAACAGTTTGAGCATAATGAACAATTAGATAACTTACCTCTTCTTTTTGAGGCCCCCAGTAGCCATTAAAGATATTATGTGCAGAATAAAGATTAGGTACCAACTGTGACTATTGGCCCCATGATAAAGCCAAGATAGATTCAGTCTTTAACAGAGCTTAAATATTAAGTCGGTGTGTGTATAATTATACTATTATACTGCAATTTAAAGAGAGAATTAATGTTTGCTACAACTGAGAACCATATTCTGTAATATGCCCAGTGTCTGATTGTGATAGTACTGACATAATGCATCACTACTCTCCTTGCATAATGTTGCAATAGCAATACTTATAGTGTTGGTGTACACCTTCATCTGCTTTATTGTTTGTAAATCCCTTCTGCTGGTTTTAAAATTTAACCACATCAAGGATGTAAAAATTCACAAATCTTCATAATTTAATTCACCAATTTATACTGTATAAACTGTTTGTTATCCCTAACACTGTAAACTTATTTGCATTTTATACAAAATTGAAGCTGTTGATGTAAACAGCAGAATGACTGCTCAATCATTCCATTTCTGATTTCTGGAACAGTCCATGTCAGTAAAATGTGTTATCTGCATAAAATATTTGCATTGTCTTGTGTCTGGTTTTCTAAAATAAAATGAACATGAGGACAAACGCTTGTAAACATGTATTGAATAAGATATAATTCCTAACTTTATCAAATTATTTATATTTTACTGAAGACAACGAACATTTGGCATGAAATGCCAACAAACTAATTGTATTAAGAACCACTGGCAACAATCATGTTAGCAATGATAAATTCAGAATCAAATCTCTAAGCTTTGTGAATTTGTGTACATCCATGATGTTTTTGTTTTGAAAATTGGTGGGTTGAGTGGTTAAAAGAAAAGGGAGGGTAAGCAAATACTATGAAACAGTTTCAACATTTCATGTAATCATGAATATATAGATGATTTATATTTACTATACTTCTTAATATTGTGTCATAATGCTATGCATCTTGGATAACGCAAAATTATGATAAACATCTGTCAAGAAGAGGCAGGGATTTTACAAATGTTTGAGAACCCTTATGCTGCAGTTCCTGAAATCTAAAACTGTATCATGGCTACAATACCCTAGTTGACCAATCCAGCATGGTTATTTATAGCAGACCAACCCAGTATGGTTATTTATAGCAGACCAACCCAGTATGGTTATTTATAGCTGACCAATCCAGCATGGTTATTTACAGCTGAAGATACTTCAACCAGTGGAACAAAACATATCAATAAAAGGGCATAGCTTACTGTGGATGGATGACATTGTGAGGATACATCACAGCATCGAATGAGCAAGGAGACCACACAGTACAATCTTGTTAGTTCTGCATATTGGTACTTGATTGGTGGACCAGGACCTTCATCAAGTGCAACACTCATAAACTGTGCAGGAACATTCAGCTTCAACAGCTGGCTTCTCTATAGAGTCAGAAATTGATTCTTTATTTTAGGTATTGTAGTCAGGGTATTCAGAAGACGGAAAGAAACAAACACATTACATAATGTGTATTCTTAAATGGATTATCTAATCAAATATGCTATATCACATTAAAAAGTAAATCAAAATTATTTGACTCAATCCACCACAAACATCACTGTTGCAATAGTCTATGTGTTCAAAGTAATGCTTATTTGAAAAGAAGAAATGTGTTCATGAAACAGGACTGCACATCCAAAAACCTAAGTATAGTGTGAAGGAGATATGGAAAAATGTGCCACTAAATGCCTCTGTCAACATAGTGTGGCAAAAAAAACAGCAATATTAAAGTACTGAGTTAGTACATTTGAGGATAAATTCAGTTTTTTGCCTGAACTTGGCTTGCTTACCTCGTTAATTCTTTTTATGTACTATCTGTTCTTTGCAAGAGAAAATTGACTGGTAACAAATCTGATAATACAATCCATTGGCATATTTCTTTAACATTTACAACTGCTATATCTTTGAAAAAAGTTTTGGTTGAAAACAATTTTTGAAACTTTTATTTATTTGTACATACTATCAAACAACATGATGTTGGCAATGGTCAAGGCTTTATCACAAAATTTGCTTTGTTATATTATAGCAAATCAGCCAAAGATGTAGAGAACATCTTCATATGAGCATGTCTATTTCTAGCTTTCACCAAATCAACAAAGGTGATCACATTATGCAGATGATGTTATTTTTCAAAAGATACAACAAATTTGGTGAATGTAAAGTTTCTTTGTCTTTTGTTTGTTATTTTTGGCTCTAAGTTACTTTCAGTTGCTCCTGTCCAGTATTTTTGAGGATCTATAAGTGATATTAGGGTCTCCAAGTCTTTGAAATTTTTTTTACATATATGCACCATTTAGTATTAAATCAGATATTTAAGACAAGAAAACAAAAACAAAAAAGAACAAAACAAGCAAAAAATAACCAAACAAACATTCTAAAGCAGAAAATTATTAAAAAAAATAATACTTGAAGAGTGAAGATATTTTTAATTTTTGTTTTACTTTTCTAATACGGGATTGAGAATATGCAGCATTACTCTAATACATACATGTCCATATTTGTTTTCTTAAGTCAAATATTGGTGAAATTAATGGGGATTTCTATTACAAACTATGTCATGCATTTTAAGAATTGAATGCTGAAAGCACCAATGTATCCAAACTAAATACTTCTTCATAAGCTTTCACCTCATAACCTAGAAGAGGTTTACAATATATACTTTCTTCTATGACGGCTCATGTTATGTCACCCTCACCCCCCACTTTAGGGTTTCACAAAAAAATCATATAAATCATGTTGCATTTTGCAAGTCAGATCCATATGAAATGGGTGAACTGTCATCCACAAGGTAGAGCTACACTTTGGAAAAAATAAACGAGCCAAACTGATTAGATACATAAATAGGTAGGAAAAATTAAAGACAAAATTTATGTAATATGAATAAAAAGATATCACTGAGAGGAATGTGTTACAAATAAATTTACAACTTACATTTTTCCCTATCATTGTTAAATAAAAACCAAAGATATCCACAATTTTAAATGATAAATCCATTAATTCTACTACTGATCACCAGTATAAATATAGTTGTCTTTAATGATATGATTCAAAATATCTTGTATGTTAATTCTATGTCTTGAAAGAAAAAAAAAGAGTACAAAATAAACATTTTTTAAAATTCACATTATCATTTTAATGTTATTGTATAATGTCTTCTGGTACAAGTCACAGTAATTCATTCTTATTGTCAGCCACCAAATATTGTTCTGAAATGCTCCATCTTCATTTGGTTGTCATGAACATTGTCCAGCTCCAATTTATCATCTTCATTGTCATCTGCAGTTCTTATGTGGAGACTGAACTTGTATTTGTGTGTGGCACTTTTATCATACTGGCCATGAAATCTGTTTAATTATATGCTACAGATGAACAGGTGTCCTTTGTGTGGCATGATGAAAGAGGGTTCAGATAAGCATCCACTGTTAGCTGAATACTGGCACTAAACAAATATCAAAATTTGCAGTTGAACCAAATAACTGCTAAATGAGAAAACAATGGGGGTGCTGCCTTCAAATAAAAATTATGAAATGGCAAAATATAAATCCAATCAAAACGTCACTGCATAAAGTACAGTGTTCATGCTACAAAAATACAAGCAAAATACAAATAGGTATGGTTTGTACTTGAAGAGTAAACAATACAATAACCATGGTCAACAACTCTGATAGATGCTTTAAAGTTGAGCTATATCTAATTTGATTATTCAAAACTGTTAAAATCCAAATAAATGTAGAGACAAGTATTGTGAAACGAATACTGTTAATGGAATAGATAAAGAATGTGTATACCATATATATAATTCTGGATTCGAATAGTGACATGAAAATTAAAAAGTATTTGAATATACAAAATTTTGTTTGTAAAGCAAACATCTGGAGTTTCTGGAATTAAACTTTGATTTATTAAATTGTTCTTATATCACACTTATAAGATGACTATTACTCTGAATAGTGAGTTAAATTATTGATTTATAAATGAGCATATATGGTAAACATATGCCTTTGAAAAGCATACAGTAACTGAAAGTCAGAAAATATTAATGAGCATACAAAATAATCATATTAGCATGTGAAGTAATGTTTGCTAAAAATGTATTCAAGTTGAAATTTTGTTTTAACAAAGAGTATAATGCATATGCAATAAGTAGTAATAACTATACCGATGAATAATATCGCTATTGGAGTTAAACACCAGTAGCCATCCTTTTCCCAAGTACCCTGCCATGCTAGATCTATAGGAAGGAGTATGTAGACTGATCTGCAGGTGTTATTTTGACAAAATATTGTAATTTCAGTTTTTTTTTTTATAGTACTATTTGAATATTTCCTCATTATTGGCAGATGTTTATGCAGCTTATGATTCAATAATCTGCTTGTGTTGGAATAAAGCAATCACAATTTGCTTCGTTTGTTATTAACAAAACCTAAAATGCGAGCAGACATCACTAATGTAAAACCAGTCACACTAAAACTATAAAAGTTGTGAACTAGTCTAGCAATTCACTTACTTTGTACAATGCCTAAATTTTTCAATTCATGATTCGCTAAACTTTAACAAATTTGAAATGTTGTCATTAATGTCTGAGTACTATCATGAGTCTTTTTATGTTCAGATCATGTTTAAAAGGTGATTCTGAAGCTGAAAAAGTAAAAACATAAGACTGAAAACTGATGCTATACCATACCTCTATACCATAACTTTAGTGACTCTAAAATACACTGATGAGTGTTAAAGTATTATCATAAATGACATTCTATCATGTTCAGACCATAAATAAAGGGTGATTTTGATCTGATAAAAGCAAAGACAGGAGTGACATTATACCATACCTCTGGAAGTCCTAGATTAGCATACATGAGGAAGAGATGGAAGTATTGCTGTAGATTACGGCCATGGTCTGATACTTCCTTTTTCAGCAACTGTAGGACGGTCATCAGCAAGTGGTCACTTTGTGAAACGCTGGGATCTGCCACCTGGTCAGCTGTATTGAAAATATATAAATTTCGAATTCTACTGCTTCTTAATACATATGATTTTTCCATCATTTAATGAACCATAACAAAACTGTAATCTATGCTCCAACTTATATGTGAAATGTTCTTAGCTAATTTTTCACTTTCATGGATATGTGCATAACTTAGAATAATGATGCTGAATATCTCACTCCATAAGAAAAAGATAACACCTCTATCTCAACAATGGGCTTGACCTGTGTACTAACCAGATCTTTTGGCAACTGAGTGCTTATGAAATCAGCCCTACAAAATATGCAGCATAAAATATATAATAAAAAATAAAAACAAAAGCTCTCTCGAAATTATTAATATGACAGGGTTCTTACATTGGACGTGAACTCTATTCATCACACAAATGATTACCAAATTTCATTCAAAACAGAATAAAAGTTCTGGAGATATTAATGAGATAAGAGTGGTAGATGGACTGATGGATATAATTTGTAATAACAAGAGACCTATGCAGACCTGATGTCACTCACCTAGCATATATAACTTGACAGTTGAGCATTTCACTAAGCAGGCTAACTAAATATTGTAGGAATAAAACCTATGATGTAAACTTACAATTTTATAGCATATTGATAGGATCTGTTTTAGTACTTCCTCATCAAAATATTGTTTTCAAAAAAGTATAATTAATATGCATAATCTCTAATTGATTCATTAAAAATCTTGATTATATAAACAATTTACCAAGTTTGATGAAAACTATAGTGACCTCTAAATCTGAAGAGGCAACATGATCAGCCAATCAGATGTGATTTTTTAAACACTTGATAATATCCAGACTTTATCCAAGTTGGATATCCCATTTCCATAGTATCTAGTGTTATGTATTCATTAGATTTACATTTAAATAACACTTCTGATGTTCACCCAAAAGATGGAGAACAACAACTTCTTGGAAGTAACTATATAAGCCTAAGACTCAGTGATCTTTCCAGAATTTTCGCCAGGTGGGTATTCCTTTTCTGGCATTTTTGCAATGGGATTTTCATTTTTTAAGAGGCGGTATTTGTATATGAGGACAGTTACAAGTTACAAATTGGACCTATTACAATATACTTTAACAAACATGTGAGTGATAAATAACTCTGGATAAATACAGATAAAACATGTCATTCTTTCTTGTCACCACTGGCACAAATTATCTAATTTTGTTTTATGAGAATAGAACTCAAAATGCATTAGAGCTCTAAAATAGCAAAGAATTACTTATGGATACATACAGCTATACATCCACCAATGTAAAATTGAACTATGTGCAGCTGCTAAAATGATGTTAACAACTAGATAATTGATGACAGCATAGAAATGCACATATACAAAATGTCTATTAGTAAGCGCATGATTTTGTTGATTGATCATGAAATAAAGACTTACAGTACATGATTTTGTTGGTTGTTCATGAAATAAAGCCTTACAGTTCAAGATCAGTCTGAGCCAATATGAAAATTACATATTTAATTATCTTCACAATAAATCTCAAAATTTCATGTCCTCACCTTTTTACAGAGGTGGTTCATTTTAGTGGGATTCATTAGTAGGAAAACTTACCATACAACCCCGGTATCAATGGGGGTGAAGCAGGTCCATCTTGTAAGGAGTAATGGGCAAGACACACTATGATTTTGCAAAATGCACTTCGTACCTGAAACAAGACAGTATAAAAAGCATTATGTGAAAGTCCTGTAAGTTGATGCAGAGTATAAGCTGAATGAACAAATTTGGTAAATTTTTGATCCTCATAGATAGTTAGTCAATGCTTAGTGTAAGATGAGACCAGATCAATAATTTGGCTTTATCTCTTTCATGTTTTTTATACAAGATTGTGAATTTTATCCTATTTGTACTCAGTAACCTTTCAGTTCAAGATCATTAAATGTAAGTAACAGTACCTAATTTGTTTCACAAGAAGTATTTTATATGTACATGTATTATGTACTTTTAGCTACATAACTAAAAACTTACTGAGTTACAGATAGGATAGAATTTGTGATGCTGTGTGGAATTAAACTACAGTAACTTCAAGTTTCACAAATATTTAATTTTAAATTTCAATGTATGGTGTTATAGTATACCAGCAATAGAGAAATTGCATCATTAATTCTAAAATTCTTTTCCACAATACTTTTTGAACCAAGATAAAGAGAGGAATATGTATTCCATCACATTTTTCTTCATGCATCTTGTGATTTTAAAAATTAGTATTTATTTGTTACTGCATTAGTATTTGAAAATATAAGCAAGTTTTTCGGATGTCTATACTGCACTACCAGTTCAGTATATCCATCTGACAAAATGAGTTCATATTTTTCCATACAAATGCAGTAACCTTTTCATTATATACTCATTTTCTTATTCTACATAAGGCTTAATTATATAAACAAAAATACACCACAAGAAACAAAGTAACTGAATTTATGCCATATTCCAAACTCTACAAAGTGCAGATTCATCAGTACACAAGAACAATAATGCACACATAATTCTGCCCAGATAAATTTGAATAGCTGAACACTAAAGATCACTTTTGACAAAAAATTCATTTTGGTCTATTTAAAACTGAAATTTTGAGTCATGCTGTGAATGAATGTGCATCGCAACAACTTTTCCATTTGATCTGGAATAAATAGATTTTGGTATTTTTGTTGATTCTACAAAATTCTGTGATTATGGAATGAATTTATCTATGCCAATTCTACAAGAAGTACAATGGATTTTAGCAGTGAGGGAGCAGTATGTTGACATCTACAAGTGTATTTCTGTTCTGTCATTGTATGTTTGGAATCATAATGTGGGAGAAATACGAAGTCTTTTAATTTGTAATTATTAAAAAGATGCTTTGGAATATAATGTTCATTTTATCTTTAGTGCAGTAAGGAGGATGTAATTGCACTTGGAATGTACTAGAAATTACAGTACAATTTAGAAATGTGTAATCAAGCTTTAGAACCCATTACATGGCTCATGTAATTCAGATTTGCAAAACTAAGAAAACAAATTTTGAAGAAATTCAAGATTAAAAATGTAAGTATATTTTTTTGCCTTTCTTATTACCAGCTAAAGAAGATAGTTCATGCCTTGTCACTTGCATGTTTTTTGTAAGGATCCAGTGATTTTATGACCTATCTGGCATCTATTGCTAGCCTAAATCCGAAACATATCAAAAACATTAACACAGAATGTGGCAATTAAAACAGCTGGTATGTGGCAGTTCACGAAACATCTGCTTTAGTTAATTCAGAAAAAAATGTAATCAACCAAAACAGAAAGAGTTGACTACATCAGTGTACATAATTTGTTTACAAAGTAGTTCCAAATACACAATTGGGCACACATATCATGCACTTGAATGCAATATTGTAGAATATTGCATCATTCTGACAATGTAACCTTAACAGAGACAAAAATGAGCATATAACAATATCTGATTTGAAAGAGAGAGAGAGATATATTCATACTTTTTTTGGTACCTTACTGTCCCTGTTTAGCTGAAACTTTTGTCAAAGAGGGAAAACATTAGTCTATTAAACAGTAAATGTAAACTATGAAAATACATACCATACTAATTTTGAGTTTAGGTACTCACAATATTTATATCCATTGAGACTCCATTTAGGTTAAATCCTAAGAATGACCATTTCACATGCTAATTTTCTTTGCATGTACAACAACCTCTCCATTCCCAATGAATAAGATTTTTTTAAGTGCATGTACTCTTCTTGTTCTTAGGTGGCAATTTTTTTTATTTTTGCTCCTGCCAGATGTTACTTTAAATCTGACAGTTCTATCGGCAAGTTCAAAAGATGTCACTGGTGAGAAATTTACATGGGTAACCAGCATTTCCTTTCATTATACAGTACCATATATATAATACTGGTACCATATGGGTAGCCTCTTTCTCTATTGAAAAACCACACTAATCTTACATGATATGCTGAATCTCGACCTCAAACAGGTGTTACCTTGGAAAACCTGACTACAGGTGTATCATATTTAATTAGCATGTAAATAAAACTAAAAGGAATTGATTTAACACAGTGGTTATTAATTGATAATGGAATACAGTAATGCTCTTGTGCATGACTAAGATTGCAACTGTCAAGACATTTGTCTTCTCTATCTTTCTTTGTTAGTTATTCATCTTCTGACTTGTCAGTTCTAATGCACATATACAAATAATAGCAACATATATTACTAGTGCATGATGCTTGAGGGCAATTTCATCTGATTGTATATTACTTTTTAATACTGATAATCAAATTATTGTAGAGTCCTATATTTTTTCATAAACAATCTCTTCCCCTAAATGAAATCATTTTTACACATTATTTTTTGTACCTATTGAAGAATTTTTTCCATACGGAAAATTACATGATATATTATAGAACAATTTGGATGACACAATCCATATACAAGTCAATTCAGAATAAAAGATTTAAGCTAAAATTTTCTGGTAAAAAAGTATGATCTTATAGGCCAGCAAATACAATAGATAAATTTCACCATTTGACACATCTTTCATTGTTTTACAATGTTAACATTCACAGCTTTTCTTAAACTACAAAGATCCTCATGGTGTTTCAAAGACAGCAAGCAATGAATTGATATATTAATGACATGTGCAATGTGTGCATAGCTCTATCACTACCAGTGTGCATGGTAAATGTAGATTTTCTGCTTTCCTTTCTTTCCTGTCAATGTCTTTGAAAGCGCTAAATGTACAAAAGTAAAGTAAGTAGTATGATAAGGGGTGTTTTGGACCAGTCTTAAAGACGATGTATCATGCAAAGATGTGTATCATGCAAAGATGTGTATAATTGAACAAAGATCAGAATTTTCAAACAATTATCAGTGTTGCATGTCTAAATTATCAAAGTAACCAATAGTCTTTATACCAACACCAATGATTGTTCAAGAAACTAAGAGCTCAGACTTTACCTCTGAAATGGGACATTCCAGTAAATATTTAGAGAACCTATTGGGATATGGAAACAGGCTATTGTGCATAAACCAGCCACGGATATTCTTGTTCAGGCGCAGATGATAGTTTAGTCCCTCATACCAGTCATTTGCTGATCCCCTACATGACAAAACAAAATCTATGCTTTAAAATAAAATTTTAAAGTATATTATGTTTCTTTGAGAATAATTATGCAATCAACTTATTGCTAGGAGAATAGGTAATAGAAGGAGCATCTGACTTCTACTTCTACCATAGTCACCAGATTAAAGCTTATTCCCTGTGAGAGATCAAACCATACTCTCAACTGCAGAATTGATGGTCACCTAAGTCTTAATGCCAGTACCTGTGTAAGAGAAAAGGAAACAACTTCTTGTTTCTTATAATGTAAATCACCTGACAAATCCAGCTAAAGTCTTGCTCCATGCCTATTATAAGACTTTAAACAAGTATGGCAATGGTCTGGACTAAAGCCACAGGACTTAAACAACTCATTTCTTGTCCCTGCAGAGTTAGATGTCCATAAAAGCAAGGGTGACTGTGTGTGCCAGCTAAATGCATTTATTGTGCATCGTCTCATCGAGGTCCATTCAAATGCAAGTCTTGCCAAGATAGCTCTGACTAGATAAGCTAAAATTCTTATGAAGTGTACTTGATAAGATTTCTAAGAATGACGAGCATATTCCCCACTTTAGCTATGATGTTATGGCTTGGTTCTAACTCACCTGACTTATCTCCCCTTTTTTCCATGCATTTTATGTATTGTTATATCATGCAGACCCGGTATTGCATCATTGCTTTTATAGACTTTTCAATGGAGAAGAGGGGATGTACAACATTTCTTTGATTGCCTAATGACAGCAACAGTTCTTTGCTATGAAACAATGTTGCTTCATCATGGCCACTAATCTAAAATGTAGGCAGTTAGGGCATGCAACTCATTAACATTACTTGCTGATGATAGGAGCTATCAACAAATATATTTGGTATGATAGCAGACTGAAGAAGGTTGATGGACTAGAACTGATATGAGCTATGTCAGAACCCAGGACAAATCCAATCTGGGAAATAGGAGTGATTTTAGTCTACCATTATGTCAGATTGTATATGAGCTCATGGAATGTTAGCTTTGATCAGAATGGGAGCTAACTTTTTCTCCTTAAACAGCTAAAGAAAACTGCAGCCCAATTCTAGGACTGAGGCATTCAAAGGGATGATGATGTTACATAAATCCTGAAAACCTGCCACATACATTCAAAGTGGAAGGCCTTCTAGCTTGTGAGGTTCTTTTCCTGACAGAAGGCTATTTTTTTTTGTTGGAAAGGCTCTCTTGACAAGAGCCAAAGATAAAGGAGTAGCCTGGCAGGGCACAAACAAAACACCCATGACCATGGCTGTTTGAGCAGTGTTTTGGTTTTAAAGAAAGTAACAGAAAAAAATCAAAACCATCAGGTTTTGTTCAACCTACAAATAATTTAAGAGGAACTTACTGTATTACAAATTAAATCTAAACTAGTTCTGAATTAATTATATGCCCTTGAATGTACTGATGTGCCAACAGTCTTTATATATCACAGAAGCATTGTCCAGAACTCCTCTGAATAAATTCATAATAATTCCAACAGCTTAGTCTGGAGTCAAAGAGCACATTGTAATTCCCATAAATAATCCAAACAAATGCTTTCTCAAATAATATCTAAACACAACATTAAACATATCTGCAGACTGATATTAAAATAAGAACATGGGAAATAAAAATGAATCAATTCTCTCTCCCCTTATATACAGAGTATGGATGTATTATGACTCTTTCATGCCAATTCTTCCTACATGATATTTGCCACAATACATAACGTCACAACAGAATTTACCTGACTGATCCAGCCAAAGGGAAATTACTCCAAACTTGTCAACAGGTTCATAATTATAATTACTTTTAAAAATTGTCAATACCTATTTATATCTCTGATATTATCTCCAGAGATGTGCCAAAATGGAAAACATATGCATAACAAATGGTTGGGTCTCAAGGGCATTTTCCTTGGAACATCTATCATTTGATGGACAGATTGTTCACCCAAGGTTTGACCTACCACATAAGGGTTGTCAGAATCACTTTGCATTTTTCTCCCCTCAACTTTGAGATTTTTTTTGGTACAAGGGCTGAAGTGTTTGATGCAGGCAAGCCTCAAATCTCCTCTCAATTAAGATTGCATCCACCTCCCTCACCCCTGGGTACATGACTAGTCAGACAAATGTGAGCAGTTTACAATGTGATTCCACCAAGTCACAAACTGACGTATCATTGAGCAACCCAAGGCACAAACAGACATATCATTGAGCAACCCAAGGCACAAATCCATTGAAAGATCATTGTGTGGATGGACCTGTCTGTGCCATCTCTTGACAATTAGTCAGTAGAGACATTGTGACTGCTCAGATCATATCTAATTTGGTTTATTATTTATATACATACACCAGGAGAAAATCTCAAAACAGTTCACACAAATGTAACGTTTTATCACCCCTTGTTTGAGGAGATAGGACATCACCAGATAACTGACCGAAATAATGAGGACTAACTTTCTTTAGCTTTGTTCTTCCAGAAATGAAATATGTTTACTATGACCATCATTTCTAAGGAAGTGATGTAGAGATGCAACTGTTCTGACCCTCATTTGTCACACATCATGTTGAAATAGAGCAATATATAGGTTTCCCAACCAGACAAGATGGCAGCTGTTTAAATGGTAATTTTCTGACATGAGTGATTGTTTGCTGTGCTACTGATGCAGGTAAAGGGCAGATGAGAGAACCAAATCTGCTGCCACCATGAGTAAAATGAGAAATTTTAAAAACTCTCGCAGAGATACGCTCACAAGTGCATATTGACTTCAAGAGTTTGATATTCTATGTCTTAGGTAAAAAAAAGATCTGCAAAACATTCCATGTCCAGAGGAAGAAAATAATGTAATGGAATGTAGTCTGACTCATCCTAATTGAATGAAAACCTAAATGGCTCAAATGGTAAAGAATATCATGTCCACACTTGAACAAAGATAAGTTTACAATGTATTTTTTGAAGCTGTTGTTGGGATATGCTGCAGCCATTGCTTTGGATGAGGTTGACCAGAAGTCTGAGAAACTACACAGTTGATGGGTAATGCCAATGGGCTATTATGCTGATGTTGACTGGGAGTGTGCCAGATTGGAAAATTGTTTCATGGAATCCAAATGGAAGAAACTGAGCAATGCTGTTGTGTTTAGGAAAATGAAAGTATATATTGATCAAGCTTAAGTTACCACTGATATACTTGCTGCTGGATTTTAAACCTCAGCAAAAAATTGTACTTGTTTAGACTGCTGAAGTTTCCGAATGGCACTGGGTACCAGGAACAACCTGGAAAATTAATTGCAAGCTGCATCCACTATCTGCTTTCCAAGTAGGTCTCATTCTGTAACATTGTTTTCTCCCGACTGGAGAGCAAATCCATCATGAAAAGGGACATCAAATGTGTAAGTGGTTTGACAAATCATAACTCATGATGCTCAATCATTCATGGTAAACATATCAATCCACATGATTTGATGACTGAAAGAGTCTAGCAGTTACAGTAAGGCTGTCTGCGGGCATTCAGGGTGTAAAGTCAACAATGGCTGTTAGTAGGCTTGGGAAAGGAAATAACTTGTTTCCTTTACCCTTTGCCAGCGAATGTTTCTACAGCACAGTTGAAACTGGTTTGAACTGAAATTAAGTGCAGGTGGTAAAGTGAGTTAAAACAGCAGTTCTTATGATGCTTGTTTATATACTTCTTCAATTTTCTGCTAATTAGCAAAGGCATGTCAAAAAGTGCTAAATGTTGAGTTAAGACATGATGCAGCTTTATGAGCAGACTGTGATCCTGTAGCACAAGATCAGGGTGTTAGCCATCATGTGATATGTAGCTCTATTGATCATCTTATCAAGGCATGACCTGGATTTCCATGCCATTCAGAAAATATATATTGACGGCAAACTGAGTATAGAGGAAGCAGCGATCACCTTTCACACTAACTTGGAAGTTGCATGAAAGACATTTTTGTCCACCTTATAAAACAGAAGGTTGGTCATATTGACTGCCACACTACTTTTATCCACTGAGCTCAGTGCTCAATGTTGGAAAATTTGTGTCATATGAGCAAAGAGAGAATGACATTGGTAGTTGGCTTTCTGTAAAGAAAGCTTTGCAATTGCCAACAGTCACTATTTGGTTAATCATGCTCATGCTCACTTTAAAAGTTTTCCTCATCAGGTATTTTATCAAAATCTGAGAGAAACATCCCATGGGTAGGTTTGTCTTACCATCTGAAATGCTGGCCATTATGTTAACATATTTATTTAGGAATCAGCTGGATGGATGGAAAGGCTGTTGGTTGGGTGTCTCTCAGATGGATGGAAAGTCCAGTTTTTGGCTGGATGGCCAGTTCTGCAATCGCCTGGTTTATTCGAGGGCCCAAACATATTGATCAGCTAACTGATCCCCGTATAACTTCACATAACCATGTGGGCCCCACCGATGCATGGCATAGCTTCCAATAATGATGGATTCCCAGTTAATGTTTGTTGATAATGTTCAGCCAGCCATTTGGATGGTAGATGGAACTGCTGTGCTATGCAAACTAGACTATTTGTCATACAGCATTGTCTATTATCAAAAAAAAAATGAAACATGTCCTAGACTGGCAAATGTTCCAGGTTTAACTCAGACATGTGGAGGGACTTTTGCCCACTGAGACTGAGTCTCCCATAAGGTCCAAGTCATCACTGGATAAATAAGCTGGATCAACCAGTTTTACTTCCATTATAAGCTGACCTAGTGTAATGGTTACCATGGGCAATATACATAATTTTTTGAGTGCAGATATTTTTGGACTCAGACTTAGAACATCACAATCCTTTCCAGGACTTATTAACAGTTTAAAGATTTAATAACTGAAAATCAACTTAAACTATGAGAGCAAGAAATATTCAACTGTGTTACAAACCACTGTGATCTATTTACAAGTTATATTTAACAATAACGAAAAAAGTATGATACCACATTTAATGGTTTAATATGCCAGCAGAGTAAATAGATGTGCACGAGACACTTTAATCTGGCAACTTTCATCACCACTGTTGACACTGCATAGGATACAAAAAAATTCAAACATTTGATAAAAGCACAACAAACTATTAGCACAACTTGTGCTCTTGCAAATAAATTAAATTGGACAATTATATTACATGAAGATTCATATGTGCAAGCATCATAAATGTCTGATGCATCAGTAAAATTTTATGTTTAACTTTTTAGCCCACTAAAATGGACTCTCAAAGTAGTTTGTAGTAAGATTTATTTAAAAATAAATGAAGTTGAAAGGGAATTAATTTATTTGGTAGTATAGATATAAATATTAAGGCAACTGAACTTCAGCACATTTATTCTGATGACAGGATTAATTTTCTGAACCTTTGGGTTTCACTTATTTCTGTTGTACAACTCTCTCTTAATAACTTGTTCAGAAACAGAGACCACACTTTAAGCGAAAAGAGAAAATGGAGAGGCAAATACAAATGGAGAGAGAGAGAGAGAGAGAGAGAGAGAGAGAGAGAGAGAGAGAGAGAGAGAGAGAGAGAGAGAGAGAGAGAGAGAGAGAGAAAAAAAACTAATGCAGAGAGGGGTAAAGGAAAGGCAAATAGACATCAAGAGCAAGAGATGGGACAGAAAACAGAAATACAAATATAGGAAAATAAGAGGCAACCACATATGGAAATAAAACAAAAGCAAATTCAATGCAGAGACAAAAAAGGTAAATATTAGTTTAGTGTCTTTCAAGAAAATGAAGTTGATAAGCACTTCCTTCATTTTTAGAAAATTGCTGAAAAGCTGAAATAGCCAAAAGAGTGTTGGAATTTACTATGACAAGGTGTACTTATAGGCAAAGCTTGTGGCATCTACACTTCACTGTCAGTACGACAATGTGCTGTTTATGATGTGGCTGAGAAATGTATCTTGAATATTTCTGAGTTGGTACCCGAGACATCAACAAAGGTTTAGGAATTGTAGAAAAAAACCCTGAAAAACCCATGATAAATTTGCATGAGAAAAAGAACAAATTTTTGGTAGGTAGTGCTCAGCCAAGAAGGTTGATACAGATTATGATAACCTTAGGTAGGATTAACTGAAGTGGTGCATCCATCGTGTTCTGAAAAAGAAAGAAACTGTTCAGTAAGTCTTCCTCTCAACAAGTATTTGGTAAAATTTCATCTGCTTTATACAAATGCTTGGAAATTAAACATCTGATTAGTTTGATGAAAGATCCTTATTTCCTCCTATGTGCTTGTGTTGAAAAAAAGAGAGTGAACATCATTAATGATTGTTACATGATGAAAGATAAGCAAAATAATAAAGACAAAGCATCTTCAAAAGCTTTTATATTTTTAAGAGGTCAAGGTCACAGTTTTGTATTGTAAGCAACACATTGTTTTTGGTCAAATAAATCCCCATCTGATTTTATTTTGGAGACTGATGAACCATTCATATATGAAGGCTGTAGATCACCTATTGGTGTTTTTGCCAAGCCAGTCCATATTAAAATATCAAGGGATGCAGGAGCTTCTCAGTGTCAATTGTGTCAAAAACTTTACCTGACATGTCTGCTGTGAGCTAACATGTTCTTATTCAGTGAAAGAAGCTTTGTTAATGTCCATCTTCAATGTGTCACTTTTGCTACAATCATAGTCTCAGGAACTGTGACTGTTGAAGCTGTGCATTATTTACCTATTGATGGTATTCATGTATTACTAGGCAATGAGATAGCTGGTGCACTAACCAAAGATATGGCAAAAATAGCTTTGAGAATGATGTTGATGAGAAAATTATTCCTTTAGCTGAAACAGTTCTTGGCAAGTCTATTAATGAGGTCACTTTGCTCCTGGTTTTGATCAATCAAAATATATTTATTAAAGTATTCCTCATGTTTGTACTCATTCTCTCTAATCTAATCAGGATGATCAAAGAAAATCACTCATTGTTTAACAGAAACAAGATCCTGAGAAATCTTGTTTGTTTCAGTGGGATATTAGCAAAGCTGAGGCAAAAGAAGTCAATTTGTTATTTTGTGGAAAAGGGGTCTATTACAGAAAATGGAGATATTCTGATGTACCTGCTGGTGACCAGTGGTCCAGTGTGCTATTTTTGTTAAAAACTCTAAACAAGCATCAGAGAAGCTTTCCACAATCAATAAGAAATCTTTTTTTTATCCTGAGTTTGCAGCATTTTGAAATGTACATTAGTTCAGCTCCTTCTCCATTTATTGTATTCAGTGATCACAAACACATTACTAACAAAATGAAAAACAAATTTAGTGACTGTTGAGAAGTAGGTTGTTGCTACAGTAATACAATACTAATATGAAATACATTAGAGGAAGAAATAATGTGATTGCAGATGCACTCTCATGTGTATATAAGTACTATGTGGCTTGACTGTTTCATTCATAATGTCTTCCAATGCAATGTTTATTTATTCTTATATTGTATGTATATTTGAATAATATGTAAATGAAGTTTATAGTATAAAGCTTTCTTTTCTTTATTAGGAGAGGTGTTGTGTACATTTAATTTATATTGTGTTTGACTTTCATCAATGAATTGATTTTATGCAAATCTGACTTTTTCATAATAGTAAGTTCTAAACAAGATGTTTATGAGAATCTAAGTTCAAGGCCTAACCTTGTTAACAATTTAATAGATTTTTAAATTAGAATCATTACATTTTCCAGAATATTCTATTGAGCCATAGGTTAAGTGTGGATGGCATATATAGGCCACTGGGTAAGCAAATAATTCATTCCTGTTTTAGGATCAGTATTTAGAACCCATGATCAGATTTTATTTTGCAAAATAATTTTAGAAGAATTATTTATTTAAATGATTCATTGTAATTACTGATTGTTCATTGACAACTGGATTAACACATTATCTAAAATTATTGAGAAATCATTCAAATACATTATGGATTGCATCACTGTGGAACATCAGGATATTCAAGACTTTTTTTTTTTTATTCAGAAGATTTTGTAACTTCTGACACAGGGAGCAAAATCCTGACCAAAGGTTAATTTTAATAATTTTGAAGTCTAAAAAATCAAATTTTTCCAGAGATTGATTTGATTAATTTCCATCTTATCCCAACTTTTTACATTCAAGATCAATGAAGAAAATTTGCAACATTGTTCCAGAATATTCACATTTCAAATTTCTTTGACTGTTAAAGTACTGCAGCGCCATTGAGATTTGTCCTATGAATGTAACTCTACGCTGTAAGCAGGCCACATTTTATATCCTTCTGCTTTTCTTTCAATTAAAGATTGTCCTATATATTAAGCATTTTGTCAACTATAGCATTAATCAATCAGCAATTGAGCAACAATCTTCTTTTTTGTATACACACTGTCATATGCATGTGACAATTGATTCTATTAGATTTTTAAGGGACATTATCCAACCAAAAAAGCTCTATGGAAAAGAAAACTATTTTTAAGGCCAATATAATTAGACCATTCAGTGTTTCATTCAATCAAAAACATTCACCATTTATTTAAATGCCAGTCAAAACATGTGTAGGTATTATTTAAGACTTAAACAATGGTAATGAATATGAATAATTGTGCTAGGTATGTACCTACCTTCCCCATTTCCAGCATTCAGCTTTACCAAAACATATTTAGCATTCCCATCTCCTCCTGGTTTCTATCATGCAAGATTATTATCACTAATTTTTTCCAGCATATTCACATTTTAAATGCTTTGACTGAAATCAATGCAGATCAGCAAGTGCTTCCATATAATTTTAATTAATTCTTTGCTCTAACAAGTCTTGTCTAAAATCATTCTATATATCCTCTTGTATTTTGTTTATTGAAGATAGTCCTATCTGTACTATAGTTTTAATCAGCAATTTAATTACAACCTATTCTTTTGTGGCAGTTTCACAAACATGTCATGTGATGT
The DNA here is from genome assembly GCA_016746295.1 of Potamilus streckersoni. NCBI lineage: Eukaryota > Metazoa > Mollusca > Bivalvia > Unionida > Unionidae > Potamilus > Potamilus streckersoni. Next base: position 1,012,131 of record JAEAOA010002053.1, on the reverse strand, counting down.
TACATGCAACAGCCTAATATATTAAAAAAATTAAGGAATATTATCCAATGAGATGAGCTCTTGATCAAAAGAAAACTATTGCTAACGCCAATTCAATTCAATCAGTCAATTCTGAGAACTTGATTCAATCATGGAACATTTTTCCCTTTCATTTGCAAATTTAGACAACACATATATAGGTGTAAGTTATGATAGTGCTGCTTATGTATGTACCCTCAACAATAACTGCATCAAATTTACATGATTTGGGGGTGTTTTATAGTCTGCACTGAAAAAGAAGAGCTAGTTGATGCCTCTTTAATTCATTATGCAAAATTCAATAACCTCAAAGATACAAGGCTTCTCCCATCAATTAAGGATTAAAATAATTTATTTCACCATCGAATAATGTATTCATGTAACACAAATGGCCTGCCACAATGCCTGAAAACATAAGAGGATGGCTGTATCGATGAGGATAACGTTATATACTCTTATATTATTCCTGGCAAATCATGCCCATGAGGACAATATAATAACACTGGAAACAATCATTTAACACTTAATATTTTAGATTACATCTTGGCTTGGGAAATCTCATAAGCTTAATACCAACCTAACAGCCTTTGTGGTATGAAAGCCCACACCGAACAGGAATTTAGAGGCCAGCTCTATACTTATCATTGATAACTGTTCTGCATCTGGGACCTGAAAAGGAAATGCTAAATCACTTATGATGGCAACATGACTTTTCTATAAGAGGTTTCTGTATAACAATAATTTCTATGACTACACATTCTCATTCACTCAAAATTTGTTCTATGTTCAAAATATTTAAGTCTTATTTTATTAACCTACTATTACCCTTCCTACATTTTAATGATGGAGCACTTAATATATTCATGTGGCCTCTATTCATGGAGGATCTATTTTAAGATAATCAAGGTTTTGTTTATTACAATGAATTGAAGAGCATCTGATAAGCTACAACTACATTAAAACTAGATGAGCTAATCAAGAGTGCAAAGTGAAGCTGAGACACTCTCCTGTCTGAACTTGACCTAAAATTAAAATTCAAGGGCAGTTAGCCAATAAATATCAGTATAATGATTTACAACATTTAAAGTTTTGTAGTATCTGAAATGGCCTTCATGTTATAAAACTGTCAAAATGGGTCAAATTGTATTAAGTTTCTTTCCTGTTTTTATTACAGAGGGCATATTTGACATCTGATCGGCATCATGGTATAAATTTGAATAAGATTATAGTCAGAATGCTTGGTTTCAAATTTTGTACAGAATTTAAAAATTTTCTATGTCAAGTAGCATCAGCAGTATATGACCCCAGATCAGTATTATGTTTATAACCTTTAGGGTTTCATATTAAGATGAATCGTGTCAGAATTGGTGAAATTCTGTACGAAAGTTCTTTTTAGTATTATTTTCTTAACCACATAATAGTGCCTGATGACAGTGCTTCATACAAATCTGAAAGATGTTGGTGCAAGGATGTTGGCACATAAGATTTATTTTGGATTCATTGGTTTTTTGAAGCTGACAACAGCATTACAATGTAAATGTAGACAATAGATGACACATGACAGACATTGGACCATCAAACAGCTAGGAGGGCTAAAAGAAATTCAACATCCTCAACTGTTTTACTACCAAGCACACGATATATATATATATATATATATATATATATATATATATATATATATGAAAATGATTATCAATTGTTATTTCCTAAATCTGAATACTCACAATAATCACAGCTACTCACAATAGTGATTAATTATCTAATGAAAATAAACAAAGGAATTTTTTTCTCACCATTTTACCACTCATGTTGCAGTTGAGGAGTTTCTTCATAAACTGGAAATACTCAAGACTGAAGTGCATTCTCTCATGCATGAACAGAATGTTGTGTTTATGAACACATTTCTCTATGGATGCTGGGATTTTGACTGGACGTGTTTTGGATGCTGAGAGCAAAAATTGACATAAAATTTAAATAACAGTAAATTATTGATTTCAACAATCTACACAATGACATATATTGTAATATATTTAGCATAAACTTTGCTAAAATGCTAGATATGAAACATGAACCTAGTATAAAGTGAGTGTAAAGTGAGGATTCATAAGTTTAATGAAAAATATCTGTATAACTTTTTGTATGCATGCCTTTCCAGAAAAGCTGCTTATTGTCCCTCTGTCAATGACATATACCTCTACTCCTTAGCAAATCTTTGCGAAATGAAAAATGTTGAATGTATTTCATATTTTTTTTACTGAAAATGTTATCATAGATTTATAATGTTAGTTTAACTAAAGCTGTTATCCTAGATTTAAAACTTAAAGATAGAGAGCTATTACTGTTTGTCAACAACATATCAATACATGTAGTAAGCATTAGTCATGTGTATTTCATATCAAAGTTTCAACATAAATGATTATGCAAGCATTTTAAAAAAATGATTCAAAGATTAGATGTAATTGCCCCCAAATCATTTTTCTTGTTTCACAAAATTTCTTGAAAGAAAAATATGTTGAAACCTATGTTTTCCATATTCCCCTTTGTAGTTAATTAATACCTGCAAATAAATAACATTGTATTTATATTCCTTCTTTAGAGGGAGATAGATAATTACAAGTGATACCTGCCACATTTATATCTACTGCAAAACCATGCATGATTACATAATGTACAACAGCATCAACTTACATAATGTTAGATCATGAACATCGTTGGTTTCTCTTTCATATTGATCTTGTCTCTCATAAAATAATATGTATGCATTCCATTTGCGTTTCTGTCTTCTATATGCCATTCTGAAAATAGAAATTTCTTTATGAATAAGATTTTAATTTTATGAAATTGTTTTGCACTGTTTTGAAAAAGCATCTGATGTAATAAAACTAAAATTAGAAAATAAAACAAATATCATCACAAAACATTTTCTTCAGAGGAAGTCACCTATGTAATTTTCTACAAAAGCTTATTCTTCCAGCTTTGCATCGCATCATGCACATTGTACACACAATTTGCTTTGGGGTTTTGCAGATTATTTTAATGACTCTTTTAAAAGACTGCAGAGAAAATGGGATATAAGTACCTTTCCCACAGACACATAGAGGCAACCAAGCAAGGTTCTACAAGGTGAGTAATTAAACCAATAACCCCTAGGATTATGAGTTTGATGCTCTAAGAATTGAGTTACTATGTCTCTTCCTTTCTGGATAAGGGCTTTTCCAGTAAAACATATACCCACCAGGGGAGGGCATTTTCAAATTCAACCAGACCATAATAGAAGTAATTGAAAAAATTAAGATCAACCATCAGATATGTTTTAATTGAAAAAGACTGCTCCCTACAGAAGCTTATTTTTTTATACATAATTTCTGTCTATAGGTTAGTGGGCAGTAGAAGCAATTTTAATATTGGGCTGGGACAGAAGTGATTTAAATGACAGCTGGCTGGAGGCAAATTACTGAATTCCTATAGATCATATAATCTACTGCATAGTTATATTTGTATTAATTCATTATAATCAATCTTTTGCCCTTTTGTTTGTCTGTCAGTCGTGTATGTCTCTGATACTGTGAAATCACAAATTTTCTTGGTGGGTTATTATTTGTATTTATTATTTGTAGAAGTCATTGATCAGTCTCATAATAACTACTAATTTAATTCCATGAATATAGATTTTATATTAAGGATTTCTATTCTAATACAAAAGTCATGAATTTGTATTTTACTAAACTCTGTGTTTATCAAAGTGATCACAATGTTTTGCTATTTTTCTTTGTTCTTATGCATGCTGCTTTTGATTAAAATAATAGTTAAATAGTTAAATCTTGTATTGCTGTAAATGTGTGGTAAGATGCTATGATTCCACAATGTTTCGCTATTTTTCTTTGTTCTTATGCATGCTGCTTTTGATTAAAATAATAGTTAAATAGTTAAATCTTGTATTGCTGTAAATGTGTGGTAAGATGCTATGATTCCATTCTTATTATTGTTTTCAATAAATGTTTTGGTAAACTTAGAATACATGATTTATCAGAAAAGATCCTTAACGCCTGTGAAAATGATGGCGCATTATTTCTGCCTACTTTAACACTATGTCATTTCTTGCAAGAACAAATAATTTCAGTTACCGACGTCTTATTGTTATGCCTTGTTGTAACACTAATATAAAGTTTTTAAAAAAACAAAATATAGCAAGTCAAACATTTTTATATCATAAATTAGATTTTAAATAATGGATGAAAGTCAAAGAATCAGATTTTTCCCAGAGTACTTGTAAAATCAATGTCATTGCAGTTATCTGTATTGTTAACAGCATCATAATCATCATCATCACTGATGGTCTAGCAGTAGCATTCTGCAATTTTAATCCAGTTGTCACAGGTTCTATCTCCCACTTCTAGTCTTTCATACGAGACTTATACATATGGTCTGAGGGGTTTTCATGGCAGAGTATAAGATGCTTGTCTTGTGATACAGATCTGAGGGTCTTCCACGGCAGTCATATAAGATACTTGTCATGTGACTACTTGCCTCCAATGTGTAAATGAGAATGTTGCCAGTTACTTGTGGAAAGTCAGTGGTTCTACATAAGTGGTGTTTGGTGTCTCAAAAGTACTTGGATTTTACTCAGTAGTAAAACTTGGATTTTACTCAGTAGTAAAACTGGCTGCCATATATGATCATATATTTTTTGGTTATTTCAAGCAAAATAAACTCACCTCTTAAGTGTTTTATCAAACACTTCGCCTAGATATTCTCCACCAAAACACTGATTCTTCATTTCCTGTGGGAAAAAAGCAGTGGCATACTAGTCATTAAAACATTAAAATCAAATGGTTACTAAATGCTAGATTATTTTTCTAAATATCAAATTCACCTGTCAGTTTTGAAAAATTAGTATTGTATACAAGTATTCACACATCAAGAAATATGCCTCTTTGGCCAAATGTTCTTCAGAAATCGACCACATCAAAAACTTTAAGAGTGAGGTGTAGACAGATGGACATGGAAATGAATGGACAGAGAAGAATTTGACACTAGGGTGAAAGAAATCAATGATCTGATAATTGACCTATGTGAAGACTTCAACCTACAGTACATTCCTCAATACACATCTTTCTTTCTTCAGAAACAAGATATCAACCTAAGTCTTTACCACAGAAACAAAATTCATTTAAGCAAAAAAGGAACCTCTCAACTACTGAGACATATCAACATGTATGCCCCCATTTTCAGACACTATAATGAAGAGTACTGTATCTACTGTGGGGAAACTGGCCATATGACACAGGTATGCCATCATGGCAAACAGATTGAGTGCTTCAGATGCTATAAATTTGCACACAAACAAAGACTCTGTCAATCATTGTATTATACGTACTAGGAAGCTGGCAAAGAGGAGAATGCCAATGCTTCATCCATAACAAATCAAAATTTACCTAGAGAGACTCTTGACTCTAATATTCAATGGACACTGTTGTAAATGTAAATGTTAAAGGATTTTCAAAGTCTGTATGTGACTTTGAAGATGCTAATATATATGAACATTTAAGTATGGAAATAGAATGTAAGAATGATAAAAGTATGGAGACAATCTACGGGGGTAACCAATTGAATGACATACATATTGATATGAAACTAAATGCAAAAGATTTTAATGTAGGTCACTTAAATGTACAAGGTCTAGTGGGAAAAATAGACCAAATTAAGTTAATGTTGTCTCCCAAGGAAAATAATATAGCTGTTTTAGGACTCACTAAAACCAAACTAAATGCTAACCACAATGAGGATCTATTTCATTGTCAAGGCTACAATAAACCATTATGCAGGGACAGAGAGACAGCAGGGGGAGGTCTTGTTGTATACATTAGGGAAGAGGTAAATGCAGAAAGGCGACTTGACTTGGAGTCACAAAAAATTGAGAGTATTTGGATTGAAATTTATCAAAATAATGCAAAATCATTTCTAGTTGGATTCATTTATAGGCCTCCTTCCTCCAAGGCAATTTGGAATGATAACTTTTTGAAACAAATGGAAAATGTTCTTGCACAGGAGAAAGAAACATATATACTCAGTGATATAAATAAAATCCTTCTCAATACTCAAATAAGGAAGAACTGGATAGAATTTATTGAATCATTAGGCCTAGTACAGATGGTAAATGACCCCACTAGGGTAACAGAAACATCTAGCACTCTTATTGATCACATTTATACCAACCTACCAGACAATGTGACTTGTGTTAACATACCAAAAGTTGGTCTTAGTGACCACTATCCTACTTTTTTGACAAGAAAGGTTAAATGCAAGAGAAATAAGAAAAATACACATAAAACTATCACTTACATATCATTCAAAAATTATAATGAAGAACAATTTCTCATTGACCTATATAAAGTTCCATGGAATATGATCCAAAATTTGGATGACATAGATGAAGCTCTGAGGGTGTGGACTGACTTATTTATGGATGTAGTCTCTAAGAATACACCACTGAAAGTACATCGAGTAAAGAATGAAATCCAACCTAATTGGCTTACAACTGAAATCTCTGATGCTATGAAAACAAGAGACCAATTCAAGGCTATGGGAAACCATGCATAACAAAAAGTATTGAGAAATAAAATAGCAAGTATGATTAAAAAGCTAAGCAAAATTATTATCAATCATTACTTTTTTGAAAACAAAAAGAGCAACAAAAACTGCATTTGGAAAGTCTTCAATGAACTCACTGGAGGAACACACAAAGATCAGATAAATAAAATCCACTCACTTCTGGTAAATGACACCATATTCACTGATGACAATGACATTGCAATTGTTTTCAAATATTTTTTCACCAACATTACCACAAAGTTAAAAGAACCAGTGATTGAAAACAACTTTAATGAACTGAAAAAGTTCTACAGCAGCAAAATCTCTAAGGAGGTATGTTTTTCTATCCCACCAGTCTCAAAAAACTTTTTGTTAAGAAATATCTCAGTGAACTTGATACTAAGAAAGCTACAGGACTTGATCAGATTGGTCTACGACTCATTAAATCTTTTGCCTCTGCTATTGTAGATAGCATAACATTCATAATCAATTTAAGTATTGCAACCTCATCTGTCCCCAAAATATGGAAAACTGCAAAAATAACTCCTATTCACAAATCTGGTCCTAAGGATGATGTTGATAACTACTGGCCAATCTCAATACTACCAAATTTGTCAAAATTGATTGAAAAGCATGTCCATGACTCATTCATATCATATTTAGCCAAACACTTTTTGTTATACCCTAATCAATCAGGCTTTAGACAGAAACATTCATGTAAGACTGCCTTGATCTTCCTAACTGATAAATGGCTTCAAGCCCTTGACCAAGGTAGAATAATAGGTTCTGCATTTGTAGATTTCAGGAAAGCTTTTGACATGGTGGATCATGAAATCCTTTTGAAGAAACTGAAAATCTACCAATGTGATGAAAGCACAGTTAGAAGGTTTACTTCATACTTAAGTGAGAGAACACAACATGTTTATATAAATAATGTTCTGTCTGAACCTGGAACAATTTGATGTGGAGTACCACAAGGCTCAATTCTGGTTCCATTACTGTTTATTTTATTTATTAATGACCTATCACTAAATGTACTTAGGGACTCAGTATCATCTACAGATCTCTATGCAGATGACACAACATTGTCAGACATCCAATATAGAAAGCAAGAACTCAAAATTTCTTTACAGAATGCCCTAAACAAACTGGACAACTGGTACACATGCAATGCCATAGTGGTTAATACTAGTAAAACTAAACTATTACTTATCTCAACACGGAACAAAAGAACAAAACTTGATAGTGATGAACTATGTCTGACATTGAAGGATAAAAGGTTGCAAATGGTCTGTCACAATAGTCTACTTGGTGTTTTGGTAGATAATAATCTATCATGGACTGAACATATCAAACATATCAGTAACAAAGTTAATTCAAGTTTATGGCTTCTCAGTAGGATAAGACATTTTCTCCCAGAAAAGCACAGAAAACTATTTTATAACAGTTACATACAACCCTATTTAGACTACTGTAATACAGTATGGAGTAATTCAAATGATAAAAACTTAGCAAAGCTGGCACATCTCCAAAAAAGAGCTTTTGAGTTAATATCAATCCAGAAAGAAAGCAAGGAACATTGTGCTGGTAAGTTAAAAATATTACCTATTAAAGACTGAATCTGTTTAAGGAAAGCCAAATTAATGTACAAGATAGCAAATAATAGCGCTCCTGAATATTTACAATCACTATTTAAGTATAGGCTACCTGAAAATACTCCCCACCTGTGATCAATGTCTGCCAAACATTACAAAATTCCCAAACCAAACATGGAATTATTTTTAAAAAGTTTCCAATACTCTGGAACTTTGCTCTGGAATAGTATTCCAGTTGAGATTAGAAATGCTCACTCTATTTCTTTTTTCCAAACCCAATATATACAGTGGCTTCAGAGATGCAGCAAAAATAAGTAAATTCCTTTGAATGAGGGCCTCAAGGTAGATTAGTTCTTAGCTAATTGAGTTACCCTCTTTAAATAAAGTAATAATAATAATAATAATAATAATAATAATAATAATAATAATAATAATAATAATAATAATAATAATAATAATAATAATAAAGAAGACAGATTAATTCAAAGTATTCATGATGTCCAGCATTTGCCAGATTTAATTTGATAATAAACTGAATAGCAAATGTAAAAGATAATTGAGAAAAAAGATGAAGTTTAAAATGTGAGTGTCAGATGTTAATATCTCACCTCATCATCCTCCATTTTACATTCAGACACATCTACATCATCAAACTTGTACCATTTTGGTACCCTGTCAGCACCTCTAATGACAGAAGAAAAAAAATCATTTGATTCCTCATATGGCACAGTTAGTAAACATAAAAAAGAAAAGTCTTTGTTGATTTAAGCATACATGGCAATAATATCCAGCAAGTATCATTAGTTGAGTACAAATAATAGCATGAATCTGGCTTTTTTTTAACTTTCAACAACTCTATGATTTGCAGCATAAGTTAATGATGCATCAGTTACTGTAATTGGATATGGCCCTGTATATAACAAGCCTTCTCCCATACATATAATTATTTTATAGCTGCTGTTATTACACATGTCCTTAGATTAAATTGGTAGCATAAAAATCAAATTGGACAACTGCCCAAAAACAACCATATTCCCAAAGGCATTATTAGTGTAATATTAAGTGTCATATCAATAACTGAATATGTAAAACCTGTTGTAACACAATTTGTTATAACATGATTCCAATAATAACATGATTGCCAGCATAGCTTCTAATTTTTAATTGAAGGTGAACTCTCTCTTTAGCATCCTAAATACATGCTCTCAGAAAAACCAATTATTTGTATCCCTAGCAGATTATATGATCATGAGGTTAGATAAAATTGATGACATATAACATGTTTCCAATAATAACATGATTGCCAGCATAGCTTCTAATTTTTAATTGAAGGTGAACTCTCTCTTTAGCATCCTAAATACATGCTCTCAGAAAAACCAATTATTTGTATCCCTAGCCGATTATATGATCATGAGGTTAGATAAAATTGATGACATTAAAATTTTAATGCACATTTGGAGAAGGGGATTTATAGAAAAATTGTTAAATTGTGATATTATTCTTTGAACCCCATGCATCACTTTATAATGGGTATATACTCGACTGCATATTTTCATGAGTACTCGTCATACCACTAATCTGCATGCAATGCTTTGAAAACTTTAATTTAGGCTTAATCAGCTTAATATTAAACTGTATGCTGCAACAGTCACATTTAAACTCCAACAAAGTGTAAAGGTTTTGTATCAAATTATGGCTGACACATACAGCAGTGTAGACATGTTACCTGTGTAAGATGAAGGAGTAGTAATGTCTACCAGTGGCTTCGCCATTGTGAACCACAACCCCTATCAATTTGTACTTTGTACACTGTCCCATTTCGTCACTGTCAGCATCAATGATTTCACCTGATACATGTAAAAAAAAAATCAAATTACACATATTTACAAATTTGAGAAAGCAGATGTTACTTCAAAAAAAGTTTGATCAATAAACTAAAGAGAGACAGACAGATAGGCAGAAACAGAGTTAAAAATTTTCAAAATCTATACTTCAATAAAACTTCTGAGTTATAGCATAGGTTTACTATTATTGCATCACAGCTTTTAAGTGGCAAGGAATGCCTATTGTGACTAGACTGGATATACAAACCATTAAAAAAGTTTATAATTACAAAATTACAAATTACAAAAGATATTTTCTCATCATGTGCAACTTAAATTCTTTAATATATCTATGTAAATGATCTAGTAATAATACAGACATGTGATTATACAGATTCAAAAATGTTCCTCCCCCAAGCTCTTCTTGAATTGATGGATCATCTACAGACCATGATAATCATATCCAATGGTTTCAAGTTTCCATCTCTGACTATATAGGAGTTACTTATTGTATGACACACACAACACTGCATCAGTTCTCTCTCTCTCTCTCTCTCTCTCTCTCTCTCTATATAGAGAGAGATATATATATTTCTAAGGATGAGATGGAGTACTGATGTAGTCTAATTAATGACAAAAGTATTGTGACTAAAAAGCATGATAAATCAGACACTATTATTCTTACAAATCAGGTAGATTATAGTAACGAAGTTGAATTTTCAAATAAATGATGAAGAGAACTATGAAAAAGGTAACAAAGACCGTTAATTAGAAATTAAACTGAATATCTGAACATGCATTTATAAATCTCAAAGAATAATAGTTGCTTACAGGAGAATACTTTCAACCTCTAAGCAAGTGAATCACATTTCTACATATTATCTAACACTCAAAAGTCGTAGTTTACTTTTAAAATATCCAGGATGACCAATTATATCTGGTTGTGATTTATATATGGAGATCCTAATCCAAATTAATAGGAATTGATAGTGTTTCTGCAACAATTTAATGAAATCACTTCGTTCATACTACTTGTACTAAGGGACTCAGTATCATCTACAGATCACTATGCACATGACACAACATTGTCAGACATCCAAAACACAAAGCATGAACTCAAAATTTATCTATAGAATGCCCTAAACAAACTGGACAACTGGTGCACATGCAATGGTATGGTGGTTAATCTGGTAAAACTAAAATATTACGTATCTCAACATGGAACAAAAGAACAAAACTTGATAGTGATGAACAATGTCTGACATGGAGGGATAAGAGGTTGCAAATGGTCTCTCATGATAATCTACTTGGTGTTTTGGTAGACAACAACTTATCATGGACTGAACATATCAAACATATCAGTAAAAAAGTCAATTCAAGTTTATGGCTTCTCAGTAGGATAAGACACTTTCTCACAGAAAAGCATAGAAAATTATTTCATAAAATGATAAAAACTTAGCAAAGCTGGCACATCTCCAAAAAAGAGCTTTTGAGTTAATATCAATCCCGAAAGAAAGCAAAGAAAATTTAGCTGGTAAGTTAAAAATATTACCTATTAAAGACCGAATCTGTTTAAGAAAAGCCAAATTATTGTACAGGATAGCCAATATTAGTGCTCATGAATATTTACAATCACTATTCAAGTACAGGCTACCTGGAAATACTCCCACCTGTGATCAATGTCTACCAAGCATTACAAAATTCCCAAACCAAACAAGGAATTATTTTTAAAAAAAAGTTTTCAACACTCTGGAACTTTGCTCTGGAATAATATTCCAGTTGAGATTAGAAATAACCACTCTATTTCCTTTTTCCAAATCCATTATATACAGTGGCTTCAGAGAAGCAGCAAAAAATATAAGTAAATTCCTTTAAATGAGGGCCTCAATAGCTAATTGAGTTACCCTCTTTAAATAAAGTCATAAAAATAATAATAAAAAAAATTCAAATTCTTTACATGGAGTTATTTCTAAGAAGGGAGTAAACATATTCTGTGTTTTGTGTTTTGATTGCCATTGAATGGCATTTAAGCACCAGCTGTGGATGTGCTTTTTGGCAAGTCAAGTGCATGTGTGTACTACTACAATTTGCTTGGAAACATCCCTTTGTGCCATTCAAACTATTGCATTTTCTTTTCCCTAAGTATAATATCCTTCTCTGACCTAGCCAATCTACTATAATCTGACTAATCACTGATGGGCTTTCTCTTGGATGACTAATTGCTGTCTATGGAGCAAGGTGACAGAAGTCTGAATCATGAGCAAAACTCTGCCAATGCTGACAAGGATGAACCTTGTAACCAGATAAGACATATGTTTGTAGCTTGGGATTGATTCTACTCCAATCTACTTTAATGTCCATGGAGCTGCAGTAAATGGCTGCTTTTCATGCAAACTCTTTGTGGTACTCATAAAAAGCTGGGCTTCCTTTTGTCAGGGCATGCATTTTTATTATATCTTTCTGATATAGATCCAATTCTTGAGTTCTGGAAGCAAAGGCATCACACATAATTGCCTTGTACCAACTAAATGCCAGTATTAAACCACTCATAGTCAAGATGTTGGAAAGTCTATAGTCGCAGACTCAAGTAATATGTGAACTGACCAGGAAACGTTCCCACCAACTTCATGCCCCACTGACTGGACTGAATGCATGTTTGATTTCTAAATTCATGTGGCATTTGAAGTAAAGATAAATACATTTACCTGCAATAATCTCCTTCCACAATTGTGGATGGGGTCGAAATCCAGTAGGGTAGAGATAGGCATGCCATGGTCAGAAAACTCTTGACAGCTGAAGTGATACTAGACCTGGTTTCCGTGTCCGACATCGCTGTCGTGAGGGTATGAGCCTGTGTCTCAGTACATGGATGTCCCATATCATTGGACATATTTAACTGGGTTAGCATTTTATTACAGCCGCTTGGAAATGATACTGCTTGTTGTTGATTAATGTCTCGGGTGCCAGGAGACCCCCTTATCATGGATGCAAAACTGGCTATTTTTATTGCTTGAGGCTGCATGGCGAGGGATGAACTGTATAAGCTGCATATGTAGATCAACAAAGACTCACTGCAGGCTGGCTGGCAGAAATACCATGCCCAGTCTAGTCTAGGTAAGGGGGCGATTTGGTAAGTACTAATGTCATCCTGAGTTGCTGCAAACATCCCTTCTGGCTGAGTCAGAATCCAGGGGCCTAAATGCTCATGTTAGGCCACCATCTTGAATTAGCTTCAAATTTTCTTTATAGATCTGCACAAGTTGAGCCTTCTTTAGAGAAGCTGGCACAATAATGTTAATTTCACTTTTTTTTAAGAAGTTTTCCCACTGACTAATTTTAGGCGCCTGAGCATCCTATTGTTGTCTGTTTTTTGCCGTTCTATGCCGAAGCACACATGTAATCTCAAGGAAAGCTGCTATGATTCAAGTCAGCAACTGCCTGCAGAACAACTGGGTGAAACCAAACCAAACAGTTTTCTAAGCTAGCATTATTGCTTAGCAGAACAATAATGGTTTTACAGCAGACAGTGCTACATGACATCCTCTTAAAGACTCAGGAAAGTGCAAGTCGTCATCGAACTGTAATCCAATTAAATCAAATTCTGGCATCATGCCTAGAAATTCAAACTGTATCAATATATTTCCAATATAGTTTATGATTAAATCCTGAAGAACGTCAAGTTCCAACAGCAAACAGTTGTTGAACCAAGAAGAGAATATAATAAGAAAACAAAAAAACTGTCCACTCTCAGCACTGATCACTTGTAAAGTGAATGAGTGATGTCAGCTACCTGTGACAGCACAGCAGACCCTTGTCTCTGATTGGTTGCTAGCCAACCCATCTAGTGTATCTGCTGGACTGACCTTGAACTGACTCACATAATGGGCTTTGACTAGGAATCCATTCTTTGTGTAAACATTTATATTTAATTACATTAAACACCTATTATACAACCTTGTACAAGACTTACCTTCTAACTTTGCCAGGCCTTGAACTGTATAAGGTTCCATATTAAACTCTCTTGGAAATTCAAAATAATCATTACATTTTGTTCTGCTTTCCCTGAAAAGAAAAAACTAATAATGTGCTACATCATCTTTACAGCAAAAGTCTCATGACATATGACCTCAATATGCTTAATAATCCTCTAAGGTATGACTGACTTTTGAGATTACTTAGCTAAGGTCTGAATGACCTCTACCTTTAGGCAAGGTATACTGTCTTAAATAAAACTTATTGTGCAGAATCCCATTATATTCATCTTAGACTAGCAATAAAGGTGATATTATAAATGAGCTACATTAGATGCAGAATTGTCCTCAAGAACAGATTCCGCAAATACATTTTACTATTTAAAGTCTCAACCTGAATTATCAGCGTTTGATCCTAACTATCAGTAGGTCTTTTCTATCTCTTCAGAGCAAGGCTTCTACAAATTTTGATCAAGCCACATTAAACATATTGATGTTCTAGATCTGGAAGTGTAAGTTATTATGCAAAATACAATTTTTCTTTAGGAGTCATGGTAACTTTGTCCTTTATCAATCTAAACCAAACATCATGAGGTTTCTTGTCTACCTAATGTGATAGTCACCCACAAACATTAGAGACCAGAAGGTATTATTGATTTTGAACATTTATATAAACTATGCTTTCCAATGTACTTGATTTAAATCCATAAATATGATTTAAATGCTAATTTAATACTGAACCTTTACGTTGCATTAGCATTATTAGTCATCAGAAATTCTGACAACAGCAATTCCAATGACAGCATTAGCATTATTTCTAACTATTATTATAACAAAAAAAGTGAAGAAAAAATCTCTGATGTATACAAAAGTTCAAAGTCTGATTACCTTTCCCAATCAAACTCAAATCTCTTCAACTGAATGACTAAGACTTCTGGCAACTTCTTAATGACTTGTCGTTTGATGGTATCAACCTAAAAAGATTATATTGAATAAGAAAATGGAAATTTTGCAATTTTTTTCAAAGGTAAATTGCCAGATGCAATTCTGAGGACAGTTTGAGAATATGCTACATTATATTAGGGCATTCAAGTGATATATGAAAGTCAAAAAATTAACAAAATTTAATTTGTTATTAAAAAATCTCCCTGAAAGCAATTCTAGTGAAAATTACATGGGATCAAAGAAAGGCACTTCTAAATTCAAATATGTAAGATTCTATTCAAACTCAGTAATCTTAGCACCCTTTCAGATAATGAGTATTCTTTTAAAAACCAAATTTTCCTCTAAATTATGTTTCTCTGAAAACATTTATCTCATAAAATTAACATTAAAAACATACAATACAAGGATGGGATGGTAATAAAGTAATGTTACTGGGCAAATAGTCTTGAAGAAACATAATTTATAGAAAAAAAGTCTATTTCTTTTTCAAATACATTCCATGATCGAATAATGTTATGAGAATATGTGATAGGAGGAAGGAATGTTCAGTCAATCCTACCTATAACTTTGGTATCATTCACTTATATATGCAAGATAACCAACTCTCCTAACTTGCAAGCAATGCAACCAATGGAGAAATTGTTTCTGTCTGGATTTTTGGGACAAATCCTATACAAATTTCTGATGGGACCTATTATGACAAGGTTCATTCAACATTAACTGGGTCTAGTAGTAGTCTATATGACAGACTCAAAATGTGGGCTGTGTGTGCCAGCTTACAGAATGGTAAGGTCTTGCATTGAAATATTTCAGTCAAAAGCAAAGCTCACAGAGACTGCTCCGGTTTCATGAGCTGAGATCTTCATGGGGCATTTCTGTTCAGGTGAGACCTCAGAGTGTGCCTAGGATAATCATCCACAGTGAAAGGGTTAGAGAAGTTATATCCTCTAGGTCAGGCTTAATTCGAATAAAGAAGCATTTTCATGGTTGACAAAGAAGTTTTGAGCACTTTAAGTAGGCATGAAGATCCTAGAACACATCTTGGGATTTATCAATGCTGGAGAGATGGAATTTAATGACTTTTTGATGATGACAAGACAACTGGGTTGCTTCATAAGGATCATGAAACTGAAGCTAGGCAGATTCCATAGCGGGGGAATTTACTTCACTCACCCTGCATGCCAAGCACAATACAATAGGAAACATGTTTTGTATCATAGGACCTTCAGTATGATCCTGGTTAGGGGCTTGAATTAGTCTGAATTCAGCCAAATCAAAACTCAGGAAATCGTCCACTTAGGGAACAGAGATTTAAGACATTGCTGGTTAAATTTATCATTAAGTCAGAGAAGTGTTTATCTGGACCAACATCTTCTCCATCATGATGGCAGAAAGTGTTAGATATCATGGGGCAGTAACCATAACAGTACATGGAGTCTACATTTTCTTCTCCAAAAGTCAGAGAGAAAAATAAACTACTTGTTGGATCAAAGTACTTAAAGGGATGATAATACTGATTCTGCACCTGTAGCTGAAGACATGTCAATATACCTCATAGTCTTTCAAAGTAGAGAGTCTTCTTGTTCAAAGGAGTAGACTCTCCACAGTTTTAAAATCTTTCATTTGAAACAACAGCCAAGAGCATCAAGGAAAAGTCAGTGTGGATATGGATTGAAGACTTAGGTTTGGGGCTGTTTGAAACATTCTGTTGGATTGGGATCTTCCCAGGAAAATCTACAAAGAGATCAAACCACTGAGATGGACAGTGATCTAAGTTTATTATAACCCATGATGATACAAAAAGAATGACATATCGTTGCTTCTTTCAGCAAGAACTGAACCTACCATATGTTTGTGGAGGATTCCATCCTCTAATAACACCATCATATGAGGTGGAATGAAACAGGATGATGAGACAGTTCATTATTTTCATGAAGGCTTGATAAATGATGTCAAAACCAAATGGTAGAGCTTGAAATTGGCACATATTCCATCAGTATGCCAACTAAAGTAATATTC
Source organism: Potamilus streckersoni (assembly GCA_016746295.1). NCBI lineage: Eukaryota > Metazoa > Mollusca > Bivalvia > Unionida > Unionidae > Potamilus > Potamilus streckersoni. Next base: position 995,166 of record JAEAOA010002053.1, on the reverse strand, counting down.
ATGAGGATGAATGGACGCATCAGTCAGGTAAATTTACTTCTGCCAGATTAAGGAAAGGATAACATGGGAAAGAGTTTTATAAACAAAGTACTAATTCCCTCTGAGACTTTTTGGATACCCCGCTAATATTGCAGAACAAGAGTGATTTAATGATCCTTGAAATACAATAGTCAAACATCCACTGGTAGGGGAATACAAATAAGTCTAAGGCAAGAGTTCTGAAGTTTGGATAATCTGGCTGTTACTCCTAATTACCACATCTAAACATCACCTGTAAATGGCTCCTGAACCCCACTGACATGTATATGCAGTGTTGATAAGCCTTGTTTACTACCCCAGTGTAGTTCCGCAGTGACTTGAAACCCCAGTGTCACATCAATGCGGACATGACTGCTATGTTAACTAAACATTGATTGGTTGAAAGTACAGATGTTTACATATTTTTCATTTTCATAACCAATGTACAGACTGGTTATTGAAAAATTTTGATACAAGTTTGAAAGCTGAGAGATTAAATTTAGACACATGGGAAGGGCTTTCCTGCAATGTATGAAACATGTGAATTGAGATAAACAAAAATGGATTCTGATTCAGATATGAGCAACTTTGAAAGGTTCAGTGCAAGTGATATCAAAGAGTTTAATGGATCATTCTTACAAAGAATATTGATGTTAGTCCTGTTTCAACACTAGATGTAAGTGATTTTGATTCAGATTACAAGGATTATTTATTTGTGGGATTCAAAACAGTTTATGTGACCATGATTTCTTGTATGATGGATGCTAAGGAGTAAATAGAGTGGAAATATATGAATAACATACATTATATCAGGGTCAGCCATTTTTTATTTCACTGAAATCCAGCAAAAAATAATGGAATAGAAAATATATATTTAACCATGTTTTTATAATGTCAGTTTCTGTAGTATTCAGCCTAGCAACCAGCCTCAATAGTCTCAGTAACTGATATGATATCACTCAGCAGTTAAACTGCATAGCTAAAAGTTAAACTGATTGGAAGGTTGCTTTCTGAAATGGAGGCTTGTTCTGTGTGTGTAGCAAATGAGAGTGTTCTTTTGACTCAGACTGTTGCATCATTAAAGATAATTTGTAAGCTGAGCTGAGTGAGCAGTGTGATAGAGGCAGTCCAGCTGCCTGCCTCCACAGTGACTACCAACAGTAAACAAAACACACTGCTTAACAGCATCAGGACATGATGTGGCTAGAATTAGGTGAAAAGTATGAATGCATCACGTTGCACAAGGCAATCAATGCATTCATCATAGAGCAGTGAGCCATCCTGTTGATAACTTTAGCATTCTTGGCTGTTGACTCCATATCATGAACACTGTCATGTTTCTCAGCATCTCTATCAATACTAAATCCAAAAACTAAGATGCATCAAACATATTGAGTACCAGCTTTGATGTCACATTAGAATTATCACACTTATTGGTTTTGTGAAAACAGGTGGTGAGATTGACATCAACATAATTTCTGTCTTGGGCCAGGAGATAGCTGAAAAGGCATCTGATTTGGTTTTGTACCAGTAGACTAAAAAGTTTGCTGATAAGGAAGTTGATTGAAGCCTTGACCTTGCAGACATGGTAGAAGTTGTGGATGGTTTGCATTCATAAGCAAACAGCACAAGATACATTTCCTCTGCAGCCTTAATGTTGAACTCAATCCTCTTCAGAGTGGGATCTGAGAAAAAAAAATCAGCATGCTTATCTCCACATATATAATGTGTGTTGTCTTCATCTGGACTAATCTCTGCATCAAAATAATACATTCCTGGAGGCACAGTAGAATACCTTGGTATCAAATGGTAAGCTGGAATTAAATGGCCAACTGTATCCATTAGACAAAACTCTTGCATAAGTATGGACTACTGACTGATAGACTGAAAAATCTAGCAAGAACCACACAGGCTGTGTACCATCTAACCACATGGTGCACACACTGCTTTTTTCTGATGAGGTTGCCAATTCAACAGCAAAAAGCTAAAAACTATTTCCAGATGGTGATAGGAATGGAAGGTAATGGGCAAGAACTATTGCCCTTTGACTACAAGATAAACAGTTGAGACAAAGTTTTGCTCTTTAGGAGGTTGTGTTTCGCTAGACAGCTTACTTACATTTCTAACATTAATGTGATCAGCAGCGTAATTGTCTTTTCAGGGTACCAGGTATGCTTACATATTGAAATAATTTTCTCCCTGTCAATATAAATACAATTGCTACCTTGTAATCATTTAAAAATAATACTGACTATTGAGCTTAATCATTTGTTAATAGCAATCCAGGTGAACACAAACCCTGTTTCTACTGGGTTCATTTTTTTGTTGTTGGCTACAACATTTCTTTTAAACTAATATTCATGATAGACTATCAGATAATCTGAGATGCAAATGTGTACATTTTTTTTGCAAACTACATCAAGTATTTTTCCAGACTATTGGTGAGGAAAATTTGACCCATTGTAGTCCTTGTGGGAAGAGGGATGGGGTGCAAAGTTGGGGTAGCACTTATAATCTACTGGGAGTAAAAATAACATATTTATATTGCAATATTGTTATTACCATGGCAGAGAAATACCTTAGATCCCACAGGATCCCTTACTAATACTGTAAGGCTGTTGCACTAACCTTTTTGTTGCACTTCTCACAGTGATAAGCATTAGCACCCTCCAGAAAGTCTCCCATCACATACTGTTCCATTGACTCTAACAAATTCTGGTGATTCCTAATATCCACATTCAGAGTTGTGAAGAATTCTTCCCTCTGGTACCTAGAGTTCAAAAGGCAATAATTTTTGGATGATTGCTGAACATTTGCAATTAACCAATGCATCAAGCAATGTTTTACAATCCTTTTTTACTTATTTTGCATTCATTTCAAAATAGTGAAAGTAAATGCATCCTATTTCATGTGTGGTTAACCTTCCAATCTTGGACTGATCAACTCTTGACACTGACAGGTCTTTTAAGAAAAGTACCATATAAAACTATATATATCTATATAAAACAGCTATATCTTTTTTTCAGCATTGCCCCAAATGTCAGATATCAAGTGTTAATTCTGAAGAATTCTGTTCACCTGTATGAACTGTGCAGAAATGAATTGTTAATAAATTTGTATATATTTGTGTACTTCCATATTTTCATCCTCATAAAGTAACAAGAATTAATGACAGTTGACTCTCTTTTATTCTCTTTAGTCATCATCAATGCTAATAATATACTAGCAATCACAGTGACAGTTAAATTATTGCTTTGTTCCATGCTTTAAAAATTAAAGACCTGATGAATTGTCAAATATGAACACATATGAATTGTCATAAATGTACATAAAGATAACTTATTTCAGAAGAAGCAGAATTTCTCATCAAAGTATGAATTTTTGAGAGATAGAAAAAAAACCCATATAACTTTAAGTAATATTGCTTGGTCAAAAAACTTGCAGAATACTGGTAGCATGCAAACTGATAACTAAACATTATATTACCTAACACTTGAGTAAATCAATTGTCTGTTGCAAAGTATAGTTTGTTGATGAAAATTTGTGGCACAAGTGTTGCAAACGTTTTTTGGAAACCAATAGACCCACTCATTAATTAGAAAAAGTTGTTCTCCTGTATACTAACCTATGTGGACAATCTTTGCATATCTTTTGATTGGCAAAGGATCCTCCCATTACTCTCAAAAGTAATGCAGGTTGGTTAAGTTTTTTTAGCGATTCATCTACACTCTCTACCAAACTGTTAAAAAACTCTATTGCATCATGTTGCTCATGAATATTAACTGGTTGTCCACATAATCTGCAAAACAAATATCAGTATATCAGTATCAGTCAATGGAAAAGGATTCAAAATAGAGGAACATTATATTACAGTTCCTGTCTATGTATCTATGTAACTAGTTTTACAGCCCACAAACAAGTTAGGATCATATTTGCTATTAGATGCTATGAAAAATTTAGATGTAATGCAAGCATTAACTTGACCTCAAAACAGTTGAAATGTCTTTTGAAACTAACTTAATATATGTCTTGATGCAGACTGTCACAGAATAAGGCTACAAATAACTTGGTTTTGCCTTTAATCTATTGTCACCTTATTCATTGTACAGGCGTACAATGTTACCTGTGGTGAATCACTGGCCACCAGATAAAGTGATTCTGAAATTACATGCAGGCAGAAAGCCATGGAAAAACATGGAATACATGAACATTTGACCATAACTATTATTGACTCCTATGGATTTAAGCTTGATACATTGTGAACTGAGAGACAAGTCAGTGGTGGATTTTGTCAGTGGTGGGCAAACTTTCCACCAATGTCTCAGGCCATAGCAATTACAGTAGCTTATTGTAGATTATGGGAGCTATTGTAGACTACAGGAGCCTATTGTGATTATGGGAGCCTAATGTGATTACAGGAGCTATTGTAACCTGTTTGATCCTATTTTTGTAACATATTGGATAGTGGACATCAAGGAAGCATAGTGGACATTATTGGACATTATTGTGCTGATGGAGTCTCATTGGAACTGATGAAGTCTTATGGGAGATTTGGTGTCCAATGAGCGCTGACTATAGCTATCCATGGTAGGATTAGATGTAGCTATCTGTATTGCAGCATGCCATCTACATCCAGATGTATAAAGATATGTATGTATGTATGTATGTATGTATGTATGTATGTATGTATGTATGTATGTATGTATGTATGTATGTATGTATGTATGTATGTATGTATGTATGTATGTAAATGAATATAAATAATGGATTCGTGATGTATATGAACATGGATCAGAGGATATAAGAAAGGGATCCAGTGAAACTGCAGATTCGAGTTTGTATATTGTAAAAACTGTAGGGTCACAATTTAGCAAGTAAATTCCAGTTTAGCGATGTATGTTTATTTGTGTTCATCTATTTGTGTTGAACGGAGGATTTAGTCGAAGTAACAGAAACAACAATATGAGTATTGCTCATTTTCCTTTTATCTCAAGAGATTTCATGAATCTTAGTTTAATGCACACAGGAAATTAAGAGAATCTCATTTATCATTTTTAATTGTTTCATAATACGTATTATATTTGTTAGGTTAGAAGTAAATGAATCATATTTTTGTATTTTCTAAACATTTCATGAGTGTATGTAGGAAAATTGTATCAGTTATATGATAGTAGTGTGAGAATCAGTGTATTTGTTTTATATCCACATATATATATATATATATATATATATATATATATATATATATATATATATATTAGATTTTATAACTCCCATGCATTCATTATTGAACTTTAATTTTTTTTTAAAATTCTGACACATTCATGGAAGTCAGCATCAGTCCACCACCAGAAATGATCTCCACTCCAAAAACATCCAACAAATAAACAAAAAACGAGATCTACTTGTTCTATCTCTATCAGGTCTAGCGACAATTGACCAACTTTTGAAAGCAGGAAAAATAACTGCTACAATCAATCAAACAAAGGCTAATTCCTTTTGTTTTTAAAATGAACCCAGAAAACAATCTTGCAATGTTCTACAATTATTTCATGTTGCCACAGCAATAAGAAACAGACATTTGTTTGGTCCTCCAAAGATGTTCTTTAGTGGCAACAGCAACAACACATGCACAAAGAAAACCAACTACCATCTTCAATAAAAACAAATAACCTTTCATCAAAGCAAGTCAGCACCAAACTTTAAAAAAATGGAATCCAATACATTGCTGCTTTTTCCAGAGTGACTGAAACACATTTATTGTACCATGAAAGTTTCATTTTTGCAGGAAAAAAAGTTATGCTGATGGTCACTACCAACCATGGTATAAAACACCAATTAAATTTCCAATCTTTTGAAACCATAGATATATGGCAGCCAAGTTAACTGAAGAGGGTATCTTGCACAGATGTTTGTGAAACATTTTAATTTGTTAAGGTTTTCATTTCCATATCTATTTCATCATCCCCTGGGTAGCCTTAGCAAGATGATTTTTTTCTCCAGCTTACCGAAATCTAGACCAATTCAAGTCCATGTATATTTAGCATGTAAACAGCTTTATCCATGTGCTGTAACTTAACAGTTATAGTGAGTTGTTAAGTGACAACCAGATATAGTTCAAAACAAGGACTATCATTATATATATATATATATATATATATATATATATATATATATATATATATATATATATATATATACATACATATATATATATATATATATATATATATATATATATATATATATATATATATATATATAGTGTGTCCTAATGGGATGTGATTCATACATTAAGTTTATAACATTATCTTTACTCAAATTCATGAATTTGTTATATACAAGTACAGTACCTATTGGATTATGCATTGTACTACACAAATGTTAGTTGTCAGTAAAAAAGTGTTTTTCAGATAAGTTTGTCTTCATTTAATCAAAAGTACATATTTTAGTGCTTATTCACTCCAACCCTCATATTTTAAGTACATGCATCATTTTCTACAGCTAATTGACTTGGTCGGTTATAACACAGTTTGGTCTATAAAATGTGTCATGTTCCATGGATCCCAACTATTGTGTTATAGCAGGGTCACACTGTATTATGTAGAACCAGTTTCATTCATAAAGAGAAGGTTCATTTACCTGATTTGGGGAAATGTTTATGTGGAGTTTTAGAAGTTGTAAAGCTTATTTTTTATCTCTGGTAAAAGCAGCCATATTTAAAAGCAGAATTATGGTATAATTTATATACCCTTAAAAGACCGTCACAGAACTATATTTTTCTCTAAATTTTGGTCAAATTTAGCTGAGTTGTTCTGAAAATAATGTCATTTAAAACATTTTTCGCTTTTAGTAATGGCTGACTGGCATCATTTATGTAAACTTGAACACATTTATTGCTAGAAATATTAGTGAATATCTTTCTTTTATTTAGTCTCCAACAAGAGATAACTGAATGTTCTTTTTTTTTAGGAATTGCATCCAAATTTGAAGGTGGATTGACATCATTTTAATATGAAAGCACTTTTTAATATGATGCTTTATATCACATTTGGTCAAATTAAGCTACATGGTGTTTGAGAAGATGTGATGATTAGGTTCTCCTTAATAATAATAATAACGAGGACTTTATATAGCACCTAATTTTTAGAAGCTCTAAGCGCTTTACAATATTTGACAATGCTTAAAAAAGAATATAAAAAGCAAACCATATATAATAAAATGATTACAAAAACTAAAAACAAACACCACAAAAATTAGAAACAGAAAACATGCTGTAAATTTTTAAGGTAAGGATATGTTAAAAATGATACATTATTAGGTTATTATGACTGTTCTTGCAGTTGAAATAGATGGGTTTTAAGGGCGCTCTTGAATGAGATCACTGTGTTCTTGTGTTCTTGTGTCTAAGTGCAGTGGGCAATCATTCCATTGACTGTGTGTACCAAGTTTCAGAGAGACCATAGTCATTCTCCATAATATAAGTGCTTATGGACAGAAAGACAAATGGATATAATAATTACTAAACATTATATTAGATACCAGGAGGAGTATAAGCTATACCCCACCTCAAGCTGATCACAGGAAAAAAAACATGTGGGTTCATCCAAGAAACTTCCTTGTACATATGTTACCTTATGAAACTGTGACGAAAAAATATTTTAATTCAATAAAACTACATTGATCAATGATACAGAATAGCAATGACTACAATGCTTATACATCTTCCTACTCATAGATGTTCATCTGCATGTGAACAGTTATGTTATATATTTGCACCTATGTAATTTGCAAACACTTGAACCTTTCAAAAGAGAATCATATCAGGGCTGGCTACAATGTCATTGGTGCCAGTGTAAGGAGATATATGTCTCCAATCAGCAAACTCAAGCTGAACAGAAATTAATATTCAAGTTTCTCCTTACTTAAAATGTTTCCAAAAGCCCCTGGGTACATAATACTTCTGCCTGCTTGCTGCTAGGTTGCCAAATATAAGCTGAATTTGTTTCAGTATCCCATGGTTGCACTCCTTCCTTTCTTCATCCTTGTTAGTCAAAGGGTTCTCATAAATCCTTTCTTCCTCACTTGTCTGCACAAATATACAATAATCTACATATACAATATGTATACAATATACAGCAATGGAATATGAAAAATAAACAATAATAAATAATACTTCATATCCTTGATACTCAGATCACAAAAAGTATGATTTCAATAAATGATGACCACGACTTAATCCAACATACAGAAAAGGCAGATTAATGGATATATTAAATAGTAGATATTCATTTACTTTCATATGTATAATAGATATGTAATATTGCTTAAAGCTAAATTTTTTTTGTTACTTAAATTCATGGATGTTATTTTTTACATAAAATATATATATGGCAGAGACAATTTCTGCTGGGCTTAAAAATGTATTACTATCAGTAACAACAATATCTATGAAAAATGAAACAATATAAATAAAAGCAAATTCATAGGATCTTATTTATTCCCATAATGAATTGATTTTCCTATCTGATGAAAGCAAATTCCATGTGCCAGTGACTTTTATGCAATTATTATTAAATAATTCCCAGGTTTACAAGGGTGATAAATTCTGCTTTCCAATGCAATATTTCTGGGTAATAAAGTTTATTTCTCCTTATTCTTTTTAATCCTCTCCCATTCAAAACAAAATAAAACATTTTCAATTACGTTCAGTCAATTTCACTCAGTTGTTTTCAAGTATGGCCATTGTTTTCAGTGTTTATAACTGGAGCAAATATTTTCCATCCCACATCTAGTGACTAAATTCTCATATAATTTCAGATGATTTTAAAATTCCATTACAGCTGTACAACTCTTCTCTGACTTGTGTCTGTAATATCATGCCTAGTATATCAAAATTTTCTTTCTAAGCTTTATGTCACCTGTGTCATAAAATATTTTAAAACTTTCTATGATGATCTGCTTACATTAACTTTAAAACAGAAAGTCCACAATCAAAGCATTGATGTAAAACATATGACTGAAAGCTTAAAAGCAGCAAATAAGCTTGTCACACAATGAATTGTCTTACTTCAAAATGATATAAAAATTCATCAAGGGGTTTATAAGAGATGTGGAAGTTAAAAACATCTAAACAAATGCTGAATGCAAAATTGATATTTCTGTAACCTTGACCCCCATGTTAAAAGGTAAATGAGTATGTCACAAAAGAATTGTCTAAGGCTCATATTGATTCATCCAAAGTCTACTTACAATAAACAAAAATCAATTCACCCAAAATTTTCAAGTTAGTTTCCAGTGACTGTGGTCTTGACCAAGGGAATTAATGCAAATGTTAACCTGGAAGCCAAGGTGAATGGGTGAACAAGGATGTCATTAAATGAATTTGTTTTAGTTAATAATGAGTAAAGGTTGGTGTGTGGTTGTGATTTGAATTTTTAGCATAGCTTTAACAACATTTAAGTCATATTGCTATGATGTATGCAGTGTGGTAGTTTATAGTGATGTCTAGCACTGGGGCATCGTGCCAGACATGTAGCATGATGTCCCTCCTAGTCACATTATCCTGACACCAAGCCAACCAGTCCTAACACTAACCTCTTAATGATGAATGCCAAGCCAGGCAGCTGACTGTACCATTTTTTAAAAGTCTTTGGTATGACTTGGCTGGGGATTGAACCCATGACCTCCCGCATCTGAGGCAGATGCTATAACCACTAGGTTATCGGGGTAAAGTTAAGTAAAATGAGAATCTATTAACATGTTTAGGAAATATACACAAATTAAAATGCTGAATAAAAATCTTAGCAAATTGTTGATAATGTCACCACCAAAATTGTGACTTTGCACTAAGGGCTGCTCCATTTAAAAATACCCAAGGAAGGCACTTTTTTAAAATATGTATGGCAGGGTAATTTTGATATTCATAGAGTCTGTATAAAAAGGATACAAAGTTTTAAACTGCATCGATGGGTGAAAATCTGATATTAAGAGTACCATCTCTGAGTACCAAGTATATTTTACTGGAACAGCCTTAACTTGGGCTCAAGAAAAGGATGCAATTAATCAGCAGTCATTTCAAGCTGCATCTAAATAAATAATTGTTTTGGTGACCCATGTTTGACTCTGGAATATGAGAAAAGTGAATCAAAATATACTGACCTGGGAACAGTCTACCATGGCAACCATATTCGTTGATACAAACAAGGTTTATCTTGCAAAGTATCATACATCGTACCTGTCCATATATATATATACATATATCAGCATATCCCTTTTGATTTAACAATCCTACATCAGAACATGATCGATACTATTAATTTATTTCTAATATTTAATTTATTTACTATTAATTTATTTCTCAGAATATAACTTTCTGAGGAAGAGTTCCTGACTTACTTTCAATAAGGGCTCTGCAAATACCATTACCTCTTCTCTCTCTTCAGTGATGTACTCTTCTTCTATGTTGCCTTCAACACAATCTACTGACAAAATACTTGTCCTGATATGTTCTATCATGAAAAGCTGAAAAATACATAAACTTGAAGGTGTTCTTGTAATTATAGTAAAACCTGGATTATCTGAACTTGTTTTAATAACGACATAAGGAAACATAAAGGGGCTGAGATCACTTATCTAACTAACATCTCTGTGTGTGCAATTTGGATTTTTAACATAGCTTTAACAATTTTTCAGCCGTATCACTATGATGTCTGCAGTGTGGCAGTTTCTAGTGATGTTTAGCACTGGGCCATCATGCCACTGACATGTAGAATCATGTCCCACCCAGTTACATTATCCTGATACGAGGTCGACCAGTCCTAATACTAACCTTTTAATGCTGAACACCAAGCGTGGCTGTTGCCATTATCATTATTTTATAAGTGGTATTACGCTGCTGCAGTTTAAACCTGTGGCCTCCCACATCTAAGGTGAACAACTCTACTCACTTAGGCCATTGGAATGGTAAAGTGACATCTAGATCAAAGCCAAATGTGATGGTACAGGGTCAATAAATTTTATTCAATTTAACTGTTTCTACCATCTGAACGATGACAGTCATACAGGCTGGCAAATCAGCATCATTTTTACAATCTTGAACAGCTTTTTGTTGGGATGTTTTCCGTGAAATTTTGACAAAACAAGTATTAACATTTGATTTTAAAAAACTGCTGTATATTAGATAAGGTGTTTTCTGCACACATAAAATGTCCTCATGTCAGAATGCTTTTATATTTGGTCAAATTATGTAAAGCAGTTTGAAAGCATATGTCATTTGAAGGTTATTTTACTCTTAATAAGACATGAAAACACCAGCATAACATTTCTCTATATTCAGCCAGTAAATTCATTGTATGTTGTTTAAAGCAAAAAGCAAAATCAACGAACAAGTTGTTTTGCCACAACTAATCAGTTTCGAGAATTATGTCTTATAACAGACACATGAAATTTCAAATTATTTCAAGACCACTGTCAAACATTACATAAATGGTTCAAGAACAAGAGGAATTCTCACATAAATATACTGTTACTCCTTATGCTTCTCACCCCAACCCTCATGATGGAAATAAATAATAAAAACATGTTTCTTCTGGAAACAAACTAATCCATTAAGTAGTAATTGCATTTTTAAAATTCTGTCATATGTTTTATTCAGCTGTAAATTAAATTGCAATAAGTCTTTCAAAAGCATGGGAGAATCAATATTTGTCAATATGTGTCTCAGTGATGACCATACTTAGAAATACAGTATTCACAACTATCCATGAAACACTGCAGGACAATTTGTAGAATCAGTTTTGCAAATGAATTTGTGCCATACACTGGATGAAGATACAGGACAAAATGTTCAGTAATTCTTGCAAACATTTTGACAGCAATGTGATTTGTCAATAAGTGCAGGTTCAGGTAATTACCAAATACTTGCTGAGTTTCAGAACAAGTCCATCAACACCAATGTGATCAGGTGCACCAACAAGACTGTTTCATACACCGAGTTAAACAAAATATAACATGCAATAACTCTTGACTAACAAAACTTGTGGGAACAACGGATTGGTCAATATGCACATCTCTAGGTCAAAAACATTTTATGTACAAAATTTAATGGCAATCAATTAAAAACTGTGGTACAAATTTTGTTAACATGACTGATTTATATACAGCATTAAGACCCAAACCAAATTGGCAATTTATTTGCCCTAAAGTAAGATGAGGACAATAATATTTTTTTTAATTCTCATCTGGTAATCCATAAATATTTGCAGAACTAATTACTCTGAGGATTACCATCTGGAATGAGAGATCAATACAACAAATACCATATGCCTCTGACTATGGCATACAAACAAAACAGGAATATTTATAGGTTACTGTATTTGTATGGGAATATATGAACAACGACTTATTCAACATTTTAACACTGCTTGCATTTTAATTTATTACGGCAAGAAATAACTTGGGGATATGTACGTTGGATTCAATTTTGAATACAAAATTAACAATCATTTATTTATAGGTTATTCCATTTGTATGGCAAAATATGAACAAGTTTTTTGGATGGTTATACTTTACGATCTTGGGAGTGCAGTATACCCATCCAACAAAACGAATTCATATTTTCCCATACAAATACAGTAACCTCATTTCTTATTCTTTCCAAGGCATAAATATATACACAAAAATACACTACAAGAAACAAAGTAACTAAATGTATGCCTTATTAAAAACTAAATACATAAGCGTTGATGGATTATTACACAACATTACTAATGAGTGCATTAGTCTGAACAGATAAATATGAAGTTGGTCGCATGCTAGATGTAAGTTTCAAAAGAAAATGGCATTTACTTTACTTTAAATTGAAATCTGGAGTATTATTGTTAATGAATATGCATTGCAACAACTTTTCCATTTGATCTGGAATGAATACATTTTGGTATTTTTGTCGATTCAACGCAATCTTTTGATTATGGTCTGATTTATCTACACGATGCGAGTTGCATCGGATTCCAGCAGTGTCTGCCAATTTAATCGTTTTGAAGTGTGTTGACATCGGCATGTGTGTTTCTTTTCTGTCATTGAATGATTCAGATCATAATGTGGGAAAATTGGAAATCTTTCCATTGCAATAATCAATAAGAAACTGGAATTTAATATTTATTTCATTTTGAGTGCGGTAAGGAGGATTTAACTGCACTTGGAATATACTCAAAATTACAGTACAATTTCAAAATGTGTAATCAACCTTGAGAACCCATGACATGGCTCATCTAATTCAGATTTACAGACCTACAAATTTCAAAGTATATTTTTTAGAGGAATTTCAGGAATGTAAAATTGTAAGTATATTTTTTGCCATTTCCATTACCAGCTAAAGAAGACAGTTTATGTGTATAACTTGTGTGTTATTGTGAGGACCCTGTACAGCGTCTATATCTAGCTAAATCTGAAACAGTGTATCAAAAAAGTAAACGCAGAATGTGCAAAAGCAGTTTGTATGTGTCAGTCTATGAAACATTTGCTGGTATGTGGCCGTCCATGAAATATCTGCTTTAGTTCATTCATAAAAAATTGTTTATGTTAGAAAATAGTTCCTTTGCTCATGGGGAGCAGTATTATGGTGTTCAATATCAGGGAATATTGAACTATTCTGACAATGTAAAGTTAAGGGAGAAAAAAATGAGCATATAAAGTATAACTTCAAAGGGAAAACTGTTACCTGTTGTAGAACTGAGTTCATATAGTCTGTAGCTTTTGCATTCTTCAGACCCACAAATCCAGTTGGGGCCCTGGGATTGGGGGGCAAATATTCCCACCCAATTAAGGAAGGCTGTCCTGAAATTGAAATACAACAAATGGTAAGATATGTAATATGTTATGGAATATAATAGAGCATCCTCCTTTTTGGTTTTTGTAATCTATAAATCTGAACTTGTGTGCCTTTACAAATATTGATAAAAACAGAATTAATTAAATCATTATTGAAAACTTATTAGTGAACAAGAATGGAAAATAACAATGCTTGTCTAAAGGTTAACAAGAGAGATACCTATGTGAGAGTTATAGCAAAAAGTGGATTTATGTATGCTATTGCCTCACTTGTCATTTAACTCATCAGATAAAACATAGGGATGCACTTCCAGTTATCATTAAGATACAAGTATGGGATATTTTTTCATATTATTGCGACACATCCTATGTTTTATTTATTCATGATGATAAACAAGGAGATAATGACCAGTTAAACAGGCATAAAATTGTCTTAGTTAAAATAGATTTTTAAAAAAAATTATGTTCTCTCAGATTCACAGATTTTACAGCAGGTATATAGCTTTGGATAACATCAATTCAAGAATTTTCATTATTCTAAATTCATTTAGAAGATAGGGAAAGAAAAACATTTCTTTTTCCACAACTTTGAGTGCAAGGTAATTTTTTGCTCACACAGTCTTGTTTCAATGACCCATTAGAATCCCATTTTATTTCTTGTGACTGCAGGCCTTGTCTTTCATCTACATACCATTATAAAACATTTCCATCAACATATCTGATAAGCTCTTGAAGTTGGTGATGCAGCCTGTGCAGAGAGCAACTGCCAAGTCAAATGCAGCTGTTATTGTTGTGGCTGTAGAGCACACTGGGATGGCCTGGTCCGATGGGAATTCTCCTGTCGACTTTCGACTCTGCAGCACAAGTTTTGATGCAGGAAACACAAAATACTCTACCAAGTCCTGAAAGATTAGGTAGAGAGACTAAAAGTATACTGTTATAAAGAAACATTTCACAGACAGGGATATGAACTATTCTATAATATTTAAATCAACAAGGTCAGGGAGAAGGAGGGTACATACATTATAGGGTTACCACCACTAAGAAAGAAGTTAAATTATGAAGAAATGAGAATCCATTGAAGGGACTGACACTATAAAAAAAGAGTTCCCAGGACTCCAATAGAAGTGGGTTTTTTAGCTTTTACCTGCTGTGTGTTGAAACCATCTGATGACCATAATGGATGTCTGATAGCCACAATTCATTGACTAGACAGTATAAGAAGCAATTTGAAGAAAGTTGCATCAAAATGATGAACCATTCAGGAGGAATAAAGATAATTTCAAGATGACCATCTTAGCAGCCATATTAAATGTAAAATCAGAATAATTGTCAATTAGGACCTTCTAGACATCATAATAAGTCTTTTGAGAGACCCCCCAAATAATAATATGACCATCTGGCTGTTTGGGAATATCAAAGATAACCAAATTCCCAAGACAGTTATCATAGCATCCACAATGGATATCACATCAGCACCAATTTCATTTAGAACCAACAACACATTATAAAAACCTTTTAGTGACAACCCCATATTGATACAACCAACCTATCAGGAAAAGAATAACAATATTTTCAAGATGGTCATCATTGCAGCCAAACTTGTTATAGCATTGGTGCTATACTCAGTTAGGAACAACTAGAAGTCCAATTAAGTCTTTTTAAAAAAAGCCCCATGCAAATACAATGATCTCTCTAGTGGTATCATTTTCATTTAGGACCATTTAGAACATATATGTATCTATAAAGTTTGATATAAATCCTTCTAGTAGTTTATGACAAGGAGAGATAACAAATTTGAAGTAACAGATGCCAGGCACTAGATCAAACGTCTTCAAATAAGCTCTACTAATCTATGACTAGAAGAGCTAAAACAAGAGTCCCTTTGAATGGACTGATGCTCTAATGACAAAGAGGAATTTCAGAATCAAGACTACAATCAAGCTTTCTCATATACTCTTGCTAGTATTATAAGCAAGACTGAAACTCACATAAATATGGGTGAGATGTGTGAGTGACCTGTAAAGGCAAGTGCATTATATCACTTGGTGATCTGGTACCCTCTAATTTTTAGCAATGGCATGCATATTTAATATTAGATTTGAATCATTGGCAAAAATTTCAAAAACAAAATGGAATAGAACCATGCAAGGATGAAAAAAGTCACTCTAACGTTATTCTACAATTAGTTAACTGCAACAGTACTTGCTAACTGATCATCACTAGTTGTAAAACATTGTACGACTTCTGTGCTGGGATACTGTCTTTAAAATTTCTATAAATTCTCTTCATCTGAAAAGAAGTAATCTCATCTAATGTTAGTAAAGGTGGACATATCTTTTTGCAAATTCAACATCACTTTCTGAAAGGATGCTATCAAATCTGGTCTAATTCTCTTTGGCAGTTTTTGAGAAGAATTATGAAAGGTTTCTATTGCTTTAGTAATCAGTGTCCTGATTTGGTGGCAAGCAGGATATTTTGTCCAATATTAAAAGCTCTATATGACTGAATACTTTGTGGCTACATTTTATTCAGGGGCTTGCAATGAGTCACTTTGCGGTTATTTTAATTTTTATGACGTGGCCACACTAGAAGTCATATTGAAATCATTTCTACAAGCTATAAAGTCCTCTATGCTGTCTAATTTTGGTCAAACTCTGTTCATCACTTTTAGAAATGTCCTTTGAAGCATTTGAAAATTTTACCAATGACTGCCACATTTAATAGCAGATCAGTATCCAATGCACAAAACTAAAGTTCTCCATGACCTGATGCTTTCTGCTACATTTTATAAAATTATGTTAAGTTTTGTCAGAAGGTAATTTATTGTAATGTAAGTCATATCTGATAATGGATTTGTGATTATTTGTATAGATCAGAAAGTCCAAGAATTTTCTTCTAAGTATGGTTGAAATTGGTGCAGTATTTTTGAGAAACAGTATTTTGAGATGTAATAACAATTGTTTGTTAGGACAACACATGGATTTAAAGACAATACTATGGACTCTCTAATGGCCTTACACCAGCTGATGAATGCACAGTCATATACATAATGAAATTCTAGAGGGGAAATAAACTCTTGAACATGTAGTTGCTACACTGTGTTTAGAAACTGGTGTTGTTAATCTTCCTTGCAAGACACGATGAATCAAAAGAATTTCTTATCTGGCATAAAAAAGACTTTACAAACTATGCACTATAACATGGATCTCTCCTAGTCTTTGCTTCATTCTTCTCAAATCTAACACTTTAGCTTAACACGAATATCTAATTCAAATCATTATAGCTAAGATTATATCCGTAACCAATAAATAATGGACGTTTAATTTAAAGTAAGTAGAGTACTTTCTTTTCTCTCCAATTGACATTGTTTTGAATTTGGATCTGTTAAAAATTTAATTTCTAAATGAAAGTAATTACAGGGATTTCATACACATTTTTGCAGACAGGTGTTGTTTAAGGTGATGAAATCCTGATGTAAACATGCGTTTAGAGAAGAATCTGTGATGATTCTTTTTATATATAACAATTACAATGACTTCAATCATCTAGTTCTAATTAGGCAAGGCACGGAGGCTCAGCAACATGTAAAAAAAACAAACAGGTTTAGCTGTTATGCATTTGAAAACTGCCGATCATTAATTGATAATAATGTAGGTTATTCCACTAATCCCTTTGTAATTGTTTATTGTACTACACTTAACATGCATACACTTACTTGGCATTACAGTAAAGGAAGTTAAAAAATATGCAGTGTGAATTTCATCCCCACCCTTGCCCCATTGATTATCATCAAAATGGAGCTGTGATGGCTCAGTGATAAGGTGCTGGAGATGTGTCCAGAAAGCTGTGGACCTGATTACCAAGTCATGGATAAGCTTAGATCTCTTTCAAAATTGTACCCTTCTGATATTCTGATAATACAAACTTACATACCAAACTGATCATAATCTGATCAGATATATGGCATCTAGAATGCAAACAATCTGAGACAATAACATGCAAGATCAAACTCATATGTATTGATGCCACTCAGAATCAACTCAAAGTCGTCTGCAGTCTTGATGATTTAGCTTAATTATCAAATCTGGCTAGAATTATTTCCTCTAGAGTGCTCATGCTTTAGTTTATCATGTTATTGTGGATTTCATAACTGAACTTATATGAAGTCTTCATGATATAAGCTAACATACCAATGCAACCAAATGTTGGTCAGAAATATGGCCTCCAAAGTGTTCAGAACCACAGCCGATTAAGATGCTAATTAACATCCATACTATACATCAAACATAATTGAATTTGTCCTAAATTATGATCATATAAGCTTACATGGTGCTAAAATATTTCCACTGGCTAACTTGCATTTATGAGTGATTGCTGAGAAATGGCAAGTTACAGTTTCAAGATGCTGGTCTTTTAAGCATATTCAATATTATGCATAGTGTACAAATTAATACAAATATGTTAGCTCCATTTCACAAGCAACAAACAGCAAGCATGATCAGAGATGAGGCCTCTAGGGTGTTGAAGAACAAATGAAACACACAATGAATGCATGGCCATACAATAAGCTTTCATGGCTTTGACCAAGTAAGTTAAAATATAAATGTGTTCCCCATCCTCATTGTACATTTGAATGGAATAGCTCTTACATGCACCCACATTGTACAAACCAAGATCTCACATTGCAAGCAGTCTCAATCAACAGATCTATTGTTTGGTTCCATTAATTTGTCACCATTATATGAGGTTGGAAAAAAGTTGAGTTCTCCTTAAAACAGAAGTACATGGCTTTCAAAATGCTAGAAAAGGGATTTGGTTTACTGATATGAGGCAAATTAACATTGTTATAAGGAAATATGTTAATTTTCATTTAAGCAATAATAATTTGTTTGGCAAATTTATACATAATCTCTTGCATCAGTGTCTTTTTTAAACTCTGTATAGTAATACCCTTCAAGTAAAAAAAAAAATAATTGAAAACAGAGCATGTCCAGTTAAGATCTGAGTTACTGAAAAATGTTTCTGTACTCTTGTCTGATATAAGTTTTGAGTTACTGAAAAATATTTTGTGCATTTGTTTCTTTAAGGTTTGTAACATGCTCTGTGGTTAACAGTGATGAATGAGGAGGCAAATTACCAGACTCTCATATTATTATTATTATTATTATTATTATTATTATTATTATTACTTTGTTTAAAGAGGGTAACTCAATTGTCAAGGCAGGGATCTACTGGTTGAACAAAATTATGTTGTAAACAAAATTCTGACTTGCTGTTTATTACTAATTATACACACCTGCATCATTGCATCCTATTTGAGATTATGCTCCATCTTGAACAATTGTTTTGTTTAAATCATAATTTTCATTATTTGGGATGACTGCTTTGTCCACAAAAATATGTGATGCAACTTTTCAGCAACATTTCCAAGAAAACAAAATTTAAAAGTTGGAGTTATATACACAAAGACCAAGGCCTCCACATCCAGATCACATACAAATGAAAACTTAAAGTATAAACTAAACAAAAATGATGCTGTCATCATTCATGAAAGTGGCAATGTGGGTTCAATGCTGTTTGAGAGAGAGAAAGAGAGAGGGTCAGGAAGAGAGAGAGAGAGAGAGAGAGAGAGAGAGAGAGAGAGAGAGAGAGAGAGAGAGAGAGAGAGAGACAGACAGTTAGAGAGACAGACAGAGAGAGAGATCAGCACCATTTAAAATTATGTTCCTTTAGGAATCAAGTGCAATTCAACATATTACATTACTGCTGTTGATAAACTGAGGTGAGTTGAGGTGGGAGTGGGGAAGTGGGCAGGGCAGCTGCCCACCTATATAATTTTGCTTCATTAAAGGAGACAAGGTCCATTAAATTCGAGTTAAAGCTATACAACATTGTTTCTACTAACAGAATTCCAGGAAGCAGCATGAAAATAATGCCTTTATGTCGGCCCCAAGCTAAAAGGTAAGCATGTTCTGACATACCTTGATAAGATTAGAGCCAGTATGGTTCTTTTTCTCAATTGACTGGAATGCCAACAGCTCACTCGTGAGCCGAAGATGTCCCTCTAATAGAACATCATCTACTGTAGTCTCTCCTGTCTCCACCACCTGGTCCTGAGAGAATTGACAAACAAAATATATTTCTCATCCTAGAAAAATAGGAAACTATTTTTCAAACAAGTCTGCATCTACTGCTGTAATGTTGTTAGAAAACTGTTCAGGTAATCCAAAAGGTAAATTTAGTTTTTAAAAAACAAATCTAACCACGCCATCTACATTCATTGTTGATATTAAGTGACATTTACTTAAGCATATTTTTTTAAGTCAAAAAGGGTGAAAAAGGTGTCACTTTTTTACAAGAGGCCCTCTTGGCCCATATGTTGTTGACTTAGGCTTGTGATGTGCAAATCAAACTGAGTCAGAGTTTGAAGACAACTTAACTTGACCTAGTTCTTTATGATATTCATCCCCATCTAGTTTCAGTATATTTGGCAGTTTGGATGATTAAGAGTTGGAATTAATGGCAGTGAGAAAGAATAGTAAGTCAGTGTGTTTGTGTGTATGTATGTGTGAGTATATGTATATGTGTGTGTGGGTTGGTGTGTGTGTGTGTATGTGTGAGTGTATCAGGTATAAGGTATAAATAATGACCTGACTAACCAGCACAGGTAAAGCAATGTGACCCTGCCATATAATAATAGTGGAAAAAGATAAACAAAATGACTTGCCCTGACTTTCTTCAGCCAGGCAATCTCCTTGTCCAGATACTTCTCTGTATTGGGTAATTTGACATCAGTACTGCATGCAAAGTTTAATAACCTACAATGAGATGTGAACAGATTATACATCCAGGTACTGAAATCAGAATATCTGTGAACTGTGAAATACACAAATCAAAGTTCTACATAACTTGCATTATACTGATAAATTGTGATATAATGATGGCCTCACTGTATATGAATTATTATATTGATAAAATGTAATATGTTATGCCCTTGCTGTATGTGAATTATGTTTATAAACTGTGCTATAACATACTCTCACTGTATACAAATTATTATGCTGACAAGCTGAGATATGCCATCACTGTACAAGATATATTATGCAGAACTAGCTGAGATATGCCCTCACTGTACAAGATATAGTATGCTGACTAGCTGAGATATGCCATCACTGTACAAGATATATTATGCAGAACTAGCTGAGATATGCCCTCACTGTACAAGATATAGTATGCTGACTAGCTGAGATATGCCCTCACAGTACATGATATTATGCTGACTAGCTGAGATATGCCCTCACTGTACAAGATATAATATGCTGACTAGCTGAGATATGCCCTCACAGTACATGATATTATGCTGACTAGCTGAGATATGCCCTCACTGTACATGATATTATGCTGACAAGCTGAGATATGCCCTCACTGTACATGATATTATGCTGACTAGCTGAGATATGCCCTCACTGTACATGATATTATGCTGACAAGCTCAGATATTTCCTCACTGTACATGATATTATGCTGACTAGCTGTGCTATAAGAGTTTAGGATTTTTAATGTAGCTTTAACAATTTTTCAGTTATACTGCTATGATGTCTTCTGTGTGGCAGTTTATAGTGATGTCTAGCAATCATTCATGCCATGAAAACAGAGCATCATGTTCCACCCAGACACATTATCCTGACATTAGGCTGACCACTTGCAGTGAGTCCTAACACTAACCTCTTAATGCTGTCTCTTAAGTGCCTAGTGAGACAGCTGTTAGTACCATTTTTTATAAGTTTTTGATATAACTCAGCCAGGGTTCAAACCCATGACCTGCTGCATCTGAAGAGGACTCACTAACCACTAGGTCACCAGAGTGGTCCAAGCTGTGCTATAATATGTACTGTATATGAAATATTATGCTGACAGACTGTGCTATGATCTCACTGTATAAGAATTAGCATAGTAACAAAAGGATTAACTGATATCTCAACATTCTTATTTGTTGCAATTTATGCATCTACCCTTGCTTTGTGAAAATTTATAACATATTAAAAAGCATCTGTAAAAGATAATGAAAGTAAAAGATAACAATTTTCAATTTTAAAACTAGCTGTATGTATATATTATGGGCATGTATTATTTCAGTGCCAATGACAGAGGTTAACAGTACTGATATGTTTTAAGTCTAGCAATGATATGTTTTATCTGTAAAATATTTCAACCTGAAATTTACCTGCTTGAAGGCAGATCTGTCCACTTTACATGTCTGTAGGTGCACAAAAGTATTCTCTAATACACTTACCTACACAGCAGCTGAAAATATTCACTTGCTTGCTTTGCATGTTCTGTGACCACATTCTGAAATATGATGCAATCAAATTTAGTAATTAATTTTACTACATTTTGAAGTATAATGCAACCAAACTGTACTAATTTATGCCACCTAAGTTAATCATCAGAGTGTCAGAGTAGTAAAGTAAGTTTACATAGGAGACAAGTATACTGAAATTTTTAGTTTTATGGTGGTGATATAACACTGCCTTGCTTCTGCATACAAAAAGAACTAATTTGTAGCATTTCATCTGCAACGCATGATTCTCATTTTCCTCAATAGGGTCCATCCATAAATGACATCATACACATGGGGGGAAAGGGATCACACATTTGTGATGATGTGTGATGAGGGGGAGGGGGAATAAGAAATCTGATGTCACATCAAAATGTGCAACTTTAAATAAAAGTTCCAATTAATTTTCATGCTTAATTTTAGTATTGCTTATAATTTATTTAATGACGTTTTAAGTAGCTTCATGCGTCTCATCCATGAGCTCAAATTAAAATGGACTGGTCTTCAAACTAACAATACCCCTACTAGCCCCAATAGAGGTTTATTCCAAATAGCATTCTTCCATTTCTAGTCCACTGGTGTCGACAAAGCAATAAAAGTAAAATGTTTCAGTATCTTTTTGACACATAGCTCAGCTGGCCTATGGAAAACAGAGCAGAAAGATTTGCCAAGAACTGGTTCAAAAGTGGAATGGAATAAAAATGATGCAGAATTGCAAGTTAAAGTTGATCCCTGGTTACAAGAATTAAAAGCAATTTTTGCCACAAAAAAGGATTAATTTCTGATGCTTTGGGCTAAACAAGCATCATCTAGTGATGAAGAAAACTAAAATAAAGTATTTGTGGAAAAACCCAAGAATTATGTATTACAGTATGTTGGACATGTACGTTTTCTTCTACAATATCTGAGTGCAGCTCCACACTAAATAATACTACAATGACAATAAAGTGGTTTGAAACATGTTAATTTTTTAATAGGAAATAGGGTGGGGGGCAGAGATTTGTGATGTCACAGTTGAGAAAGATCTAACATTTTGTGATGACATGTGTCTAGGGGGTGTGTAAAAGATCGGTCAAAATCAAGTGACGTCATTTATGTATGGCCCCATATCAGGATGATCCTTGGAAGCTTGACATTTGATTTTAATCACAGGTTGCAAGAGATAATTTAATTCTGGGTCTAGCATATGTGTGAAACCTGATGCAATACTTTTGAGGAAAATAAATACAGAAGCTTCTGCAATAATGGAGGATGATAACTGGATGAAGAGATAGATGGAAAAATGTGGAAGCAGGCATTACATAAAATTATTTGTGGCAATATGCAGACATATAAATGCATGAGCCTGAATAAATTAAAATATGTATGTTTTAGCGTTCATAAGGGAACATGTGCCTTTTTGTTACTCTTGTGCACAGTCTTGGACTAACACTATTTGAGGACATCAAGTGGGAATCACATATTATCTAATCAACCAAGAAAACAAACACTACACTAGAATTTCTAAAACGAAACCTCAGACACTGTCCACAGACATGTAGATGAACTGGCTATGTAGCACTAGTCAGATCCATGTTAGAATATGGTTGTCATCTGTGAGTACTTTAAGGATGTTAATAGAATCAACACTATGCAGCAAGATTTATATCTGGTGACTACAAAACCAAAAAAGCAGGTTGCATCACCAAAATGTTAACTGACCTGGGACTACCAACACTCCATGACAGGAATAGTAGGATCCATTGGACATACCTCTACAAAGCAGTCAAGGTGTCAGTGCCAGGTCTCTCACCAAATATATTTTAATACCATTCAGAAAAAAAAGCCGGATTAATGTAAATGCTTTCAAAATTTTTAAAGTATAAACTTTGTAGAAAACCTAGCATCAAATAATAGTGCATGGTTTGTAGTTGAGCAATGTAGAACAGAACAATTTATAAATTCTTTTTTCATAAAAACAATTGTGGAGTGACAGTGTTGTGAGTGTGAAATCAGTGGAGAGTTTCAAGACAGCTCTTGAATAATACTACTAATTTTCAAGTTGTCTCTCTCTTCCAGTGAAACTTATGATGTAATTGGACTTTCACTGTACACATTCAGATTAACTGTTATGAATGCGTTACATCTCATGTGTAAGCAAATGCCTTTGTGTACTGACATGCACAACTATCAATGTAGCAATACTCACAGAAAGTACAGTAAAGAGAAGAGTGATGAAGAAAACCAGTGGGCATTGACTGCTACTACACTTTGTCGCCATCAGGAAAAACTGTTCAGCTGCTGATATTCTGACTGGCCTGTAACATAAACACACAGTAAGTTTCTCCCTATAACCAATTATTTAAGGTACTTACAGTTCTAGTACAAAGTTAATTATCAGATAAGATAAGGAATAGTAGGATCCATCTGACATAAGTAGTACAGTCTGAGTTTCTTTAAAATTATAACCAATGTGAGATAACTGTACAAAATTATACATGAATAATATGCTGAATATTTTTAAGAGGCAAAAAAAGATAATTTTTTATGAATACCAAAAGCATTGTTCATACAATTCTATTTAAACCTATACAAATGCAAAAATCTGATCGCAAAGAGTATACACACACAATAGATGTATATTCTAAGAATGCAAATTTTGACTGTCTGATTGTAGCCAAATCCTGGCAACAAAACCTAATTGCATCCTAAGAATATTGAAGGCATCTAATTAAAACTGAAGGTAGGCTGGGTTAAAATGAGAGGGCATGTAATTCACCAAATCTGCAAACCAAAGAGAAGGCAATCAGGAAACAGGATCTGTACTGGAGAAGCTTCAGCAAGGTCATGGATAAATGTTTGAATCTTTATAATTTAGCCATGTCAGAACCCAGGAAAAATTCTGCTTATTAACAGTCTAAATGAATTAGACATAATTGCTAATCCAAGTGATCAACAAGTTACAGAAGTCAGTGTTATAATTAAGAGCATCTATCATGATGATGAGATGTGTCCAATATCATAGAATGGTAGACTGCAATAGTAATCAGAGCTAACATTTTCTCCTTGAACTGCAAAATAAAACAATTCAGCTACTTGTGGGACAGAGACATGACAAGTAAAGATGGTTTCAACAGCACCAGTAATAAAAATGCACACTCTCCTCATAGGTCTTGTAGCTGATCTGATTATTTCAATGACTGCATTGTTTGTTCTGCAAGGACCTCTGGACAAGAGCCAAACATGATGGTCCAGGCAAGGATTGTACACATGAAACAGAGGCTGTTTGAGAAGATTTGGCCTAGCCAGGTTATAGATATCCATGTAATACATTTCTGGAGGAACAGATGAAGCTTGAACATAATCTCTCCTACTGTCACATTGCACACCAAGAGAATACCCCATGAATAAATGTGGTATGCACAGGATATAGTCATAAAACTGGGATGGACAGCTTATTGAAATAAACCTGCCAGTATGGGTGTCAGGTGTGGATGACTGTACTGCAAGAGTAATGGTAATGATAAGTGGATGGACAGATCTATCAACAAGATCCCCAGGAATGTTAACAATCCATGTCTAAATTTGGAAAATCATAGGAACATATGTAACAGAAGCCGTACAGTCACTGAAAGTTATAGATCAATATCTGGAAGGCTGAAGGGTACAGACAACAGCTGATAAGGCAACAAAACTGAGGTGTGACTAGATTGTATGCATCTATAGCCATTAGGCTGGATGAGGCCAATATGACATCAAAATCTGAGGCTAGATGTTATGGGTTGAAAGCTGATTGATGGGAAGGTTATAATGGTCGGAAGGTTTGGCATCAACCACTGAGATGAGGCTTGATATTACATATTCAAAGCCTAATGGCTGGAGTGTATGGTTGGCTGTCAATATGACATCAAATCTGTGGTATAGCTAGATGATATGGATTGATAGCCAGAGTGGTATGACATCAAATCTGTGGTATGGCTAGATATGGATTGATAGGCAGAGTGGTATGACATCAAATCTGTGGTATGGCTAGATATGGATTGATAGCCAGAGTGGTATGACATCAAATCTGTGGTATGGCTAGATGATATAGATTGATAGCCAGAGTGGTATGACATCAAATCTGTGGTATGGCTAGATGACATGGATTGATACCCAGAGTGGTATGATATCAAATCTGTGGTATAGCTAGATGATATGGATTGATAGCCAGAGTGGTATGACATCAAATCTGTGGTATGGCTAGATATGGATTGATAGCCAGAGTGGTATGACATCAAATCTGTGGTATGGCTAGATGATATGGATTGATAGCCAGAGTGGTATGACATCAAATCTGTGGTATGGCTAGATGATATGGATTGATAGCCAGAGTGGTATGACATCAAATCTGTGGTATGGCTAGATATGGATTGATACCCAGAGTGGTATGACATCAAATCTGTGGTATGGATAGATATGGATTGATAGCCAAAGTGGTATGACATCAAATCTGTGGTATGGCTAGATGATATGGATTGATAGCCAGAGTGATGGATGATACCCACAACAGCCAGACTGCTACACCAAAGCTTGGGAGCATTTAGACAGCAGAGATTAAGAGTCAAATGGCTTGTGAATACAGTCAGCAACCAATTCCAGATCACAACTGAGGTGCATTTAGATGGTATGGATAGAAATCTGGACAGCTAGACAGTACAGTCAGCAGTGATAAAGCACCAAAACTGAGCTGCAGCTAAATGGTATTAATGAAGAGCCATAGAGCAAATGAGATGGAATGAAAACATATACATCATGGATCATTTGAGTCATTTGTAAACACCATGCACCCAGACTAGAAGGCCAGGCTCAGAGATGCATAAGGACTTTGGATGCAAACTCCATCAAACTCTGGACTAAAACAAAAGAACGTGAATTGAATTGGAAATGTTGGCCAGAATGAATTAACTGTTGCAATTTTGTTGTATCAAATGATGCATCCATAGCTTCAGAGACAGTGTACATGGTAGAGAAGAAATCACAACTTCTACCATTTCCTCTGATGTAACAGCATCAGTAAATAACATTTATTGTATCTTCATTGGTGAGAAGCCACACAGGAATCAGCCATCAGTCTAACAAAGGTCGCAATATTTAATTTAGGTGAATGCTCTAAAGATCAATATTCTTGGTCCTTTGATTTTCCATGTCATTCTCTGTTTCTTGCAGTTTTCTTTAGAACTATTGACCATGTATCTTCCAACCAATGGGTGAACAAAGTGCACACAGCTGATGATGTACACTTGACACAGGCTAGACACAAATCATGAGAGTTCACAATGGCTTTGAATCCTTGCATTTGCATACATAGTCATCATGGCTAATTCTGAAATTAGTGAGTAAAAAAGAAGGCAAACTAAGAAATGAATAGTTAATTGCTGTAATAGTTGTGATAAGGTTAATAGAGAGTGTGCACAAAGACCAACGTCAGAACATTCTATCATGATGTAGACATACAGAATAGAGAAATCAGAAACTAAATCAAAGTAGGTGAACTCTTCATATTATAATTATGGTCACAACTGAAAAGTTTAACTGATATATTCCACCTGTAGAATAATCCTAAATACATCTGACAATAACAAAATCTTAAATGGATAGGATAAAATGTAACATATTTTTCCAATGGTTTATGGAAGGCAATCTGAACACTGTTGTCAGTTCATAAAGAAAACTTAAATTTAGTGCCACCTGTCAACTTCAGGAGGAAGTAATGTGCAAGAGTTATATATGCTTGTCTATATAATTAGACAGAAAAGACTAATTTTTGTTTATGGGATGTTTACATTTGGGAAGTACAGGTAGTTGACTTGTATTCCTACCATTAATATAACCAGGGAATGTATTCAAAGGAGAAATATGTAAATTTTCCACCAAAAGGAACAATTATCCTTCTCTAAAGTATTGATAAAAATTGTGCAAGTCTAAGTATTATGGATATAAATTTACATGCATGCACACCAACAAACTATAACTACATCTTTTCAAATTCAAATATGTTTAATACATTTGTTGAACATTTCATAAAAAAAAATACTTCCTCATGAGTCACATTACTTTGTCTTTAAACACAAATTATTGATGTCAAAGAAAATGTTAATTATCAACATTTCATTACAAGTTCAGTTAAATTTTTGTCTAAAATTGTCAGCATTTTACAAAACTGGTCATCATAAATGCATTATCAACAAATTAATTGTTTCTCCAATTATTATGCAAAATAAATATGTGTCAAAGCTAATTGTATAATACTTTTCCAAATATCAAATTCTGCCCATGTAATATCAGCATGATCACTGATATACCTATGTTTGCAAATGAGAAGAGAGTCTATGATGAATAACTGCCAGGCCTTCTCTTTGTGTAACACCTCAGTGGCTGAGGGACATAGCAATATGCACACTGTCAGTACTTCTAATGCTTCTTTGGCTACAACCAAGTCATCTGGATCAGGGACCTGGTCCTGGGAATTAAAAACGTATGTCATAAATTCTATTAACTCTTGTTTCCCTTGTGCAGATGTCATGATAACCAACAACAACAACTTCTGGGAACAGAATTTCTTTATTCTTTTTTAAGTAATATGTTAATTCATTATCTTGAAAAGAGATCGAACAGAAATAAAATAAAATGGAGTTCAACTTCTCCACACAATATTAAAGGAAGTAGTAAATAGTAACAAAACAATATAGCAAAAATGTTGTAAATTGATGTGTGCAGCCAATTAAAATATAACCTAGAGTAGGTTGACAGAAAAAAAACTGCATTTGCATGCCTGAAATCCAATTAGTTAAACGTAAAGTATATAAATTGTTTGTCCAGCATTATGTTTTTAAAGCAGAAACAAAAAACAAATTAAGACATTGAGATGTGAGCTTGTTTTAGGGTAAGAACTCAAACTTGCAGTGCACTACAGCTTGTAGTCATAATATATAACTATAGGTACCTTAATATATTTATTATAAATAGCTGTTAAGCTATAAATAAAAAGGCAAATCTTAAATATTGATTTGTGACTTTGATGCTGAAGATGGGACCACATGTGGTACATGACATGCAGTTTAGTGATGATACAGGCACTTGCAAAGTATTATATTATATATAAATGTTAGTATTACTAATATCATAAAAATATAACCAATAATTTTATAAAACTGACATATTATCTCATTAATGTTATAACATATTATAATTATTTAGTTCTAAATATTTTTGCACACAATATTGTTTTACTATTTATTTATTATATAGTGTAAGTTCTGATCGACTGTTAAACATAAATTATGGTTTTTCAGTTAATGTGAATGAAACTCTTTATCTCTATTTATCCATAATATATTTAACAAATTGTTTACAATAGAGATATATGTATCTTTATATGATATATGTTGGTATATGAATATATATATATATAAATTATTCATTAAAGAATGAGATACATTAAAAATATATGTATGACACCATCTTGTATATGTCATATTGTTTATTATCACTTAGAAACAGTATATTTTAAGACATAAACATAGGTATTGAATTCATTTTGAATTCAGTCTGATGAAGCACTAAAACGAATCTGGTTAGGTCACACATTCTATATATATATATATATATATATATATATATATATATATATATATATGGTTCTTACCTTCTCATGTGCTTTGACTGAAGCATGGACAAGATGTAATGATCCACTACTTGCTGACAAGGATATGCTTTGGATGGCCTTGATTATGCTTAGATCTGGAACTACACCAGTGGCCTAAAGGTGAAAAAAAATTAATTAAAGTACATTACTCCAATAGTATGTTCCTGATATGAAGAATTTTTCATTATCTTTAAAAATCTGTCACATCTTATAAAACAAGTGAATGCCAGGAATTAATGTCACCTGCATTTTGTTGGAAATAGTATAATTTAATGTAGAAAATGAGCTAGGTGCTACTGTTGTTAGATTAAAACCTGTCTTTGAAGACCACCTCATCTGACAAGAAAAACCATTTCTCAAGATAGGTGGACTCCCAGAAGAGGTCATCACATAAGGTAACAAATAAATCTGTGCACAAAAAAGCTGGTTTCTTGAGTCAGGTATTTTGACATAAGCTTTTTTTCTTGTTCAGGTATTAACATATATAAATTAGTGAAAGGTACAATTGCAAAGGAAGACACAACTGTTGATGTAGGACATGGAACATAGGTGTGGTTTCCTCAATATAAGGGTCCAACCTTCAGCAGCTATAGTGATGATAATCAAATTTTGCAGAGGTTGCATTAATATAGAGCTACGTAAAAAGTTTTTAAAAATAAATCATTATGGGAATTAATGTGTGGGAACAAAAACTGGGCAGTATGAAAATACAAGACTATGACTTCCTAGAAGGTCATGTCATATGATGAACCTAATTAGTATTGACAAATCAAGGCCTCATTAATATCAAGCTGCCTACTACTATTTGATGAAAATCCAATAAAGGAGTCAATTATGAGCAACAAAGGCCCTAACTCTGCTGAATGATGCAGAATTCTGACAAATGAACTCAGTCAATGCCAAATCATTATAAAGCTCTGTACAAAGTCTGATTGAAATCCAATTACTGGTAGAATGAACTGAATTAATATGCAGAAATAAAAGTGATCTGGTCTAACAACCAGCTGCTATAACCATTCTAAATAATCATGCAGAATCTTGAAAATTATTATCAACCAAGATCCTGTCAATATCAAACTTTGTATCAAATTTAGCTGAAATCCGATTTAAAATAAGAGAGTTGTTGTTCAGATGTGTGATGATCTGTCAATCTTGGTTTATGATTTTGCTAAACGATGATGATGAAGACAATGATGATGATGATATATATATATATATATATATATATATATATATATATATATATATATATATATATATATATATAATAAGTCTTTTTCAAAGGCAAATACAAAAATATACAAACAAATAAACATAAAAAACATTGTGTTTGTAAAACTCTACATGGCTGTCTCTACATGAGTTAAACATTGTCTCAACCAGCCTGGATAGACTTGTTAGGGTTAGTATTTTTCTTGGTCATTCATAATTACATGGTTCCCAGGAGTTTCTAAAGATAAATTTCTAGGTCATTTTCAGGGTTTTCCTGGATGAAATTAATTTTTTCAAGATTCTAATATGACAATTACTAATTGGTATTTAAGAACATATTACATTATAAAACATGCATTTTCTAAATATAAAGATGTTTCTCTTCCAACCTAAGTCAGAAAAGATGATCATATACAAACCCGCAAAATGTATCACATGATCATATTCCTATAAACTGGCATGTAAAGTTATTTCAATGTACAGAATAAAAATTTTAACTTTATTTTGCTAACCTTTATTATGTTGCTATGTGGGAACAACATTATGAACATAAATTAGTTTGTTTTCCTTTCAAACCTTCAATATTAAAGTATTATATCTTATAGAAAGAAAATATTTCCTATTACATTATAAAAAGAACCAATGAACACAAATAATTTGAATCTTATCTTGTAATGAAAAGAGTTTAACCTTGAATTAATTCATGCCAATAAAATCCCAAACAAGACTTTTCAAACAACCTAATCTGCTTAAGATGATTTGGTTTAAAAATGTTCATTTAAAATATTTTAAAAAAAGGCTGATTTAAATTTTGACAAAAGACCTTCAAAATTTTATACTGTTGTGTAAACAAGGACTGAATTTTCTGTATAATCGACTTGTCTTATTGTAATTCATTATACTAGTCTACAAACCTGTTCTGATACAAAGAGCTTGTATCATTTTTTAATATAATACCGTGGACAACAATTTCTCATTTCAGCTCTGAGATTCAACAAATGGGACTACAAATTGGCTTCAAACGAATAGCACACTCCAAATATTCTAGCTAGAACTTGATAAACTGAACTCACAATCATTTTTCAAGTTAGGCTATACAATGGCAGCCAGTAATAATGGTGTAGGAAGAACCCTGAAAAACCACTGGAAGAACCACCAACCCACGAGAAGCTACTTTCTCACTTACCCACATTAGATGTGTCTGGACTCGAACTCAGGCAGACAGAGGTGAAATGGCAGTTTAGACCACTTGGCCCCGACAAATAGTTTAGTTTTGACTCAATTATGTGATTTTTTTGGGCATCAAGTGGTGACAGAAAATTCCTGGATTTATCCTGAATTCCATCAACATTTGCAAAGTTCAAGTTTTTTTTCATTGTTGGGAAAAATAATATCATTTCTCCTGACTTTTTTTAGATTTTATTGTAGTGTGGAAAACCCTGTGATTATTTCAGCGGAAGTTATATAGACATTTTATTGGTTTTTATATGTCATCATATCAATTTATATCAAACTATTATGATACATGATTCTTTCACTCAATTTAAACTTGCTCACTGAAGTTTTGAAAATCATGAAACATTACTTGGCTTCCTTATTCTAAATAATATCCTTTCCTTTTCTAATCTTGATACAAGATGCAGTACTGTATCTATGATAGGAATTTAGATGTTTGGTATCACTTTCTGTTTTGTGACATTATTATTTCTATAATCTGATGTAATTTGCTAAATTAAAACAAAAAAACCCCCATAAACTAGTAAATGTGTCATGCAGAGTCAGAGTGGTTGCATTATAGATATTAGGGCTTATATGACACAAGTCTGGCATCTTATCAATAGAAAATGGAAAAAAAATTTGAAAGCACAAAATAACCATATTCTGTACTTCACACACACACACACTCACACACACCATATATATATATATATATATATATATATATATATATATATATATATATATATATATATATATATATATATATATATAGAGAGAGAGAGAGAGAGAGAGAGAGAGAGAGAGAGAGAGGGGTATTTAGTGTAAAGATGTCAAAACATTTTGTCATATTTTAATGATTAAAACATTTGACTCCTGTGATCATACATTTGGCTAGTCAGTTTCAGTTAAAATTCAAATAATGGTAAAATTCTCCAAATAAAAAAAATGCTCAGTAAGTTGTGTATTAAGTGTAAGGAATTAAATAATTTTGAGTTGGATCATAATTATTTCAGTAAATAAAGTAGGGCTACAATAATAATGTGCTAAATGTTGAGGACAATGTTGATCAGAGATTATCTGTAATTAACTAACTTTATCTTTCAAGAACAGTAAAATGTTTTGAGGATGAAGTTTTTAGGTTGAAGAAGAAAATTGGAAAACTGGATCCATGGCAAGATGGAAGACATCTTCACAAAAGTTATTTGTGAGGTCAATCTCTGAGAAAAAGATAGGTCAAGTCAGAAGAAAACCCAAAGACAGCTCCTTGAGAAGAAAAGTTAAACATACTTCAACAGTTGAATGAACACAATTGTCCCAATATCTCTTGATAAATTTTCAAAATAAATTACAGAAAAATTACAGAACATAGAGTGCTTTGAAGAGTAAAAAAATATCGCTCATCAATTGACATGTTCTTTGCTGCATGTTAGAAATTTATCTGAAATTAAATACCATTTTTAAGATAATATGTGGCTCTTTACACTGTTTTATAAAACCCCATATCTAATGTTATTTTATGATTCAGGATAAAATGTTAATATAAGTATTGGTGAGATTGGTGAGTTTGTCACAAAATCAAACTTTTTATAGGAACTGTTCATGAACAATCATGGATCATTCATAAATAGTTCATGAATATGTTCTGCATACACTTAATCATGAATGATGATGACACAATTTGTGAACCTTATGAACGGTTCATGAATTCAGTTCACGAATATTTTATTAACTGTTCATGAACAGCTTGCGAAGTGTTGGTTCATGAACAGGTTATGAATTCAAAATTTCATGAAATGACCATTTCTAGTTCATGAATGCTTTTTTCTAAACATTTCAAGTTCATGAATAATTCATAAACAGTTCATGATTGCACATAATCATTTCACAGGGGCAATGTCATGAAGCATCTAATTTTTTATGTTGGTCCATATATAACCATATATGTGATATCCACATGCAATATGAATGTTTTAAAAAATCAAGCGGGGGCCCCGAGTGGCCGAGTGGTCTAAAGCGCTGTCTGTTACGGATCACTGCCATCTCACCTCTGTCTGCGTGTGTTCGAGTCTAGGATTAGGCTAATGTAGATATGTGAGAAAGCTTGCCAGTAGCTTCTCGTGGGTCGGTGGTTCTTTCCGGTGATTTCCCGGTTTCTTCCTCCACCATTAATACTGGCCGCCATGAATAGCCTATCGTGTGCTGAAAAATGGCGTTAAGCCAAACAACAACAAATAAAAAATCAAGCAATATTTCAACAGAGTTCCTGATGACCAAAAAACTACAAAAAAGAAACTTTAGTCACTTTTAAGTGGTGAACTATCATCGTACACTTTTTTGGTTATTGTCTTGATTTGTATGTTGAAATGCTGCAAATGTATGTTTGGGTGTGGTAAAATCAAGTAAATTGTTTTGTAATATTCCTTGCTGGGTGTGCATTTGTGGTTTCATTGACAAGGTTCTCCGCTGCATCAACAACAACAGACATTCTTCTGTTGTCAACAAAGGATACAACACAGACATCCACAATGTTAATGTTTCTAATAAAACTCAACCATCAGCAACATTTGCAATGCACCAAATTTCATCTTTGGAGTAGTTATTATGGGTTGATGTGACCGTATGTTTAGCCCTTAAAATAACTTTGCAAATATCACTGCAAAACCCAAATGAGTCTAATAGGAGTTGCAAATGAAATTCGTAATGATTATCCAAGAAGTTGTTCTTGATGCTGATCAAATGCTTTGTTGCCTAAAACTACAGGATGTATATTTGCATTAGAATTGTATGATTCATTTTGAGGTCACCAAATTTTGTATGGTTGAGAATTCGCATTATCAAATGTATCATTGATAAACATGAAAGATGGACCAGTTGATCTCACATATTTATCACAGCATCTAACTAATTCAAGAATCATTGTGGCTTCATCTATGTTATCCTAGATTTCTTTTCCATCAATGGATTAATGTGTACTGTTGAACAACGCCATAATACTTGGTATTCATATTTATAGCTTTGTGATCTACTTTAGCTGATGTACAGTTAGCACTCTTATATAAAGCTTCTGTAAATTAGAAAGTCGGTCAATAACTTGTTAATGTTTTAACTCCTCTATGATCAGAAACCACAACTGCTTGAATCCTAGTTATTATTTATTTCTGTGTCTTTTTCAGATGATTGTGTAATCACAGGTGCCTGTGCAGACCACCAATTTTGGTGCAATCATAGATGTATGAGCCAATATTTATCAATGCATGTGATGATATTTTCATGTATTGATCAACATGGCCTGCAAAGCTGATTACATGATTTGACTGTTATGCTACATTGAAGACACAGTCAAACATATGTGTCAGTAAGAAATACAAGCAGATTTATTTTACAATATTATAAAGACATGCTCTGCATAAACATATGTGTTCATTGTCTACCAAATGCCACTGAACATTATGTAAAGGCTTATCTAACTGGGAAAATCAAAAGCATTATAACTTTTTTAGGATTAGCTCAGATATGGTTGAATATGGACTTGGATGAATATCGATACCCATCCTCCTTTGCATCAAATGGCATGATGATACGGAGGCTATGCAGATAGAAAACTTTATGGAGTCCATTGTCTGATGTTATGGTATTTTGAGATTTGAAATTGGTTAAAATAAAATATCTCACGCCTTTTAATAGTTCCAAGTATTTACTTGAGTAACTGCAAAAAGTAATATAGAGAAACTATAAAACAGCATGACATATTTTGAAAATATTTCTAGAACTTTCTTGAATAAAAATATAATGAAAATATCCAGATTATATAAAAATAAATAATTGAAGATACGGTAGCCCCCCTCTTACATGACCACCCCTTCTGTACTACTGGGAAAGTGGCCTTATAAGATAGATGGAAATAAATGTTTTGTGAGAAGTATATGCAAGTACACAGAAAAAGAGCTACTTTCTTCAAAGCATTTAATATCTAAAAGTAACATTAATTATTAAAAGGTTTTCCTTGTTATAATAATTGACTTATTTCAACTGAATATGCTCTAATAGTTCTTATCCTTGTTGTAAGCATGATATGCGAGCGGGTGTTGTTGCTATGCACATTGCAAAACCATTTAAAAACATCATTTTAAATATTGGTATATACATAATTCTCTTTCTATTTGCTCCATTTTCCCACTGCTGCTGAATAACCTC
The DNA here is from genome assembly GCA_016746295.1 of Potamilus streckersoni. Lineage (NCBI taxonomy): Eukaryota > Metazoa > Mollusca > Bivalvia > Unionida > Unionidae > Potamilus > Potamilus streckersoni. The sequence goes on along the minus strand of JAEAOA010002053.1, from coordinate 958,684 downwards.
CTTATTGGTTACAATGTTGTTTATTCAAGTCTTTTCAACATAAAATTGTTGTATTCGAGTCTTTTCTACCTAAAATCATTCGGCAAGTTCCCCCGCTCACCTTACCCAATGTTGTATATAATAACAGACTTTTTTCTAAAATAATTGTCTCCATTTGAGTTATGATATGTTAATGTTTGGTAATGATTTATTGGGATGTTGCTAACTGTATGTGATCTTAATTATGCAGAGAAAACTTTTGCTGAGTGAACAAAATTCCTTCTTCATAAAGGAATGTTTTGTCATGTCATTTTTCGGTCTTTGTCTGGTACACTATTTTGTTTAAGGCTAATTTCTCTGTGAGTGTGTCTGGAAAAAATTTATTTTTAGACCCTGTTATGATACTGACAATTATTGTCTGGATTTAATGATCAATGTTGCCAACTACAAGACTGAAAAAACAGCATTTCTGCATTTAAACAAAATGCCATGTGTTTTTTAAAGACAGTTACCTTGTCACAGGATTCATTAATCACAGTCTGGTACCCTATTTGTGTTTACATTTCTTTACACTGAGAGAAGCCGAAATGGCTTCAATATGTATGCAGACTTGATCTGAACAATAGCACCTCAGAGCCTTTAGGATTTATAATCTTGATAATTGTCAGTAGTAATAGCCACTAATTATTTAAGAGAACAAGCTCAACATCTTACTAAGGTTAGCCATAAAGGCTATCAAACCATTTTCCCACTGACTTGTGTATTGTACATAAATACCACCACTTCTCAGCTGTTACTACTGTTTAATAATTGTAACCTAATAACAATTATCAGAGTGACTAAACCAAAACATCTCATGATAACAGGGCCATAAGGCTAATGAGATTAAGTGTACTTACCTTTTTATATGGATTAAAAGTTGAGTCCTTCTCTGCTTTATGGAAAAATTGTGGAGTTTCATGATATAATATTAACCTTAGTCAGGTACATGTGCTTTAATCAACACTTCTTTAAGTAAGGAAAACCTGACATCTGGGAAACAGAAACCAGATTAATTAACACACATTATGAATAAAATACTGGTTCTGGATGCATATTAAAATATAATGTGGCCGCTTGTGAGGGGTAAATTTTATTTTGTTCCACAAATATCCTGGCCACTGGTTGTGTTAGCCAGGTGGCCTTTCATGAGGGGTACCTTTGAATACAAATCTGGATTCTGGCCGTAAGGAGTGGATGGCTGCTGGTCGGGGAAGGAGAGGGGCTGTTCAAGAGGGGGACTATTGTACAACATGGGATATAACGATCTGTAGGTCAATCTTCTGATTGTAAATTTATTTTTCATCAACATCGAATATACTAAGTTATTGGTGCTGTAAAATATTTTCTTATTTTCCAGAATTTTTCACATATAAAATAATGAACAAAAAACATGAATTAACCCCAAAATATATCATGAATATCAAAACAGTTCAAGGAAAAATAAAAGTATCTGACAAAGTTATCAGAATGTCAAAACTGTACCGTATTCAGGATTCAAGTAAGAAAGAACCCGCCAGTTGTGAAGAATGTCTAATTCTTCTAAACGAGTTAAGTGAACTACATGAAAGTAGCAAAACAATGTCAATAAAATATAAACTATTTGAGAAGCTGAAATAGAAAAAATATAAGATTGCAGCCATTACTAAAGATCGTGAATAACCTCAAAGAACAAAATATTGTGGTTAAAAATACAGAACAAGAAAACAATGGCAATTTGTTGATGATTAATACTTATAATGTGAATAAGAGATTGAATAAAACTGGGGCAAAAATGCAACCCTGCTTCACACTGTAAGAAACACTGAAGGGCACAGAGACATCCCTGTTGTAGAGAATGAATCCTGTCATGCTGTTGTGGAAAAAGTTGGATCATCTTAATGCACTTCTCAGGGCAACTGAGTCATGCTAGGATGACCCATAGTGCATCTTTGTTGACCGCATTGAAGGCCTTTGTGAGGTCTATGAAGACACCATAGAAGTTCATGTTTTGTTCAATGCACTTTTCAAGTATCTGCCTCCCTGTAAATATCATGTCAATTGTGCTCCAATCTGGTCTGAAGCCACATTGGGCTTCTTTCAGTATGACTTCCAAGACATTACCAACCAAATTTTTGAGAAGGATGCGTACCATAATCTTGTCTGCAATCGACAGGAGTAATATTCCTCAATAGCTACCACAGTCAGGATGACAATCATTGCATCTTTGAACTCCTGTGACATGGACTCCTCCTCCAAAATGAATGCTGATCAGAATACTTTACAGTGTATCAAGGGCCTTAGGGCCAGCTACTATGAAGTGTTTGACAGGAATTCCATCCATGCCTGTTGCATTGCCAGAGTTGTACATGTTGTTGGCCTAAGCTAAACTTCTTATGTGGTAGGGGGTAAGTCCAGGTCTGAGATAGTTGGCTTTTGAAACAATTGCATCTACCACTGAAGAGTCTACGATGGAGGGCATGTTCAGAAGGTTGGAGAAGTATTCTTTCAATGTTTAAGTGATACTTTCTTTGTCTTTGAGCAGAGTGGTCTCATCAGAAGAGATTGGCAGGGTACTGCAGGCTTTTGACAGTCCATAGACATCCTTCAGGGACCTGAAAGACTCTTTTGAGTTGCTAGTGTCTGTATAAGGCTGGACTTCATCCTATTAATTCTAATGCTTGTTTAAATGAGTAAAAGTCGTGGGGTGTAGATGCTATTACCTAGAAAAGTAACAATATTCCAATACATACCAAATGACACCACTACTTGGAACTTCTCCGTAATTTGTAAATTGCAACTGTTTGTAGATTTCATGAAACAACTATTTCAAGGTTTCTCTAGTTTTTCACATCATCATAATTTGTCTGATATTGAAAGGCTTCTTTGTTTCATTTCTGTTCAGCAATAATGTTTGAGATGAAAAGTTGTGCAAATATTATTTCTGCTTGCACAAATGGTAGCCATTTTTGATAGTTGAACAGTATGATTTGTATAAATAAAAAAGGCACCTCTTGTAAAATTTTGATAACATATCTTAAGCAGTGACTTAAAATAAGTCTCTAAAGACTTCCTTTTTTTAGTAATAACAGCCATGTCGGATGGCCAATTGATGTCATTTGAATAAACCTTTCATGTCACAAGGATTCTGCAAAATCTGGTCAAAATGTGTTCTGTAGTGATAGAAAGCTACAGTTTAAAGGATTTTACCTTTTAAGTAACATCAGAACAGTCAACCATCTAGGATTACCTAATAATGAATGTTGCACAAAAATACACATTCCAAGTTTTATCGAAATTGAGCAGAAATATGACTTCAAAGTAGTAACAACTTATCTAACCAGTCACTCTATTACCTCATTCAAGTGCATGGATCTTGCACATTATTAGTCATGTGACCTCAAGATCAGTCAATATGCCTGACTATGTCACTGATTATCAAATTTTGATACCTTGATGGTACAAACATATATTTCAAGTCTGATACAGAATATGGTCTCCAGTCATAGCAAGCACGTGATGATGGAAACAATATCAGACCATAAGCTTGCTTGGTCAGGTAGGTTCTGACAAGAAACTGGTCATTTTCCTGATGTTGAGACCATTTTCAAGTTTCAAATGAAATATAGTAACCTGCAGTAGGTTGGAAGATGTGGTTCATACAAATACATGTTGTTATGTCCATTTCCATGACTCTGGCCAGTAGACCAAAATGTACAACTTTAAGAATGCCATTGAAACATGAAAACTATTTTAAACTTACTTTTGGCAATTTTTTATTTTACCAACAAAATATATCCCTGAACAACAGTACTTAAGAAATGTAGGTAAACAAAAGACTTAAGCTAAGTTTAGAAAATTTGAAATGAAGGCCAGATTGACCTACTTTTATTACATGGGTGCTGTACACACACTGTACACATTAAGATGTATCCACGTAACAATATACATTACTGGCCTAATGTAGTTATGAAACTGACCACATGCCTAATGTATATGCAAAGTTAAAAATATAGAAACAAGGTTAATGACACACTTAATGTGTATTTACTGTGACACTACATCAAAATTCCTCACCACTAGATGCCCATTAACTGGAATAATACAAGACAAGTAAATACTGAAGCTATACTCCATATTTGTATAGGTAGGGTAAATTGCACTGAAATAAAAGAAAAGTAAAAATCTTTGACAGTTATGTTCACCTAAGGTGTGGATGGATGGATGCATGGACTTGATGCCAAAGTGATCACTGTGTAAAGTTTTTATCAAGACAGTCTTGACAATACAGTTGGATTGGTTATCATCCAATGATGCCAAAGTGATCACTGTGTCACGCTTTTATCAAGACATTCTTGACAATAGAGTTGGAATGGTTACCATCCACTGATGCCAAAGTGATCACTGTGTCAAGCTTTTATCAAGACATTCTTGACAATACAGTTGGAATGGTTACCATCCACAGATGCCAAAGTGATCACTGTGTCACGCTTCTATCAAGACATTCTTGACAATACAGTTGGATTGGTTACCATCCACAGATGCCAAAGTGATCACTGTGTCAAGCTTTTATCAAGACAGTCTTGACAATACAGTTGGAATGGTTACCATCCACAGATGCCAAAGTGATCACTGTGTCACGCTTCTATCAAGACAGTCTTGACAATACAGTTGGATTGGTTACCATCTAATGATGCCAAAGTGATCACTGTGTCACGCTTCTATCAAGACAGTCTTGACAATACAGTTGGATTGGCTACCATCCATTGATGCAAAAGTGATCACTGTGTCAAGATTTTATCAAGACAGTCTTGACAATACAGTTCGATTGGTCACCATCCACTGATGCCAAAGTGATCACTGTGTCAAGCTTTTATCAAGACAGTCTTGACAATACAGTTGGATTGGTTACCATCCATTGATGCCAAAGTGATCACTGTGTCAAGCTTTTATCAAGACAGTCTTGAAAATACAGTTGGATTGGTTACCATCCATTGATGCCAAAGTGATCACTGTGTCAAGATTTTATCAAGACAGTCTTGACAATACAGTTCGATTGGTCACCATCCACTGATGCCAAAGTGATCACTGTGTCAAGCTTTTATCAAGACAGCCTCGACAATACAGTTGGAGTGGTTACCTTCCACTAATGCCAAAGTGATCACTGTGTCAAACTTTTATCAAGACTGAGTCTTGACAATACAGTTGGATTGGTTACCATCTAATGATGCCAAAGTGATCACTGTGTCAAGCTTTTATCAAGACAGTCTTGACAATACAGTTGGATTGGTTACCCAACCAAAATGCATGCTTATGACAAGCTTGCTGCAAGCTTGTGACAAGCTAGGTGAGCTTGCGCAAGCTAGTAATAGTGCTTGCACAAGCTTGCGCAAGCTTGCAAGAGAAATATTTCAAAGTCTGCAAGCTTGCACAAGCTTGTGCAAGCTTGCAAAAGGAATTTTTCAGAGTCTACAAGCTTGCAAAAGGAATTTTTCAAAGTCTGCAAGCTTGCGCAAGCTCTTGCAAAAGAAATTTTTCAAAGTCTACAAGCTTGCAAAAATTTTTTTTTCAAAGTCTGCAAGCTTGCAAAATCTAAAGTACTTGATGTAAGTTTGCACATGCTTGCAATAATTAATTGTGAAATTTAAGGGCAGTTCTGCATGAGATCAGTACTTCTTGAAATGTTAAATATATGTTGTGACTAGATCAAATACCCTGTATAGGAAACTACACTATCAAATTAAAAGATGTTATTTGCAATCTAGTTTTTATTTATGTCGTCTTTTCAGTATTGCAAAATGCTTAGAACTTGTATTACTTGTGCTTACCTGGTACATAAATAAAATCTATTATTCCAACATTTCTCTATGGTTAAATTAACTATGAACATTATTAATATATGTCACAATAAACTGAATTATTTCTTGAGCATGGCAAAATATGAAATAGTACTTTTTCTACAAATGTCTTTTTCTCCTTTTCAATTTTTACAAATACAGTATTATACATGTTATAGAAAAAAAATGAGCTTTATGGCAAAAAGGAAATTTTTTAAGTGATGAACACTCAATTAGCTATGCAGTAATTTTGTGATGTAATGGAAGAGTGGGTAAAAATTCCATCTAGTAAAAGCCTGGAAAACAGGAAGACATAGTGCTGATTGCAAAGTTAATTGCAGACTAACTTGATACAGCAAGATATTTGATAACAAATACTTGTAAATATATTTACCAATAATGTATGCACCATCAAATATAGTTTCAGTAAATCTTGTAATATTAACTTCTGGCATTAAGTTTATGAAAGAAATGTCATATATTTGCTTCAATGACAATCTGCTACCAGAAGAAAAGAAACAATTGTCAGTTATTTAATTACTAAATAAAATTTACAAATATATAGTTTTTGTTTTTCTTTGAGAGAGAGGTGCATCCCATTCTGCCAGCATTCTATAAATAAATGAGCTTTGTGAATTTTGCTTGTTTGAAAAGAAATCAAATAAAAGCATGCAAGGTGAAGTGTGGTTTGCCACGACAGTCTTATTTTGGTATCAAGTCATAAAAAGCGGTTATGTCCCCTGTTTACATATTATTTTTTTTTTAGTAGACTGGTTTACAAACTGTAAATAAACACATAACATATTTAAGTCAATAAAATATAATACAACCATTGTAGCATCCTGTTTATGCAGGCACAATTTTCAAGGTTGATCCTTAACAATTTACCTTTTTAATTTGGTAAATTTAATTGCCCGCTGAACTATTATACGTGCAGTAACCGATCCTACAATCAGAGAGATCATCTGAAATCACGGAGTTACAATATCGGTAAGTAAATTCAAAATTGTGTCATACTTTGCCAGTTTTTTGTGACTTAAGTTCAGCGGTAGCGTTTTTCACTTTTATGATTTAAATATGTTAAAATATGACTTTGTAATGTTGCTTCGCCCAATGATTGAGATGGCAATGCTGCAGATAATTATCATTTATTACTACACTTGCCAAATCAATGAAGTGCTATCAGTTATCGACAATAGGGTTACAGGATTAAACGCACACTTGGGAATCTTATTTCCGTTATTCTTAGGGTATATTTCCTCTCGCATATCAAATCAACAATTGTTCAGAGGTTGTTATATTTAATTCTTTTCATCCTCAAAGAAGATGGCTGTTATTTTATTTCAAAATGTCTTAAGGTACGTAATCAGTTTCATAGGATTTTTGTTGTTCAAAACTCACAAGTGCCATTCATCTGACATGTGCCATTGACCTTTCAAAGTGAATAGTAAAACTAGAATTTTATGCTCATTAAAAGATGATCTTGAATAACACTGACGATTCCTGGACTTGTTAAGTGATTTTGGAATAATGATCTAAAATTGAAATGCTTTTGCTGCAGCAGATACTGCACCCAAGAAATACACATGGGAGGAAAACATTATGGTATTTTGTTCATGTTAGCTAAAAGTTTTAGTCAGCCAATGCACACCACATTTTTTGGTCGAGTTCATTTTGGTTAATTGGCCTTGATAAGGTGCGACTTTCTCAAATTATTTTCAAATTTAGACTTTTGCTAGAAGCATTATAAAATTTAGCATTATTCATAACATTACATTTAACCTGTTTGAAATTTTATATTCATTTTTTCTTTGCTTTTGAAGAACCCTCTTTAATCTAATTTTTTTCGACAAATTGGAATAGATCTGATCAATGCCTTATGAATGACAAGAAAATGTAATGCTTTTTCCAACCTTAGAAGAAGACAATTGTTAAAATCATTAATTTTCTCTTATTTTTCAGAGCACTGGAGTGAAAAAATTTCATTTGGTTGAAAATATAGATTGTTTTGTGACTCCACCACAACTTTCCCAAGCCCTTCATATCGGGACTCAACCAAGGAAACTAATAATTTCTCTACTAGACACTCTGTTCACTAAGGAACAGTTGGCCAAATCAAATGCGACAGGGACTCGAACTGCCCACAGTTCATCAGTGAAAACAAGTGCCTTGCCAAATTTGGCAATACAAGCAATAAAGGGATTTGTTCTGAAACGGTTCAAGAAAGACAATGGTGAACCCTGTCTTTCTGAGGCAATTTTAACGATGTCATAAACAGTAAATGTGCCACAGCCAGAAGTATAAAACAAAAAATTAACTTGTGGATCTGAAGAATTTCTTCACATCTAGCTATAGTTTTGTCAATTTCTATAACAACACTTACTGCTTCACATTGTTATATTTTTTAACTGAATATTATTAAATTATTTGATGGCTACTCACTGATTGTGAAAGTGATTTTGTTCCGATTACTTTATGGCATATATTAACATTTTACTTTTAATTCAGAAAGCTTGCGCAAGCTTGCAATTGGCAAGCTTGTGCAAGCTAGCCGCGGTTTCAAATCTAAGCTTGCACAATTGGGCAAGCTTGTACAAGCTAGCCGCAGTTTCAAATCTAAGCTTGCAATTGGGCAAGCTTGTGATAAGCTTGCACAAGCTTGCAATTGGGCAAGCTTGCGCAAGCTAGCTGCGGTTTCAAATCTAAGCTTGCTGCAAGCTTACAAAACTAGCTTGCAGCAAGCTTGCTGCAACCTTAAAAATAAGCTTGCGATTTTTGTTTGGGCCATCCACTGATGCCAAAGTGATCACTGTGTCAAGTTTTTATCAAGACATTCTTGACAATACAGTTGGAATGGTTACCATCCAATGATGCCAAAGTGATCACTGTGTCACGCTTCTATCAAGACAGTCTTGACAATACAGTTGGATTGGTTACCATCCACAGATGCCAAAGTGATCACTGTGTCAAGCTTTTATCAAGACAGTCTTGACAATACAGTTGGATTGGTTACGATCCAATGATGCCAAAGTGATCACTGTGTCAAGCTTTTATCAAGACAGTCTTGACAATACAGTTGGATTGGTTACCATCCACTGATGCCAAAGTGATCACTGTGTCAAGCTTTTATCAAGACAGTCTTGGCAATACAGTTGGATTGGTTACCATCCACTGCAAACTATAGTACCCAGAAAAACACTATACTGGCTTCCTTCCAAGAATTATTATAAGAGAAACTAATTATCATATTCCATCATTATAGCATATTTCTAACAATTTTTAAAGAGATGCATGGAGTAACTGACCAACATGGATGTTGCTTATTCGCAACAAAGCAGTATATTCTTAACAAAATACTTTTAAGTTTGTGTGAATTCATGCTTTAATATCCAATAATTTTTTCTTAACTGTATAAATAAACAAAGCCTAGGTTCAGAGTACCAAAACAGACAAATTCATGATATGATATTTAACTGGAAGATTGTATGAGTCAATACTATATACATGCTGTTTTCCAACTACAAATAAGGACTGAGAACATCAATCAAGAAAATTAAATTACCTGTTCCATTAGCTGTTTTCCGAGCCTGACAGCAACGTTTCGTGTAGTGAACTCAGTAGTGTGATCTGGTATGTGATGTAAGGCTTTCTGCAGGATGACCGCATGACTGCGTTCTTCTGCTGTACCACCAGGACTGTGCAAGTCATTAATGATTGCATCCATGACTACCTGAAGTTTGGCATAACCTACAGTTGTCAGCATCAATTTACAGATCTTCAGGGCAGTCACATATGCAGACCTATGAACAATAAATCAGTGATTATATATATCTCTCAATGCAGTAAGATATATAGTTAGGATATAATAGTTGTGTATCCTGGTCATGGCATGTCAGAAGATATTTCAAATGCAATAAAAGCCAGATTACCAGCTAAATTTGTATTAGTAAATCATACATACCCACCCTGCAGAATAAATATCTAATCCATAAATGTTCAAAAATTAACTATACAAATTTGATAAGTAATTATAATTGTATGAAATTTTAATATTATTATATATGGATGCAAATATGCCTCCCAAATTTCATCTGTCTACCTCAAGTAGTGTTTACTTAATAAGGCTAAAATGGTGATTTTTAAATCAAAGTCTCAGTCCTCATAAATTTTAAAAAGTTTTAAAAAATGAAAAGAGGAATAATAGTCTGATCATTTGCATGAAAATAAAATTTAAATTATATTAATTTAAATCTATTTTGTCAAACTTAAGTAAGTACAAAAAACAGTAAAATATGGAAGCAAACAAGACTATAAAATATCATTTGTGTACCTCATATGGTTTTGTTTTTGTTAAATCACACTACAAAGGTTCTGTTAAAATAAAGTCATGATCCCAAAATGTTTAAAGGAAGAGACAAATACTGAACAAGAGTCCCAAAAATGGACTGATGCTATAGTGCCTGAAAATAATTTCCAGGAATTAAAGACCATTTCTTCTTTTCAATTGTCAAGTGCAGAAACAATCTCTGATATTCAACAATATTTTCATACTAGCTGTTGTAGTAGACATATTTGATTTCAGACTGGCATACTTGCATTTACTACCAACAAGGGATCATAATAAGTCCTTTGGCAAAAGTACAATCTCCATTTGACCAAACATCTAGAAGCAACAGTGATAAAACATTTGCCTATGTGGCAGCCATATTAAAAGTTGGATTAGCACCATTTACATTTACATTTGGCTAGACATATTAAAAACATTTCAATAAACACCCCATGCTGATATGACAGTTCATTCAAGAGATATAATGACAATGAGAACACATTATTAAATTTCTTTAGAAAGTGAACGGTATTGAAACAAATGTCCATTCAAGAGGACTAATGATAAAAAAAATTTGAGATGGCTACTGTCATGGCTATAGTGGATATCAGACTGGCACCAATTTTCAATTCAAATCAATTAAATTTCTGGTGACAACCATATGACAATATTACTTTTCATTAAGTAATAGTAATTTAAAATTTCAACATGGTCACTGACATTAATATTTGTCATTACACTGGCACCATGAACATACATAATTAACTAGACAACATTAGACTTCTTCTTGTGGGGACCCCATGTCAATATAATTTTCTTTCAGCTGAAGTAAAAATAACAAGATTTTTAAGACTGCCACGATGGTAGCCATATTGGATACAAGATTGGTACAATGGTAGCCATATTGGATACAAGACTGGCACAATGGTTGCCATATTGGATACAAGATTGCCACGATGGTAGCCATATTAGATACAAGTTTGCCACGATGGAAACCATATTTGATACAAGACTGGCACGATGGTAGCCATATTGGATACAAGATTGCCACGATGGTAGCCATATTGGATACAAGACTTGCACGATGGAAGCCATAATGGATACAAGATTGGCACCATTTGGACCAACTAGATATCAGAAGCAGTGTTATGATGAAGACACCATGATCATATTTATGACAATTGACTCAGGAGGAGTAGTGACTTTTCAAGAAGTCCACAGTGGCTGCCATATTTGATGTTTGAGGTAATAAATATTCATTTAGGGCAAACAGTTTGATTTCAGTTAGGACCAAGAAGACCATAGAATGAATATGTGTGTGAAGTTTTATGACAATCATCTAAGTAGTTTAGCAGGATTAGTGATAAAAACTTGTGCCAGAGAACTGACAGACAAAAAAATGATGGATGATGGAGTAATGATGGACAACAGATGATGCCATAAACTCTCCTGCTCTATAACCACTGGAGCTAACAACTGCTTTAATGGCCTCAAACTTTAATCACATCATCTACACAGGTATATAAACAGTTCTGCTAAGTTTCATTTTTCCATGTTTAATGGTTTTTTTAATAATGTTCATAATATACAGGCAGACCATGATCATAATGACTTTACTCTAAGTTTTTTAGGCATAATAAAATTGGCGTGGCCTATAATATTTAGCAAATGTTAGGTAATTAAATCAATCAGACACATCAAGTGATAGAAACTTACCGTCTAGTTGACAAATCAGCTGTTGGCAGGAAGCTATCTTTAGTAAGTATATTGATCGCTAACTGAACTCCACCGCTGCGTACAAAATTGTGCTGAAAAAAGAAATCCACCTTTCAGAAAATTCCACCTTGTTTGAGCAAATACGACTACCATATCTGACTCACTTTTGACCAAAATACAGACCTGCTGTGAAATTTAAGATGGCAGATAGATTAGAAGATTGATGAAACAAGACAATGATTACCTGTAACTTTTGAATATACTAAACAAGACAAAATGCAAGTAATTAGAATAATATAATATCTCAATAAGCAAACAATGCAGTGAATATGTTCATCAGAAACAAAAAGGAAGACTCAAATATATGGCAAGGTATTATTGTACATTTAAAGAAGGAAATGACAAATAAAATCATTTTGTGGTCAACAAATGCTAATTTGTTTGCCTTTTTTAAGCTGTACACAACAATGATAGGCAATAATAATTCTATGGGTTAGGATAAAAGTCATGATGGAGAACTCTAGCAGACTTCCAGAAATCTTTATCCTGACATTAGCTCATCTCATGTATTCTACTATAAATGCTATTTACATTCTCCTCTGGTTACAAGCAAAAATCTTACAAAAGCTGATGAAAGACGATATGAAACTAAAGCAATCAGCTAAGTCTTAATAAATGCATGCTTGATATTACTCATTACTATTTTTTATGAATTTCAATGGTAAGTGTGCATTGTTTAACAGTAGAACAGAGAGATTTTCTTCCATGTTGACTTAATGAAGGTATGATGGAAATAATGCAAACTTCAACAGTCCTGTTTTTACATAGCTTATGTTCTAAATATCACTTCATTTAAAACTGTTGTATAATTATTGTTAAGTGACTCAACCAGAAATACATGAAACTGGTAACTTGTTTGTTTACTCTTGCAAGATTATGAAGCTGTGTAAAATACAATAAAAATGATACATATTGTAAAATTAAAGAGAAATTAATGTATCAAATTTGAAATTTATTTACATTTCTTGAGAAACTGAACTTGGTTATTTGCTTTTTCTTCTCATCTTAAATCACAGTATTTGATACTTCTTTTGAAACTATACAGTGATCAATGCTTCACTGACTCAATGCAGTGTATTTTAGACAATCACTGCTAACTGAAACAATGATTACTTAATGGAACTTCTATACAATGAAATGTCTAGGTAACTTTGCAATTTACTGGGTATTTACTTGTCTCGGGAAAATAAAATTGTTATTGATTTTATTACTCATCTAAAATCACAGTATTTGATACTTCTTGTTAATGCTCATTTCTGTCTTGAAAGGTAATCTGCACCAACTAAAATCTTGATGTTCTCAAACCCCTACACCTAGAAAAGCTATGCATCACAGTCATACCAGTATTTGGCATTTACAGGAAAGAACAGAGAAACAGTCAAGCAAACTATTCAAATGTCATATTACAGTACTGCACTCTCCTAAATGGAAGAATATTGTTTCATGGAGAAATCAGATCTTAGTCATCAACATTTTGAAATGCACACTGATGTAGGACATCAAATATACACTATGTGGAAGAACTAAGTGTTTCACCTCATGCAGATATAAACAACATTATACCACAAAAGGTTCCTTAATTGTCCCATGAACCCCTAAATTATTAATTATGACAGGCTGAAAGTTGTTTTGGTTAAAAAAAATGTAAATAAGCTGAATCTCACCTGAAACTCAAATGCATCTTCAGAAAGAGGGTCAACTGCTGGCATCAATAAACTGTATGCCACCTGTTTAATAAGAAAAAATGTACATTTTTCAATATATGAGTAGATTTGGAACAAAATGTAAAACATGCATACCCCCACTCAGAGGAAAATATGAGTAGATTTGGATATAAGTGTCAAACACACATACCCCCACTCAGAGCAAAATGTGTATATTTGTAACTAAATATCAAACGTGCATATCTCAGCTCAAAGCAAAACATGAGCAGATTTGGAACAAAATGTAAAAACCCATACACCCACCACTCAGAGCAAAATATGTATAGATTTGGAAACAAAAAATCACAAACATGCATACCCCAACTCAGAGAAAATGTCAAGTACCCATACACCCACTCAATCAAAATTTGAGTATATATGGAAACTAAATATAAAACACTCATAAACCCACTCAGTGCAAAAAGTTTAAGTCAAAAGAGAAGGCCCATAAAGTTTCAGACCTGCCAACCCTGGCGAGTCCTTCTCAGTAAGGCAGTTGATTTTTTTCCCGTAAGTTTGACCAGTTTTCAGTAAGGTGTAAAAAAAAATATCATAAACTGTTAGCATATAGCTTGAAAATGTAATTAAAAGTTCGGTATTCTATATATGGAGTAAAAATATATATTATGTTCAACTTAAGAGATTGTAAAGTATATGTAGACATTATTTACCACTTAGTACAGTTGCACAATTAAACTCAAGTTCCAACCCATACGCAACTCAATGGCTAGTTGCTAAATAATCTTTCTTGTTGTGAATTCACTTTAAGTATGCTTTTTCCCCCATTTGATTCTAATTAAGTACATAGTATTGAAACCATCTCTTGAGATACTCCAATATTTACCAATTCTGGCACGTAAACACAAATATTTTCTGCCACAGATAAGAATTTGTTAATATGGGTAATTTATATTTATGCTTTTAAGACATTTCATTTGTTCCAATTCATGGGATATTTTATCAACAATGCAGAAAAGACTCTTACTATAACAGACTGGGTCTTAATCATTATGACAATAAGAATCCTTGAAAATATACCCATGAGTAACTTGCAGTTGGTTATGACAACTCACTAAGCAAAGAATGCGAACAATGGGGGGGATGAGGATGGGGGGAGGACAACGACAACTGTCAACATCAAATATATAACAGATTCATGTAAACAACAGAAAACTGACATTACATATCTGCCTTTGTTTTAATAATAATAAATACTTTGGTTTTCTTACTTCTTTTTTTAACATAATAATTATTGCAGTTTTTATAAAATCATTAATTTTGCTTAACCTGCAAATCAGCCACTGCAAACTTCCACTGATACCTACCCATGTAAAGTTTGCATGGAGCCATGAAGTACCAAGTATTTTAAGAATTTTTTTAAAATAGCTATATTAAATACCACTGTAAATAATAATTAATAATCCTAGTGAAGTGGGGGATAAATAAAAGACAATGTGAACACAAAATATAAAAGAATGAACCTAAAATAATGCATGTGGAAACTAACATACAGCATGTGATACTCATATGATGTGACGGGGCGCTGCTGCTGATGAAATCGACTCTTCTGAATCCAAACTGATCTGAATATTGCCAAGTTATTTCGGTATGCGAAGATGACAATACATCAAAACGGTTGGATATGTATTTACTGAATATGCCTCTATGCATGCCTCTCGCCTGCACATGGCAAGCATTCAACATGTGTAAGTACATTATCATCGTTATTGTGTTCTTGGCAATTGTGACTCTCATCGAAATTGAAAATGCTTTTCAAATTGATTGCAAGTAAATAAAAATATTTTTAAGTAGAAGCTTGCAAATGACATTTTTCTACTTGCAAATTGTGACCTTGCAAGTTGAAGTTTGGTGGGTTTGACAATAATTATGACTTTGAGAATAAGCAAAACAATTTTGAGAATGAGATTAAAATCAGGGTACATTTGACTCTAACATGCCCCTAACTGGTCCAGATGTTCCCTCAGTGGTCAAATACTTGTTCTATCATCACAAATATGGATGGAAAATTCAAAACTTGTTCTGAAAGCAGTCGAAACTGAATGATGTGTACCATCAAGGACTGTGCTTTAAGTAGATGTATGCACTAACAAATTTCAAGCCAAATACTAAAAATTAAATTGCCGTTCTCAATGTATTTAAATAAATTCTTTATGCACTTTTAGTCAGTCTGTAAATGCAAAAAACACATATGTTGCTTAACTAAAGCTCTAATTGTCCAATTTATTTGAATTAAACTGTCATAAGATAATGCAGAACAAATATCTTTGTACTTACTATGATGGCTAGAAGATCCATGAATTCATCTCAGATATGTATGGTTAAACTAATAAATATTTTAATAGAACAAACAAAAACAAGTTTTTTAATTGGTACCTCTTAATGTATTTTTCACATGTATCCACATGTTAGGTTTGATAAAAATATGTTCTCAGATTTGTCAGAGTTATCATTTTCTCAAGCCATCCTCTACAAAAACAAATTCATGACTTCATGAACAATCATGAACGTTCATGAATGTTCATGAACGTTCATCACCTAAGTTCATGAACACTTCAAGAAATTTGATGAATCATGTACTTTAGTTCATGAACACAATGAACTTTTATGAACTATTATATCTTTGAAGTTTCTGAAATGTCATGAATTTGCTTCATGAACAATTCAAGTACTTTGATGCACCATTAAGATATTTCTTAAAAATGTATATGAAATTTCTATATCATTATATTAATAAAATATTTATGAAAATTTATCATACAAACTTCTCACAATATTAGTGAAATATAAATAAAGGTTAATATTTTTTTTTAATTATATGATAATGTATAAATATTCAGAGATCTTTTATTAAATACTTGTGTACTTAACTTGAGTAGTTCTAGATTAATATGGAAAAATATTTTTCTGGCCATCATGAATAAAATTGACTTGCTATAAAAGCTTTCAAGGACTTTGTTCTAACATTTTTGTCCAGTACTGTCATAAACTGCATATATTATTGACTTTGTAACTGGTTGAGAAGTTGCAGTAAAAACTGAAATATGTAAACAACGATTATCCTGATTGGATGACTGTGAAAGAAGACGTGATATGATTGGGTAAAATATGCGTGTGATTTCAGTGGCTGAGCACAAATGAAAGAGCATGCAAAGGGTTTTGCAACAAGCAACAATCTTGAACAAAAATCGTGCACTCCTGTGGAATTAACAGATGAGAATATTTTCAATACCATTTCCTTTAAGTATGTATAAGTGCAGAGAAGGAATTATGAAGAATATGAAGGAATTGACTTAATGAGAGCAAAATTAGGTGGAAAAGCGAACACAGCGGGATCATCAAACTTATGGTGAGTGTATCTTTTTCTTCGTCATTTGTTATTTTTCAATGGGAATTATATGTATAATTTATTGGTTTTTATGTCATCATATAGTTTTAACCAAACTAATATATCTGGTTTTTGTCAGAACCAATTTAAACTTTCTCTTAGAATTTTTGAAAATCACGAAACCCCACCCCCTTTTTCAATCTCGATACCATATGCGGTACTGCATCGGCTATATGAATTTTTATGTTCGGTATCGTTTTATGTTTCATGACATCACTATTTATATGATCAGATGTAATTTGGTAAATTAAAACAAAAACAAAAAACTAGTTAATGTGTCAAAATGTACATAATACATGTGCTAATAACGCGATCAAACCTGAAGCAGCTATATGCAACATCCGGTGTCAGAGTAGATACATTTTTATAAAAACATTTGACTCCTGTGACTTATAATACATATGGCAAGTCAGCTTAAGTTAAAATACAACTAGTGAACAAATTTCTCCAATAGTGCAAATGCGCAGTAAGTTGTGTATTAAGTGTAAGGGATTAAATAATTTTGAGTTGGTAAAGTTGGGTACAGAAATAATGTGCTAAAAGCTGAAGACAATGTTGATCATAGGTTGTCTGTAATTATCTTTATCTTTCTTTCAGATCAGACAGCAGAAAAGAAAAATTATTAGAGGATGAAGTTTATAAGATAAGGAGGAAAATTTGACAACGGGAGGATCTTACAGCCAAGATGGAATAGACATTAAAAAGTGATTGCTGCTGCAATGTTAAAGATCCATACAGTAATCAAATGAACAGCTTAAGTTGCAGATGGAGATATTCAGTAGTGACAATAGGTGGAATTTCATTAAATTAAAATTAGGCCCTGACTGTCTTTACAAAAAAGTTATCTGACAGGTCAGTTTGGGGGTGGGGATCCATGTCTTCAGGAGAAACAACAGTGGAATTAGCTCCATGACAATCACAGATAAATATTTTTCAGCAGTTGATTGAACACAACTGTCCCATTATCTCTTGAACAATTTTCAAAGAAAAATTACAAAACATACAGAAAGTGTTGCTAAGAATAAAAAAGGAATATCGCTTAATATCATTTTGCGTGTTCTTTGTTGCACATTAGAAATTTATCTGAAATTAAATAGTTTTTTAAGATAATATATTGCATTTTATACTCTTTTAAACCCCCACATCTAAGGTTATTTTATGATTCAGGATGAAATAGGTATTTGTGAGTTTGTCACATGACCAAATTTTTTAGGAACTGTTCATGAAGTCATGAAAAATGAGGAACATTGTTCATAATAGTTCATGAATAGTTCATTAACTGTGATGAATGATGATAAACTAGTTAGTGAACTTTTATGAACTGTTCATGAATTCAGTTCATGAATAGTTCATGAACGTTCAAGAACATTTTGTAAAGTTATGGTTCATGAACGTTCATGAATTCATTTAATTTCATCATGATTCTGCCCTACGAAATGATCATGAATAATTCATGAACTGGCATGAACAGTTCTTGAACGATTAATAAACAAAATTCATGAACCATCCCTGAAAGTTCATCAAAAGGTTCATGAACCATTCATGAATGTGCATGAACTGAAAATGGTCAATTATGTCAATGATGAAATTAAATAGATACTGAGTCATGTTAAAATTCATTTGTATATGTACAAGTTATTAGTTGTGTTCACTGAAACACAAATGCAAGCAGTACCCTCTGAGTCGATGTCAATGTCAAGCAGGTCTGGTTTTAAAACTCATTCATGATAGCATGAAAATATTTGTGCTCAGATCTGCTGCTTCATTCAGAACCAACTACATACAACAACAAAGTGTTTCTTTGTGAACAAGAATTCCTTCATAAACAAGAGCATATTTTGCAGCTGCTCACAATGCTTGTACCATTCACTCCAGCTGCAAAATGAGGACATTATTGTGTTACTCTTGGTATGGTGAAGTTACTCGATATGTGACACATGCATATACCAATTTTCATAGGGTCCAATATATTGAGGATGTAATGAACTATAGCTTTGAAAAGTAACTAAAGTCTACAAATTAGGTTACTGTGATGTACTTTTATCATTGGTAAGTTACTCTTCTTGAGAACTTTCAACAGGTCCAGTTTTTTGAGTGTAGGTGAAATAGGCTCCTAGATATGTAGGAAGTAACCAATGCAATACAGAAAAAACAAGGCTTACTTCAGCACAAAAAATAGGTAATAATAACCTAGCTTTGCTATGTTAGAATTATTTACCACAATTTGCATCTGTATTTCAATTATCATAATTGTAGGTGAAATAGAATCCAAAACAATGTACAAATTGCACAAATCAATCAAATGTGATGGCACAGACCTCACACTGGTATCATTATTTTACTCTCAATAAGATATATCGAGATACACATTTTTATAATTGAATGTGAAATAGAGTCAAAGATATTTAGGGTGTAACAAATGCATATCTGACATAACATAATGTGTCAAATTGCTGACAATTCCTAAAGTTTTGTTGTGGAAAAACCAATGTTGATATGACAGTCCATTAAGATGGAGTGGCAATAACACAATTTTCATGAGACCATCCAAGAGACAAATCAAATGGAAAGTGCATTTCTTAAATTATCAGTATCGTCATTATGATACCTTACATTTAAATCCTTACCTGTACTAAGTCATCAATATTTTTGTATCTAAGTGACCTAAGCAAAAACATGACTCTTAGCTTTTGTGGTTTACTTGACAAAAAGCTTCAAATCTGTAGGATTATTTCATAGGGACAAAGTAGACTGTGCTGAAAATACATTTGGGCAATTATCCTCAATAATTTTAAATTTAAAAGCTTTGAGTAGATATTCAGTTTCAGCTCTGAATGTTGAATGAATTCAAGTATGTCAGATCGCCTGTCAGAAGTGCAGGACAAAAAATGATCTTGAGATTTACCCTTTTCAGGCTTTTAAAGTCCTGAATGGGTCTGATGTTGCCTCTTGCCTATAATAAGAGGTAACTAAAGAGGACAGGAACCATGGTGGCACAGTGATTAGCATGTCCAAACAGGTGCATTATTAAAACATTAGTCAGCTGCTGTGGTGCATCCTTTGGTATAGCTTTTTGCTCCACAACTGCTTCAGCACTGAAACACTTAGTGACCTATATATTTATTTTTCTATCATGCAAAATTCCAATTTACCAATTCAAATCTTATAGATTTTATGATAATTAGTTTTAAGCCCACATGTGATATGTGCTTTTACAATTAGTAAACTGGGGTTAAAACCTACTTTACACTAAATTACCACATTGTTGATCTAAAGTCTTTGGTGGATGTGGAAAATATTTAGATAAATGTGACTGCTGCATGTTTAGCTGAAATATATGGCTCGGATATAATGATTATTCAAATGAGTAAATTATATTATTTAATTGCTTACCTCAATATTGTATAGGACCTCTGTAGGAGAAGCATTAAAGAACATGGATTCTAAAGCCAGGGAAACTCCAGAACCAGATTTAACATGCTCTGCACATATGATTTGGAATTTCTCCAATATGTGGGAATCTGATATAAGACATAATGTGACACAGTTTACAACAAAACATTTAAATGGTGTTTGAATTTGCATCAAGGTTATAAATATTATTTTCATTAATCCATAATCTCATTTACAATTTTGGTACAATTGTTTGTTTTTTTTTTCATTTACTGTACAAACCTCCCTATGTTAAAATAATCATCCTTTGATGACATAGGTCAAACTCTTTTATCAGATTGCTATGTAACAGGATAAACTTGACATATTTTAATTTCAGTGATGTACAGTAAATACTTATATATAAGTCAATCCAATTGCAAACCTAATACAGGCCCAGATTTGTCATCGCCAGCAGATCTGTGTAAGTGCAATTTATTAGAGTAATCAGTAAAACAAAACAGCATAGAACCTGATCCAAAGGTGCATTATGCTATGGCAGATCTGGATTTTAGTTGTTTGCAGATCAATAAGACTTATAAGCAAGTATATACAGTAGCCTTGTGCTATGCTAAGGATTTCAACATCAGAGAATATGAATATTGAAAAAAAAAAACAAGTGTGTGCTTTTACCACACTATGTTTTTTATAACAAAAAAATTGGCAGACTTTTAAAAACAATATATAAGAAATAATTAAAAGTTAAAGATTGATAAATACTGGGCCAATGTGTCAATATCATAAGATGCCTAGACAATTTTGGCTTTTCTACATCCCATATAAACTTGGTTCTGATATTCCGTAAATCATCCAAAGGTAAATGTATAATTCTATGTGTATGTACAGACTACCTGCTGTCATGAGCCTTAGTAACTGTCTGGCTGCATCTCGTAACCAATGAACTGGTAATGAACAGCCCAGGTCTGATAACTGGAACAGGAATTGGACATACCTAGGATTATTGGCCATCAGCTACAAGGCAAGATTTGCAATTAGAACTTTAGCATCAATACATTTTTACACAGCAAAAATAAGATATATATATATACACCACTCCCTCGATAACTCACAGACATCGGGGTCCAAAAACATCGACCATGATATAAGCAAGGGCGCGAGTTATTGAGGGACCTATAACAAACAACAAAACTAACAAAGGGATCAAAGTAGTGGCAAAAGGGGGGTGGGGGGTGGTTTGGCATGTTACAGTGTTGAAAACTCAATTAATAATCGTGCTAAGAATAATAGTGAATAAATATCTCTTCATATCGGTGTACTTTGTTTAATTTTTCATCACAGATTAACATTAATTTCAGGATAACTTGCAGTATATTGATCATCAAAACATCAAAACATTATTCCACGTTGTTTCCATTTGCTTAGCACATGTACGACTTCACGTTGTGTACTATGTCACTAACTTTTGCTGTGAATGGTATACATTCTAGTTTTTTTGTTTGATCCAAAGTAGACCTTTTCTTTTTTAAATACAAAAGATCGACACATTTCAAAAAAACAATGTTTATCGAACAATGTGTAGATATTTATTGCGGTAGATGTAAAATGGAAGACCAAAAAAAAAATAAATTCACAAGGGTTAACCATTACCAACATGAAATTAATGGGCCTAAAAATTTAAAACGACATAAATTAGAACACGATAACACTTCCGATTTGTGACACATTGTGTGAACCATGCATACACAGCATCATCTAATTCATTATCGCTTGCAATCCATGCTCGTTTTCGTTTCATCCCTTCATCTGAATAACATCATGTAAGTAATTTCAAAGTTTTGGCTCATCCTTAAGCCAACCTCTAAATGTCAACTCAGCAATTTTTAGTTCATTGCAAATTTTTGATCTCGCTTCATCATTATGAACACCATCTACGATGAACAGCTTTTCAGTCACTAAGTACCCCTTTTGCTTAATTCCTTTGCTCTCCATTGTCACATTTATAAATGATTATCATACATTACTGATATTATATACTTTAATGATGTTAATACATAAAATGTGAAAGTATTTTCAATTGGTCAAGTAAAATGAAATTTGATGATGGTAATGAATACAAGAACATTTGCTCCTATTGGCATGCCTTTGAACTTTATTTTATTGTATTTACCTTGTTTGATTTGATACAAAAGACATATTCAAAGTGATAAAACAAACACAGGTCTTTTTTAATTGATTCTTTTATTGCAACAAACACTTCCCCAAGCTGTTAATCCAAACAAAACCAGCATGTAATTATGTTCTCATGGAAGTACTCACAGGGTTTCAATGTGACGGTTGACTGATTCTTTTCATGTTTTCATATAAGAAAATATGTATGTTGCAATTATAGTGTGGAGATGAAGTTAAAGGATTATAATGTGAATTTCACCTAGCAAGACATTTAATTGGTATTTATTTCATTCTCTGTTTCCCAATGTTAGCATTTACCAGAATTTTTCATTGAGCACTGTTTATTTAGAGTGTATTGACAACTATTTTTCTATTTTAAAAAAACTAACATAATATGGGATATCTTATTAGAAACTGCAAATTTCACAACATGGATTCTATCTTTATGGGCAGTAATCAACATTTTTGATGATAAAAATGAGCTATATATCAAGGTTTAATTTACCAATTTACCATTTCTTATCACAACTTTTTTCACGTTCAACACATTTTAAAATATATTTTCTTTGAAAAAAAATCAGGAGCCATGCCGGATACCGCGTTATAAGCGGGTTTACGAGTTATCCGTGCGTGCGTGAGTTATTGAGGGAGTGGCATATATATATATATATATATATATATATATATATATATATATATATATATATATATATATATATATATATATTTGTAGTGTAATATCCCAATGATGAATTAGGCAGTAAACAATTTTCAAATTCTTCTAAGTGCAAAACTTTATAATAAGATCTAGGTACATTCCATCCTTGGAAGGCATAACAATACATAATCATAGTATTCTATGTCAATGTGATATAAAACATACCATGCACATAATCATGGTATTCTATGTCTATGTGATATAAAACATACCACGCCCGGCAAGCAGTTTTCTTCTTCAGTATTTGGACCCTTGTATCCAATGTGATGTGGTGACCCAGTTGAACTACTGTCAGAACTAGAAAGCACACTATCGGCCACATGGACCAATGTAGCTCTTATTAACTGAAATGAAAAGATATAAATGGTGAAGATACCAAGACGTAAACTGGAAGCAAATGTATTGAGAAAACTTTAAATTTATAATGTGAAGTTCCAACACATATGTGAAGAAATGGTTAGCCTAGCTGTTACCGAAAGGCAGATGTACTGGAAAAGTATTCATTTTACATTATGTAAAGTGATAACACAAAGGTGAAGTTTCTGATGCCCTGCTGTTACCTGGTGGAAGATTTACTGCATTTACAATGTAAAGTGCCAATAAATTAGCAAGGACATTGATGCCTGTTACCTTAAGGTAGAATGACTGGGAAAGTGTTAAATTTATAATGTAAACTCATGATACAAAGATGAAAACTCTGAAGCCTTTCACCTGCATTCAGATGGACTGGCAATATGGTAAATTTACAATACAAAGTGACAATTTTTTACCTGTTTCAGATTTGCATTAGATAGCTTTCCCATAGATTATGTTATAATTTTAAAGCCTACCAAGTCTTTTGAGTGTTTTGCTGTAAAGTAGAGCAACTACAGTGCAGAACTTAAGCTAGGTAACAAAAAGTGGAGTGCATCTTTCATGATGTTACTGTCCTCTTCTCTGCTCATCTCTCAACAGTTATTTGAGTTGTAGGAAACTACATTTTTATAGTATTCATGTTTATTAAAAGAGGATAAAAAAGTGAATGTGTTTTGCTATATTTTTACTATCAAATGGTAATTTCCTTTCTTAATACTGTTAGCAGATCTAATGGTAACAAAATGCTTCTTTGCTTGAAAGAAGTGTTTGCAAGGTAAAATGAATCCCTTACTGCCCAATCCTCTATACACAAAGCTACATGACACAAGTGTGTCCAACTGCATTATTAGATGACCAGACAAACTGTATAACATGTTCATGATAATCTTTATTATTACAATACAAACGATTGGATCTGGAATTCTCTGATCCTTTTTTGAAACAACTATAGATGCCTCTAATTGGAACACTAAGTCAAGTTTAGTACCACAAAATATGTGATGTGTATCTTGGTTAATTATGATTTTTATGCTTGTTTAAATACATATTTGATATTATGCATTCAAAATGACATCGACAATAACCTGCTGTAAAATTTTGAATGATTTATCCTCATCTAAGAGTCCCCTGCCGGCATTGGCATTATGAACATCTTCAATGCAATTAATCACATCAGAAGGTAACTTGCATAGAAACAAGTCTAATGAAACTACTATTACTAGAATAAAGGGTAACAGACCAACAGGCAAACAATCTGCTTTAAAAAAAACTGAGTGTTTAAGTCTTATGGTGGTCACATGGAACATATGAACTGTACCATTGTCATTTAAAATCAAATGAACATCACAAGAACTTTCTTTGGTGACTACCCCATGTCAATATGACCGTCAAATGACAGAATCAGCAATAACACTATTTTAAAGGTTGTGACTGTGGCAGCCATAATTATCACCATTTCAATTTTGAACCAGTATGACAGCATCAGACTGCTTGTGGCAAAAACCACATGTCACTGTTACAACTCATTTAAGAGAAATGTGATGACAAGGTGGACACCATCTTTCTTTGTCATAATAAAGGTGACATAAGCACTATTTTTATATAGAACAAACATGAAATTATAGGAAGTCTTCTGTCCCATTTGACTTTCTCTTTGGAGGATTAGCAATAACAAGAGTCTCAAGATGGCTGCTAGTGTTGATACTGGATATCAGATTGGCAACATTTGCATATGAAACTAACTAGTTATCATAATTAGCATTTTGGAGAAATCCTCTGGCCAATATGAACATCTATTCAAATAGTTATTTATTAATCATATCAGCCCCTTGCATCTCCACATACAGGTGTCGGACTCTCTTCACAACCCTACAAATTCCCTGGTCTTTCTTCCTGAGGTATTCCTATGGAACAAGGGGCCATTGCATTCACAACTTTGCTTTGAATCATGTTGTATGTAATCTACTGATGCATGTTCTATTGTATCACCTATGAATATTGTTGTGAATGAATAATTAATATCACACTACAAAGGTTTTTTCTTCACAAAATGGGATGTTTTGTTTAAATATTATTCCTGTAAATTTCTGAATTTTTTTAAACCCCTACAACAACACTACAACCAAATAATAAACCACAACAATAAAACTGTCACCAGTTAGTTTCAGTCTGATGAATGACCAATGCGAATGCTGTGGAATTTTCTAAACAAGCAAAATGGCATTTCCATTCCTACCAAAGAAACTTATACCAGTAAACAACTGGCATTCATGGACTGTATACATAAACTTTAATTACCGTGATTATATTAAAAGAAGGAATAAAAAATATATATGCTGTATATGTGACCCAATATAACAAATTCAGAATAAATATTTTATTTAGTAAACAGTATTACATGCCTTACGAGTTCACCCAAAGGAATTCAGGTGAGATATGAAACATACCAAACTTATTTTAACTTGTGACTGCAGATGGGAATTGTTAAAATGAAGTCACAGGCACTGTAAGGTGAAACAAGATGGGGCATCATTTACTTGCCAATCAATTATAGGTGCTTACATACATACATACATACATACATACATACATACATACATACATACATACATACACTGTAGAACATGTCAAACCAATATCACAAGATAAATGTAATGATAAAGATTAACTTTTAATTAGTTGCAGGTGCTTTATACTTGTGTACTAAAGTCTAACCTTTAGCTATTGTGCAGTTTTGATACAACTGACCTAAATATGAGAAAGGAGCACAACCTGGGAGAAAAAATGGCATTGGAACTCGAACATAGGGGTATGGAGGAAGGTGGCACAAGCCCAAAATTTCACCTTTAAACTTAATTAGGGCTACATTGGTAAAATTTAATGGCTGACCACTAAATGTTTGCCACCCCAATACAAAAAGTTTCTGTGGTGACCCTGACATCACTTGGAGAATTTCATGCATATTGGACCCTAAAGATTGATCAATACTTAATGAAACTGACACTTAAGAAATGCCATGTAAAAAAACTCCTGATTTTAGGTACCATTATTTCCCAATCTTTTTAATTCATTCTTCAAATCCCTACTTGGCTTTTGACAGGTAAGCCTCTTAGTATTTTACGAGTAGTTACTGTAGTGATAACAAACACCAGAAGAAAATCTATCATATCTGCTCTTCTGCACTATGACCAGTAAGTTAAAATTTCAAAATAGTTTTGACAAGTTAAATGCAGACATACTTTAAGAAAAAGATGTCATGTTCCTGGAACATCTGCTACTCAAAACTAAGCCATTCTGAAAATAGGCTCTCTTATGTTTAATATATAGTAGAGTTAAAATGCAGATATAAAAAGTCAAGTCTTCATAGAAGAAACATCAATATTTTAAATATATTAATATGTACAGTCGTACAAGTTAATGTCGACATGTTCAAGCCTGAGGAAATATTGTAGACATAGGTGGATGTCAAGATAAGTGTTGGCTGGAGAAGGGGTCGGAAATAAGATACATATTAATCTCACACTGACAGAGGTGAGATGGCAGTGATCCGTAACCATGAGCACTTTAGACCACTCTGCCACTGTACATGAAGACAAAACCAGTGTGAAAGACACTGGTATATGGACAAAAATTACATTTTGGTTACCTTTGTGTAATAAAATCCACAATAAAATATTGCATCTGTTACATCCTGATATGAAAAGCAATATGATATTCAATGTTGGCATTATCAGTTATTTACATGCTTCAAGTACAAGTACTTGTACTTAAATTGGCCAATACTTTGGTCAGTCTGTTCCTATCTTACTGAGGCTATCAAGGAGATGGGGCTATTCATGGGGAAATAAAAACCTGTCAACAAGTTGATTTAATCAGTACTTCTATTTAGTTACAGAAGTCATTGTGAAAAGCATATTAAAGCGAACAAGAGATATGAGGCTGATATAATTAATATATAATATTGCATACATTGACTTGTGCTAATGAGGTATTAAAAGAAAACAATTCTTAGGATATCATATGGTAACAATGTCAGCTTAATACATTTAAAAATTTTCACAGACATCTTTGCGAGATGCCCCACCCTCAACTTCCCTTAACAGCCAGATATTTAGTTTTCAGAGACTGCAAATTTAATCTTTGTTTACACTGTCATTGGTAGTCATTGTAAATAAAAATAAAGTTAAAAAGGAAACTTTCACAGCACAATAAATCTGTCTCAATCACCAATCACTTTGTAAAATGCAAGAATCAGATCAGATTACATTGCTTTTATTTAAGTCGCCGCAAGAGTCCAACTAGATAGAACCAAACATAAACCTGTTTGTTTCTTGTTTCTTTTTTATTTGACTTCAACATTAAAGCCTGCTAGCAAAATTAACTAAATGTTGAATAAAGTATATGTCACTTGCCAGACAAAAATGATAAGGTGATAAAATTAAAGCCTGGCGGCAAGATCAACTAATTGTTGAACAATGAATGGGTAGGAACTGGCAGCTTATCCACATAAATGATAAGACAACAAAGGATTGTTCAAGCTGGAACCAAGAGGTTCTGTCAACATATATGTTTATTTCTTTTATCTTGACATCAACATAAGCACGACAATTTTGGTAGTAATAGTAAACCAAGGGACCAGGACTTGTCAAGATAGGCGGCTTGTCAACATAAGTAATGTCAACATAAGTGGGTAGGACTGTAATTGCAAAATTATTTGTAAAGAATTGACATGATCTCTATTGATGCTGCAGTGAAAAGGAAAAATTTTAAATGTTTAACATTCTCATATGTATTAGCAATTTAAGTTGCAGACAACTGTTTTTTCCTAATTATTGCATCAAACTAAAAATAAACCATATTACTCAATGATTTAAAAATAAACCATATTACTCAATGATTTAAATAATCTGTGGTATTTTGTATTATCTAGTTTATAAAAAAGCATGGGAATACTTATACATTTGTAGTTTTATAATATATACAAAAATTGACACACACAATACAAAGAAACAAAAGAACTGAAAGTACAGTATAAAAACAATATTCAATTTTATGCATCAAAGAAATCTAAGATGTCAGTCTCTTGTCTTCACTCAGGACTAAGAAGTCTTGCATTTACATACATAAAATTTCTTGCAAAGCATACATACCATTTTATGTCTCAAAGGTATCTGTGATATCACCCTCATGTCTTCACTAGGATCTAAAATTTCTGCATTTACATACAAGTCCACTTTAGTATTACTACTAGCTTTTAGTCTATGTAAAATTTGCCGTCGGACAGACCCTATAGTGTCATTTGTATGAGACCAAATATCCATATTATCCATCTGACGTCCCTGGTTTGGAAAACAAACCGACAAAGACAAAACTTTTCCTCGATATGCCCTGGAAAAAATGGAAAAATGTTTTAGCAATACACAGAGATCATTAGTGCCATAGGGCAAGAGTGCTCTGCAAATATAAATTACCAACAGTTCATTTTAAAATACACTAATTAGGCTTCATATCACTAATATGGCATATATAATGCAAACAGATGACCATTTCACGAATTACATATTTCAAGAAACACATGTGATTCTACCAAATTTAATAGATCCTGAGAACAAAAGTTTTAATGATGAATCCAATTCTAAGGCATATTTAATTCTTGGTAGTCATCTGTGAGCTCAATGGTATAAACTCATTTACCAAATTTGAAAGAAATTTGATCCAAACAGTTGTTTCTAGATTTAGAGAGGCAACTTGTTTTGCCAATCAGAGGCATTGAAAGTTATGCTAGTAAAAGGATCAGTTCCCTTTTATTACACTGATTATATAAGCTTACATACTCAGCTGGTGAATTTAATCTCTTGAGTGGACACAAGTTCAGTTAAGCAGATGCAAAATTACCTCTTCGTTTAAATATGTATTAAAAAAAGATTAACATGTGTGGGGTCAGAAATATATTGTGTGCGAAAACTCAGTCAATCAACTACAGTCATGTCATTAATATGCATGAATTTCACCAATAATCATACTCAACCAACTCAATGCCATGTGCCTTTTTAGTATGTTTGCTCAGAACCATTTTTTTTTATTATTATGACTTTATTTAAAGAGGTTAACTCCATTAGCTAGGAACTAATCTACCTTGAGGCCCTCATTTAAAGGAATTTACTTATTATTGCTGCATCTCTGAAGCCACTGTATATATTGGGTTTGGAAAAAGGAAATACAGTAGGCATTTCTAATCTCAACTGAAATACTATTCCAGAGCAAAGTTCCAGAGTATTGGAAAACTTTTTTTAATATATTCTTTATTTGGTTTTGGGAATTTTGTAATGTTTGGTAGACATTGATCGCTGGTGGGGAGTATTTCCAGGTAGCCTATACTTGAATAGTGATTGTAAATATTCAGGAACACTATTATTGGCTATCTTGTACATTAATTTGGCTTTTCTTAAACAGATTCAGTCTTAAATAGGTAGTATTTTTAACTTACCAGCTAAATTTTCCTTGTTTTCTTTCTGGATTGATATTAACTTAAAAGCTATTTTTTGGAGACGTGCCAGCTTTGCTAAGTTTCTATCATCTGAATTACCCCATACTGCATTACCGTAGTCTAAATAGGGTTGTATGTAATTGTTATAAAATAGTTTTCTGTGCTTTTCGGGGAGAAAGTGTCTTATCCTACTGAGAAACCATAAACTTGAATTGACTTTTTTACTGATATGTTTGATACGTTCAGTCCATGATAGGTTATTATCTACCAAAACACCAAGTAGACTATTGTGACAGACCATTTGCAACCTTTTATCCTTCCATGTCAGACATAGTTCAACACTATCAAGTTTTGTTCTTTTGTTCCCTGTTGAGATAAGTAATATTTTAGTTTTACCAGTATTTACCACCATGCCATTGCATGTGTACCAGTTGTCCAGTTTGTTTAGGGCATTCTGTAAAGAAATTTCAAGTTTTTGCTTTGTGTTTTGGATGTCTCACAATGTTGTGTCATCTGCATAGAGATCTGTAGATGATACTGAGTCATTTAGTACAAGTGGTAGGTCATTAATAAATAAAATAAACAGTAATGGACCCAGAATTGAGCCTTGTGGTACTCCATATCTAATTGTTCCAGGTTCAGACAGAATATTATTTACATAAACATGTTGTGTTCTCTCACTTAAGTATGAAGTAAACCATCTAACTGTGCTTTCATCACATTTGTAGATTTTCAGTTTCTTCAAAAGGATTTGATTGTTTCTATTATTTTCACATCTGGTGTTGGAAAAGTTATGAATTTGCTATATGGTGTGCAGAGTTTAGTTACAAACTTGATATAAATTTGCAGTGTTATATACTTTTAAGCCACAAGAATGATGTCACTCAGAATCTGCACTTCTATGGCAATGTATGTTTCTGTTTAAATTACATAAATTTAATTAAAAAATATGGCAACACAATACAATCCAGGTTCTAAATTCAGTAGACTATTTATTTTTATTTAGTATATTGTTAAAATTATTTAATAAATCAACTTTTTATCCACACAGAATAGTTGGATAAA
Organism: Potamilus streckersoni; assembly: GCA_016746295.1. Classification (NCBI taxonomy): domain Eukaryota; kingdom Metazoa; phylum Mollusca; class Bivalvia; order Unionida; family Unionidae; genus Potamilus; species Potamilus streckersoni. Next base: position 927,452 of record JAEAOA010002053.1, on the reverse strand, counting down.
TTACAGTTACATCACCATGACTGCCACACTATGTAAAGTAAAAAAATTGATGTCAACTGTATGCATTTGATAGTAATAAGTATAAATAATAAAATAATGTATAAAATAAGAAGACATACTTACTACACAGGCAGTTAGTCAATATTAGAAATATGAATGAGCATAAAATTTCTGAGTGATAAACAACAAGATCTTCACACAGGTGTTGCACCATAAAATTGAACAAGTTTCATTATCAGGCAAAGCAAAATTGCGGTTTTGAGTATGGTTTGATTAATTGTTTCAGGCCACCCTGATCTCATTGAATTCTTGCTCTTAAAATAACTATGTCCAGAGTCCCAGATTCAAACAAAACAAAAAAAAAATAAAAATATATATATTATTTATGAAAGAACCATACAAAATGGTCTTATGGCCTTACCATGACCAAAATGGAAAAAAAACCACTCAAATTACGGGTAAACTGTACTAGTTGACACCTATGCACTGAGTACTGGTGAGTGCGAGATATTGTCATGCTCCCTACTACCATATCATTCAAATCCCCTTAAATTATTATTCATTTATATGCAATTATGAAATGGTAAAAATGCACCCACTGCCAACCAAATTTCTATCACCATTAGAAAAAGATACATCCAGCAATGTGCTAAATTAATGCTGGTATATCAGATTACCTGCTGAGTGGAAGGATAGATCTTTCATTCCCATATATCTCATCAAACTTGGACACATATTCCTTAAGCACAGTCAAAACACGAATCATGCGTATACATTCCTGTATAACACGTTTTGGACTGTCTTTCTCCTTCTCCAGAATGCTCACACTGTCATACAAGGCTTCAAGCCGATCTACACATGACTGAATAAAGTCCTCATGAATCTCAACCTGCTTTTGTTGCAACCGAGGCCCCAAATTTGTGAAAACATCTTTAAGAAGAGCTATTGCTATTTCTGCCACTTCATCAGAACTCCATATAACGACCTGCAATTGTAGATTGTAAATTCAATAACCTTTATTTAAACTCAAACATACCTTCAAATTTTTGTTCTGAAGTTAACTTGCCCATTGTCAAGTGAATTTAATATTTTCACTTGCAAACTAAAACTCCTATTTAGGCTTCTACAGTCAAACCCACTTATTTCGACCTAAGCTATTTTGAGAATCCATGTACATCAAGCATTTTGGTCTAGTCCTGAAAAAAAAACCTTCTTTGCTATGCTAATTTTTTCCCCGCTTAACTCAACCCCTATTAAGTTGAAAACTTCATTGATAATATGTGGTCAACCTGTTTGAAGCAACCTTTTCTCAATATACAATTATTATTCTTCAATACTGACAGGCTATCACAGAATAAAGATGGATATAATTATGATCATCCAGGAATGTAACTGTAGGGAGGACTTGAGTTTGTTTGCCTGTATTATGATAAGGCAACTATCTGAAGAAATATATTTAAAAACATTAATTCATTACATGATCATAAAGATATAGGGAAAGTAAGTAAAAGATGAAAAGTGTTATAACCACTTATCCCTACTTGGTTCCTGTCACTTTATGTATGTAAAAAAGCTTTTAGCTTTGTGTAAGATATGAGCTAGGATTTAGCACAGTCTGACTAATTTAAGCAGTCTTCAGATGAATAATAAATGTCAGCAAGGATTAGCACAGTCTGAATAATTTAAGCAGTCTTCAGATGAATAATAAATGTCAGCAAGGATTAGCACAGTCTGACTAATTTAAGCAGTCTTCAGATCAGATAAATAATAAATGTCAGCAAGGATTAGCACAGTCTGACTAATTTAAGCAGTCTTCAGATGAATAATAAATGTCAGCTCAAGCAAATAAAGGATGAGTAACCTATGTCATTATTAAGATGCTGAGTAACAGAAGGAAGCCTCCTGCACTGCCAAAATAGTTCTTGCCTACCTAAGGAGAAATGAGATTTGTAATTTGCTAAAATATTCTTGGAATTCCTGAACAGTTTACTGGTCTGCTAGAGTTGCTTCCAGAAGCTTGTAACATCATCCTGAACTGGGCATAAAGACTGTTATCTTCAATTTTGTTTGACCTCACCAGAAAATTATTGGCAGTGGACCCATCAACACATGCTAAGTATTTGGAATTCTGAGCATTTAAAGATAGCATTAACAACAAATGCAGGTAAAAAAGGAAGATGGGGCTGATGAATGTTGGGGCACCGTAATCTCTAGGCATTCATGTTAGATTTCACCACATGTAGAAGGTGTTTTCAAAGTGTCCAGAAATAGGAAATTGACAAAACTCAGGTTTGCAACAGAGCCAGGACCAGTGATGGACCTCTCTGGTGCCATTTTGATGTATCTGCATACTGGTATGGAACTGAATAATGAGGCAGGCTTGTTAACCAAATCTGTGGAAGTGGCATGACTGGGTTTTGGATATTGGGGTTATTACAAATATCCAGGACCATGAATATTAGGAAAACAGATCAATATACCCAGACCAGTTTTAGAAGACAAAGGTCATAATTGTGTCAGAATTGAAGTGGATGAGGTCAGAGAACAGCAGGCATGTTTTGCCAAGACTCAGACCTGGTTCTAAAGGCGTCATTCAAAACTGGTCCACATAGGCTGCTTAGTACCATTTTGATACTACGAATGTTTGCCTCTTCAGTAATGGTGTCATCTGGTTGTGGCACAGTAGGCATAAACTGAGTTAATGGTTGTAGAATGTCCTGTCTTTGAAATTTGCGATCTTTCAGCCTAAAGTGCCTGAGATTAGAGAATCCTGTTAACTTGGGCAGCATCAGTGTCAGTTTTGATGGCGTCTACATACTTATATATCCATGGTTTGATTTTCAAGTTCACCTATTTATTGATCTCACCAGACAATAGGGATCAAATTATCAAACATATGGTTGAGGTGACCACACATACAAATCAAGATAAGGTAATTCAACTTCTTATAGACCCCACACTCAATCCTGCCATTTGTTACCTCAAACAGATTGCAAAACAACAGCGTATTTATGTCAAATGCAGCAAGTGTGATATTAACCTTAAAGTGAAGTGGACATTCTGAATACAATAATGCTAAAGACAATTAATGTAGTAATAAAATTGACAAAACTCAGGTTTGCAACAGAGCCAGGACCAGTGATGGACCTCTCTGGTGCCATTTTGATGTATCTGCATACTGGTATGGAACTGAATAATGAGGCAGGCTTGTTAACCAAATCTGTGGAAGTGGCATGACTGGGTTTTGGATATTGGGGTTATTACAAATATCCAGGACCATGAATATTAGGAAAACAGATCAATATACCCAGACCAGTTTTAGAAGACAAAGGTCATAATTGTGTCAGAATTGAAGTGGATGAGGTCAGAGAACAGCAGGCATGTTTTGCCAAGACTCAGACCTGGTTCTAAAGGCGTCATTCAAAACTGGTCCACATAGGCTGCTTAGTACCATTTTGATACTATGAATGTTTGCCTCTTCAGTAATGGTGTCATCTGGTTGTGGCACAGTAGGCATAAACTGAGTTAATGGTTGTAGAATGTCCTGTCTTTGAAATTTGCGATCTTTCAGCCTAAAGTGCCTGAGATTAGAGAATCCTGTTAACTTGGGCAGCATCAGTGTCAGTTTTGATGGCGTCTACATACTTATATATCCATGGTTTGATTTTCAAGTTCACCTATTTATTGATCTCACCAGACAATAGGGATCAAATTATCAAACATATGGTTGAGGTGACCACACATACAAATCAAGATAAGGTAATTCAACTTCTTATAGACCCCACACTCAATCCTGCCATTTGTTACCTCAAACAGATTGCAAAACAACAGCGTATTTATGTCAAATGCAGCAAGTGTGATATTAACCTTAAAGTGAAGTGGACATTCTGAATACAGTAATGCTAAAGACAATTATTGTAGTAATTAAATTTATAGGAATAAACAGTCAATTCCTTGATATAACTTGTAAAATAGTAGTGATAATGAATTGCAAGCAGTATTCACTATTATAGCAAGCATATTAAGATACAGCTGATTAGTTTACATGTCTATGACAAAGCAGGCAACACAAGAACAAACTATTGATCAGTTACATGTCTATGACAAAGCAGGCAACACAAGAACAAACTATTGATCAGTTACATGTATATGACAAACCAGGCAACACAAGAACAAACCATTGATCAGTTTACATGAATATGACAAACCAGGCAACACAAGAACAAATTATTGCTTAGTTTACATGTATTTGACAAACCAGGCAACACAAAAACAAACTATTGATCAGTTTACATGTATATGACAAACCAGGCAACACAAAAACAAATTATTGATCAACACTGAAAAAACTCAGTAACAAAATAGTTGGAATGTAATTCTTGGCAATGAAACCTATCTCAAGCTCACTCAAACTACTGAACTTCCACAGAATAGAAGGTATTGTGATAACTCATCATAGAATCACTGACTTGAACCTCCACAGAATGGAAGGTATTGTGATAACTCATCCTAGAATCACTGACTTGTTAGGAGTGGAAGTGCTGCTTTTTATAACTTTACTCTTATCTCTAAATCAAAGTGGGAATGCACTTGTGTGACTTGGAACTCAGCCAAGAAATGAATGTTCAACACTTTTATTACTGAAGACAACAATAAAACCTGCTCAGTCTTATTTTAGTTTGTGAGGGCTAGATTTTCTATGTAGTGTATCTTCTTGTAATGTATTAAATTGGATAGATATTATTAAAGAAACATACTTTTATTCCAAATTTTATCAAGCACTGTTCTTGCTAGAATCATGAAACTTGACAATGGTATTCATTTATATTAGTGCTATTGTCCTAAGAACAAAACTGGGCCACTGGGACAGATATATTTAACATATTAATGATTTTAGTTAAGTTTTGCCTTTAGCTCATGGACACATGCTTTGTTTAGCATGCTATATACATACTAATGACTTTGTGAACATTGTATATAAGCAAGCTATAAATATATGCAAGTAATTACAGTATACACAACTTACCTGCCACAAATAGTCTATGCCAATCAATTCTAAGTCATCCATCATGTATCCACTTTGCCCTTTTTTTAAAAGCTTGTTTTCTTGCACATTCACCTGTTGGAAGAACCTCTCAAAGCAGCTTTAAAAAAACATGGAAAGTACAAGTTCAAAGTCATATGAAACTGAGACATTACAAGCATTCTGGTGAGTGAATGACTTGTCTCCCTCAAGCATATTTAAGTTACCCAGCAAAGTCACTGGAGTGTGAAAGTCACTTCACTGTGATCTTCCTTTAACTGTTATAAGCATTCATTTCCATTATGCATCAATGAATCATTATATGTATGAGGTTTATACTGACAAATCAGCACAATAATGACTAAAACACTAAAATTAAAAGTTTAGATTTTAAAAATGTCTAAATAAAAAAAAGTAGCCAGATATTGCTCACAAGATTAACATAAATTAAAAGTTTATGTTTACCATTTAACTAAACAGGTCTAAGTGGTATTGTACCTTATGATGTCAACTATTCCATGTTAACGTAATCTATATACAGCCTACTAAAAATTATATACCAAGATTAATGTGCATAACTCATAGTCATCCAAACCCTTACAAAACAAATTTATTTACCAAATTTTTACAAAAAATTAGATGAAAAATAACAGCTACTAGATCTAGATCAGCTACAAGCTCAGCCAATCAGATACATGATTACCTCATTAATATAAGCAGATTTTTTTTGTTGATTGGATATTATGCAACCAGAAATGTAGCTGCTGAAATGTTTCAAAGCTTAGCCATTCAGAAGCAAGTTTGTGGTATTAACCTGTCAGTTGATTTCAATCAGATGATAGATAAAACAAATATATATATATATATATATATATATATATATATATATATATATATATATATATATATATATATATTCAAAAGTCATGCCCATAATAAAAATAATTCAAATCATGAAAATATTTATCCCTTTACAATTTAGACAGATTAAAAAATGGGGCCAGAAATATTGTCTGTTGAGAAGCTCCAGTCACATACAGAATAACTTTTTATGAGTACATATATAATAAAACACTACATATCATACTGTTATAACCGAAATAAACATATCAGATAAAAATCAGATCCAAACCAGATTGACTAATCTGCTGAAATTGTCAGTCAAGTAGATGTAAATCCATCTCATAAATCTGCACGAATTTCGACTGTCAGTATACATGTATGAGATCTTAATAATCTGAGCATATACTTAGCCAAGTGTGATGAAGATCAAAGCAAACAAGTTTTAGAAAGCAAGATTGCTTCATAAATGTGTGAATTCCATGAATTCTCGAATTTATGCAATACATTGATTATGTAAGTCTCCATTTGAAGTCTGATCAAAATTGGATCAGATTTGTGACATCTCAATTGGTAATACACTCAGTAAAAAAAAAAATGCAAGAACACCTTATTAATGTGTGTGAATCTAGCTCATAATCAAACATGCCAAAGATCTTGATTATATAAATATATGCTCAATTTGGATTAAAACTGGATACAAAAAAATAGTTTACAGGTAAAAATCTCAACCAATCTTATGCAAAGTCACTTCATTAATAATGTGTGGATTCACTTATTATTAAACTGATCCAAGATATTAATGACTTATAGTCATTTTTCAAATTTTATCCATCCGAATAGAATTATGGCTTCCAAACTTATTAATATGAATGGATCATGCACATATTGATATAAACCTATATTCAAAATTTTATTAAAACTGAATCATGACTTCGGAGTTGTAAATTGCAAATGTCAACTGATGGACAATGATGGTTGAGGGAGTAAGGCTGTACAATGAACTTACATGCCATATGGCTAAGTGAGTTAATAACTTTAAAAAATTGAATACAAAAACAAAATATTAAAAAACAAGCTTTTTATGTCTGTACAAATATTACAAATCAAGTTTTTATGGCTGTACATTTCAGCAGTGCCATTGAAAATAAGATAAATTCCACAACTTACAGGAATGCCTATCTTAATAAATACAGCAATGCTTTCATGAAAGTGGTGCTTATGTGCTGTCTATGCTTCACAGGTGAGAAACAAACTCTACCTTCTGCTAATGCATGTACCTATGATGGAAAACAGGTCATCCCATTACGCCCTCTTGGTATAGCTAAAATGTAGTGAATCATTTATCTCATGATTTTCTTCAAAAATATTGGTTTTAGAAAACCATTCTGCAATAACTGACATGCTTTCTGCAGACTAGTAGTGTCTCCTTTACAAACCTCACCTACAAACCATGATGTGATGTATTCACAAACTGAACTATCAAGTATTAATATGGTTGATGATAATGACAACAGATAAGTCTTCATTTCTGCTATAGCAGGCAAGACAAAGGAATAGTCTTGAAAATATCAAGTCACTCTAACAATGTATATAATAAAATTGTAAATACGAATATTGCATAAATTCCAACCCTGACTTACTTCATTCCATTTTCAGTCAGAAGTCTAGGATCCATCTGAAGTATATTTTTCTCAAAGAAATCTCTTGTAATATCTGGACTGAGATATTCCTCCTCTCCCATTAGCTGTGAAGGAACAAGAAACTGCTGCTGTATATTCTAGTTTTGTTAAAGCTTGTAACAAAAATGATATGCACTGTACAGTGTTACCTCAGTATACAAATAATATGGGTCAGGTGAGTGATCCTGTTTTTGAGTGTATCTTGTTTTAGTACTAATACTCACAAACTTATTTTCCAATATGTTAACTAGAAATAATGATGATATATCAATCAACAGGTTGTTGTTGTTGTTATAGGGTTTAATTCCATTTTTTTAGCACAAGATAGGCTATACATGCCAGCCAGTATAAATGGTGGAGGAAGAACCCAGGGAAAACCCTGGAAAGAACCAAAGACCCATGATAAGATATAGGCAAGCTTTCTCACATATCCACGCTGGCCGAACCTGAGACTCGAACCCACATAGATAGATGTCATATGGTAATCATTCGTAAGGGTGAGCACTTTAGACCACTTGGGGCCCCCAATTAAGTGGTATATCTACATCAATTATTTATGATTAGATTAAAATCACCAGAATTAGTGTTTATAAGGAAAGTAATTATTAGGTTATATGTAGATATTTAACTTCAAACTTGAACTCACCTTGTGTTTTTAAGCAAAGCATTTATTACTTTGTTAAATTTAATTTAAAAGTTTAACTCACCTTAGCAAACCACCTGAAGCATGCTTCTCTGTCTGTTGGATATATTGCATTTTCTGCCAGACACTGCCAGATCTATGAATGACATATAAGCAAATATTACAAATCTTGTTGTGCTTTGCTATTGTACCAAATAAAGGAAACTTTTATGTAGTTTGCTTTTAAAATAAGGTGAATTCATTATTACAAATATGGTAGCAATTTTTTTGGCTAATTGGATCAGATAAACAATGAATTCTAAATCAAAAGAAAATAGTCCAACCTCATTATCAAAGTGTGAAATGTTTAAGCACACATCTCATTTGCTATTTGTTACCAAACTATTAATAGGACTGTGTATTATATATATATATATATATATATATATATATATATATATATATATATATATATATATATATATATATATATATATATATATATATATATATATTTATATATATATATATATATATATATATATATATATATATATATATATATTTATATATATATATATATATATATATATATATATATATATATATATATATATATATATATATATATATATATATGTGTGTGTGTGTGTGTGTGTGTGTGTGTGTTGAATAAATCCTGCACACTGCATCATTTTGTTTTTTAAATTGTACTGCATTGTTAAATAATTATGAATCATCAATATTAATTATGGATGACAAGAAATGCCAAAAGATGCTACCTTGTAAATGAATACTAACCTATAAGATTAGATAGTCTTAGAGTATAAAAGTGTTCCTAAAACTGGGCAAATACTTTTTTGCTTTTTTCATTACAAATGTTTTGCATGATATAAGCTTTGATGGTGACATACCTTGTTATTTGTGGCAAAGTAGGGTAGGCATCTTCTATTGGAATTATATCAAATAGTATAAGCAAGCACAAGGAGTAGTAATCTCTAGAAAGCCTTATCTAATCTAGGATTTAGCCAACTGAGTCAATGAAGCATGACCTATGAGTCACAGTGACTTGTTTCTGCAATGATGGTGTCACATATCACAAAGTAACAACACTTTGCAGTAAAATTGCTCAAAAATCTGACGGAAATGTTTGAATCAATCACCACGGTAATGTGTGAAATTTAGGTTACATTGACCTTTTTATATGTGCTTATCTAGTACTAAATATAATGAATATATGGACAAAGTCAGAGGACAAAACAATTATATCCAAATAGGTTAATGGAACATAAAGTGCAGGTCATGTTGACTTGGTTATCTTTTGTATTTGCAAAATTGTAGCCACAATGCTGAACTACAAATTTAAACTATATAAGTGACAGTGTCCAAGCAAAATCTGAATGTGAGTAATGATAAACTAATCAAAATACAGTGGTCCCCCTCTTATATGACCACCCCTTCTGTGCTGGGAAAGTGGCCTTGTAAGATGGGTGGCCTTTCCAGCAGGAGACTAAATTTTTGTGAGAAGAGTATGTAACGTGTGCAATAAGAAAGCTACATACTTTGAAGCATTTTAATATCTTCATTTAATATCTTATTAAACAGATCTTCTTGTCATAATAATTGACTTATTTCAACTGAATATACATTAATTGCTCTTACTGTTGATATAAGCGTGGTATACAAGCATTTATTGTTGCCAGGCACATTGCAAAACCATTCACATTTAAATCTTGATACATAAATATTTCTCTTTCTATTTGCTCTATTTTTTCACTGCTGCTTAATAATCACTGTTTATTTGAGTCTTTTCGACATAAAATTCTTTATTCGATTGTTTTCTACATAAAATTGTGTTCCAAGTCTCCCAACCCACCCCACCTGATGTCACTGAGTAGAATAACCAACTTTCTTCTAAAATAATATGTCTCCATTTATGTGATGGCATGGTAATGTTTGGTAATGAATTATTCGGATGTTGCTAACTGTACGTGATTTAATTTCACAGATTAAACTTTTGTTCAGTGGACAAATTGTCCCTTCTTTATAAAGGAAGTGATGTGTTGTCACATGATTTTTTGGTCTTTGTCTGGTACCCTGTTCTGTTCAAGGTTAATTTCTCTATGTGATAATGAACAAAATCTATTTTAGCCTATGATAACATTGTTGAGTCCATTACCTGTAAACATCAGCTTTTATAGATAATGATATAATAATAACCTTAGTGTTGCATGCACTTAAATCAATAGTCTTTCAGATATGAAAACCTGAAATTATGAGACATACAATGGTAGAGATAACCTGCTTACCTAACATCATGATATGAATTAATTATTGGTTCTGGACACATTTGAAAAAAGAAAAAAGTGGCCACTTGTGAGGGGAATATATTACATTTTTGTACTAATATGCTGGCTGCTGGTCAAGTTAAAAGGGTGGCCATTCTAGAGTAATTCTGAACACAAACTTGTTGGTGCCATGGGATTATGGTCATAAGAAGCGGGTGGCCACTGGTTGGGGGGGGGAGCCGTTCAAGAGGGAAACTACTGTATAATGAGTAAAGGACAGACAGATGGACAGATTGGAATCCAAATTAGTTTAACACCAAAATGCCAATTCACTGTGGATTGTTCAAAAATGATTTTTGTCCACTAAAAGAAATATAAAAGTTGGCCATAAGGTAACTGGAAAAAGGATTTCAAATATAATGTCAGTTAAGTCAAATTTAAATAATATTTTAGAGTAATGCTTTTCACTATAAAGTGTAATAAATTTAAAATAAGTAAATACTGCATCAAAAACTATCTTTAAATGCACAGTTTCTGCACTTGTAAAAAATTGAAAGTCGAAAAACAAATTTTAACCCAATGTCAACATGTAAGAAACCTTAAACACCAACTCACCAAATTTTTCATAATTTGCATTTGGTAACATTGCTTTAAAAGGTACTGAATAATACCTACCACTTACTACTGAAGGAGTGAAATTCATAGTTCCTATGAGCAATAACAAACTTTAAATAGTAACTTTAATTTGCAGTCAATGCAGATCCTGCCAAAAATGCAATAACTCTGACCTCACAAATTTCTCAAAAATTGCAAAGAAAATCTGTAAAGACAGTTTAAGAAAAATATTGAGTAAAACCAGGCAGATATCAATCAACACATAACTTGGAAATGTAATTGCATAATATGCCTTGACTTTGATACTTTAGCTTAATTGATACTCTAGCTTAATTGATACTCTAGCTTAATTGATACTATAGCTTAATTGATACCCTAGCTGAATTGATACTCTAGCTTAATTGATACTCCAGCTTAACTGATACTCTAGCTTAATTGATATCTAGCCAGCACCTTAAAGGTTGTTATATCATGGTAATTAAAAGCAAGTTAATGTAAATCAATTTGTCACTCTTAGTTAAATTTTTTCTGAGTTTGTGTATGTAGGTCCACTTGTTCCTAAAGTTCAGTGATACAGACATATGAATAAATACCAATGATGATAGCAAAACATCTTTCACAATACATGTACCTGGTTAGCTTGATTTTCACATAACCAAAACTTGCCATGCTGCAGCAGGAACCTGCAAGAAAAGAGGGGAAAGCAAGATGTTAAGATTACCTTTAAAAAAATATTTTATATGGAACAAAGATATGGTATTCAAAGTCTCATTTGAAGAAAACTGAGTACCAGACAGTTATTTACTCCTGAAATTTTGTTTGTACAAACCCTGATTTTAACACATATATTGCAAAAACAAATGAAAACATGTTTAAATGTCCTTTGTGTTTGTGCTTCAGGTGTGGCCAGATTTACAAGACACAATGTTTTCCAAAATGAATTACAATCTGGTAATGAACTAAAGAAGAAGGAAATCATTTATCATTTGTCTGTGTGTGTATGTGTATGTATGTGTGTGTGTATATATAAAACTTTAACAATATAGCTAATGCCTTTAAAACAAAATGCAAAAACAATATGAAATACCTAAGGAAATGGAGTCTCTGTTGTACCTGCTGAATATGGTTGAATCTGCAATCAGGGAAAATGTTGGCAGGATCTATACCTGGATGACCTAGAAAATATGACATGCACACTTTTGAATTAGGAGGCAAAATGCCAGATAAGAACAACAAGAGTGCAATCAATAAGTGCATAGGTCAGACATGTGAAGGTTTTGGACCTTTCCAGTAGCTATGACAAACATTAATTACCATGCAAAACAAATTCAGACTAAAGTGATCTTTATATTGATCAGTAATAATTTAATCATTTAGTGAAAATTACAACTTTGATATTTTGGGGTTTTTTTTAAAAGTCATCATTCTTAAATAAACATCTGATTCAGATGTTATTATCATGGTCCACTCAAAGAGGTCAGCATTTACAGGCCAAAACTCGCATGTTTTGGTAAACATGCAGTGACACCTAATAAAACCTCCATTATCAGCATAATTCTTGCAAAACTATAACCTACCTTTATTAACCACCATATGAAAAAGCTTGCAAACCAGTTATCCAGTACTCATTCAAATGTTGTACAGGGGTACTATCAGGAGTTAACTTCAAATTGCATGACAAATGTAAATCTTGTATGAATTAGCTCAGTTATGCATTATAGCTGTATCATCGCATTTAACAGTAGATAGCCTCTGATTATAAGCTTTACTGAGTAATTAAAATTGAATGTTTGCCCTTCAATAAACATATTTATTCCTACAGACATCTGTCCTAGTCAAAATGAACTCTATATAACATAAAAAATCTATTTGGTTATAAGCTAACTACATATACAGATTTTAAAAAAGCATAACAATGTAGTGACCAGTCTTTGTTCTTGGTAGTAGAAATAACAGAACATCAAATTATCAAGTTTCATAATTCTAACACAAACAACACTCAATACTGTGAATTCATTATTCATGGAATACCAATATTTGAGACCTTCATGTATAAGCTGTATCACAAATGTAAAGTCACAACATGATATTAACCAAGCTGATATTCAATGCCTGCTTGCCCCACCTCTGAATATCAGTCATTTGCTTGTTTTCTTTTTGGTTTTAATACCACAGGTATATATATATATATATATATATATATATATATATATATATATATATATATATATATATATATATATATATATATATATATATATATAATGATAACAATAAAAAAGTGAGGAATAGGATTGATTATGATTCAATCTGCAATGCAGAATTTCACAACTTTGTAAACTCTTAATGTAGTGGCTGTATGTGATGTGGTAGTTTTAGATGCAAATTACTCATGGTTTACATACTTCTTTACTTTGCAAAGAATGCATTACAATGTTATATCAATTTATAATAATTAATACAAGCAATCATTTTACACAACCCAATAAAACATGGTCATATCTGAGAAATGTGATAGTAAAATAGTTATATCTATGGGTTTACACTTCAGTAACAAAACCAGCTAAACTCAAACAAGCATTAAAGTGTTCCAAAAATATAAATTTCAACAAAACAAAATCAAAGAGAGTGTAAGAATTAAATAACTTAACGCATACAAATTCCTTCCTAAATTGTACTATCAATTTCTTACTGATCCGAAAACTGTTTCAAGGTATTAAGAATATAGGATTTAAAGTGCTATCATGACAACACTCCTGAAATTAATACATTTATTGATCCAGATGTTTTTACTTTTTAATGAATGTAGAATATCACTCAAGTCTTTGAGAGTTTCACATAATCGGATGGAATTGTAATCAAATATTAAATCCTTGAATGATCCTCAAAGTTGCCACTATAAGGTTTAGCGCCATTTTCAGCACAAGAGAGGTTATACATGGTGGCCAGTATTAATTGGTGGAGGAAAAACCTGCGAAAACCACAGAAAGAACCACAAACCCATGAAAAGTTTAGTACTGGCAAGCTTTTCTCACATACCCACGTTGGCCGAGGCTGAGACTCAAACCCACGCAGACAGAGGTGAGATGGCAGTGATCCGTAATGGTGAGCAATTTAGACCACTTGTCAATTCTCAAAGTAGTGACTATTTAAATTCAAGATTATCCAACCTGCTATATCCAACAAACCAATTACAAATATTTTACAGATCCTCTTTGACAAATACAAAGCTGCAATAAACTTGAAGAATAGAATAAGTGGTGTATATGGTCATAATTATAATAACCATATACATACAAAATCAAAAGAATCTGATTTAATATAGTTTCTCGACTAATTAAATTTTATTACTTCAAAATGACTCAAAATAGTTATAAACAAACAGTTGTGTTGTGACCTCCAAATCTAACTGAACCAATCAAATGCAAAGGCATGTATGAAAACTTTAATGGGCAATTGAGCTATGAAAATCATTTTTCTCATGTGGCATTCTTGACCTACTTAGATCTTGATTCGACCTTAGCATTAGGCTAAAAAATAAAAGAAATTCTTACAAGAAAGTATAGATCTTCTTTACCATAATGCTATCAACTAAAGTAAAGAATTTAATATATTAATTGCCATAGGCTTAAACAACACAAATAAAACCTATATTATAATTTCTAAAGATGATACATAGATCTATTGTATGCGTATATCTGAAAATCCAAAAGCTCCAGAAGATGTGCCTTGAATGTACAATCTTAACCAATGCCAATAAAAGATAAAATATATGTTATCATGAACTTTTTCTGCTGTCCAAGGATGAATAACTAACAAAGAAATAGATTATAATTTTCATATTTTGAGCTTTTCCTGGAAAATGAACAGGCACAAAACTAAGCAAAGTTAAATAAGCATCATATAGGCCATTGCAAACTACTTCTGCAATAAGTGCACAGTTTATGTATATTATAATAAATGTTGATGGTTTTGCTTCCAATAAAATTATTTACTGTGTCTATGATGATCACTTATACCTGGCTTGCAAACATTTTATATATATTCTATACCTTTAGCATAGATACTGGTTTTGCTCATATAGTTGGAGAGGTCATTGGACACCAATATCCCTACACCATGGCAGTTTTGAAGCATCCTAATAACTGAAACCCTATAGTTGACATGAGAAGTCCTTTGTGGATCATGAGGAAAATTCTGGGGTTCCTGGAATAATGAAATAAATTTATAATATATGTCACAGCAAGTATAGTTTGTCCATTTCTATTGTTACAATATAATATATATCCAGTTTTCTACATAAAAATGTGCAAAGGAAAATCCATAACTTAAAAGAGCTGTGTCACTTTATTCTTATCTATTTTGATGCAAACAAACATGTATGTTACCCTGAAGAGACAAATTACCTTAATCCTTGGCCAGTTTTAATAATCAATCAATTCAATGAATTTAAATTAGATATACTTTCAAGCAAACACTTGCCTCTGGAAACAATTGGACAATGTTTCTGATTTGTATTAGTGCTGGAAGCACCAACATTTCCTTCTTTAGTTCCTCTACAAATCTCTGTATCCAGGTAATTTTCTGTGCATCACAAGCCTGAATAATTGAAAAGAAAAGATGATTTTAGAATACAACACAGCTTGCCTGCATATATTTATTCTGGCATAGAAGTCATTACACCAGGTGGAATGATGACAACGATAACTCAAGTGGCTGTTGTAGCTCACAGTAACTCTTCTTTAACTTTGTGGTGCTATATTTCTCAAGAATGGACAAGCAACATGGTAAATAATAAGTCGTTTAGTCATCAAAGTGATATTGTGATGTGGTACTCTTCAAGATGCAGCCACATCCCAATATAATTTGTATACAAGCAACAGTGTCTGACAAACTTGCCAGGTATGAGAAATGTACATATCACCAGGACATGAAATGTCAGTGACCTTCTTTTGGCATGGTGATGCAGTACTTCTCTGGAGCCATAAAATAGCTGTTTTCATGATTCTATGGCAATATTGTCTCAAAAACAATCATTCAAAAATGAAACATAGGTCACAGTAACATATATTTGGTATTGTGATCAAATACATCTCTAGATGTATGAACATATTAATCATCATTACTGTACAAACTGTAATATCCAAATCATACATGGTCAATAACAATAATTTAGGTCAATGACCAAATTTAGTATGGCGGTATATTATTCAGAGTGCATATACTAATGAAGTTTTGATCACTGTGGGAACAATTAATGCTGAGCTACTGACAAACACACACACACACACATACATGCTGTACATTGCAAACTTCAATGCATAACAATGATAAAATTCATGCCTTTAGTACACAAGGCACTAATACCATTAAAAAGAAAGGCATGAAATCTTACTTTGAGTCTGAGTATTGAAAAGGAAATTAATTAGTAAATTATGTTTCCCTGATACTACTTCTCCAAACAAAAAAAAAATCAACATAAGTGTTACCATTTGCAACCTTTGAATGTCTTTCCATCTAAAAAAACGTATAATACAAAGGTATGCAATTCTTTCAAGTCAGCTCTATTCCTACTAGGTGGCCACTTGTATCGTGGATGCAACCAGTTTTAACGTTTGCACAACATTTAATAGGATGCCTGCAGTGAAGAGAAGAATAGGGGGGATTTTAGTAATGTGATGGAGTACATATTCTCAAAGAAACATTCTTTACTAAAAGCTTTTACTTGCTCCAATAGTTTCATTAATTAATTTCATTAACTTTAGTAAAAAAACTGGTGGAAGGGGAAATGCTCATATGATTACTGAAAAATTCAAAAACCTCTTCTAATGTTAGTTTAGCACAATTTAAAATAATGTCTTTGTAAATGTGTGACCTCCATGGCATCTCACAACTTATCATTGTCTAACATTCAAAAGCTTACTAGATCAATTTTGAGAATAAACTTTGATCATTTTACCTGCAAGTAAAGTAATACCGTATTTACTACATGTTTTCAGACATTGTTTTCGGACACTGTTTTTGGTGGGCAAATATAATATTTAAATGCCTTGCAATTATTTGGACATTGCTCCACTATAATTATTTCTATAATTTATAGTTTTGGACACAATCTAAAAGGATCTACTACTTCATTTTAAAGTAAAATTCACAGTGCTTTTGCCGTTAATTTAACTGAAACAAAGTTCACTTCATTTGGTCACCAGTTGTTGTTGTTGGTTTCCGTTAGTCTCGAGAGACGATGGAAATGCGCCCATGAAAGGTGTCCCAGTTTGTAGTTGTGCAGTGTCTTCTGTGGCTATAAAGCCCCACACGGGAGTGGCAATCCTTTCTGCAGTTGCTGCACTTAAAGTTTGAGTCAGGTCTTGGTTGGAACTTCATCCTTTTCCTCCGAGATCTTTTCTCATCGGGGAGCTGTCATAACTTTTCCTCGCTGGCTTTCAGACCTGTGAACAGAGCATGTCACCAGCTGGACTTGTCGAGGGCAAGCCCTTCCCAGGTGTTGACCTTGATCCCAAAAGCTTATATGTCGTGCTTTCAGACATCCTTGAAGCAAAGATGTGGCTGTCTGATTGATCTTCTGCCTGAGGGAAGCTTAGAGTAGAGAAGGTCTTTGGGGATCCGTCCATCATCCATTCAACGCACATGGCCCAGCCATTTGATGTGACATTGGCGGAGGAGTGTGACCATGCTCGGAATTTTGGCCTGTTGAAGCACCTCATTGTTTGTCACAGAATCGCTCCAGGTGATCCCGAGTATGCGAAGGAGACAACGCATGTGAAAAGCACTCAGTTGTTTCTCCTGAGAGGCATACAGGATCCAAGTTTTGCTGGCGTACAGGAGAGTGCTAAGTACGTAAGCACGGTACACTGAGATCTTAGTGTTCAATGTCAGCTTGCTGTTGTTCCACACTCTCTGCAACAATCTAGAGAGAGTTGTTGATGCCTTTCCAATCCGCTTGTTGATCTCGGCATCGAGTGAGAGGTTTTTGGTGATGGTAGAGCCAAGGTAAGTGAACTCACTGACTACTTCTAGTTTGTAGTTGTTGATGATTATGCTGAGAGGGTCTGCGTCCTGAGCCATCATGTTGGTTTTCTTTAGGCTGATTGTCAACCCGAATTCATCACATGCTTTAGCAAAGCGGTCCATCAGGCGTTGTAGTTCAGCTTCTGTGTGAGTGACTATAGCAGCATCATCTGCAAAGAGCATGTCCCTAATGGTTGCTTTCCTTACTTTGCTCATTGGCTTCAGTCGTGCCAGGTTGAAAAGTCGGCCTTGTGCAGGTAAATCCCTTTATCCCAGGCATTATGTACCACAGGTATAAATGTAGTTATTGTTCTGCAGGTAATAAACCTCTTTGTAGATGATGTTTGGTACATTGTGTGCTCTTTTAACGAAATCCAGATGGCTGCCTTTTATTTCCAGAAACACCTTTCATAAAAATCAACCATAAATTTTTTTGTAGTAACAATTATCACATAGACACCCTGAAATCTCCAACAGGCATCAAAACAATCTTTGAACAGTAGATTGTTTCAGGTGGAAGCAGGCTATACTCATTTTGAAGCTACCCTCAGCTAGGTGGGAAACAAAAAGAGGAGAGAACCACAACAAATAGATCACCTTTATTTTTAAAAAATACAAACATATTAATGACTAGTATATTGCAGCATGCTTATTATTTTTACCCTTCATTGGCATGCTTACAACATGCACTCATATTGAGCCTCTCATCCTCCTTGGTGCTCTAAGATTAGCAATCGTACATGTACACCACTCCCTCGATAACTCGCAGACATTGGGGTAAAAAACATCAACCGGGATATAAGCGAGGGGGCGAGTTATCGAGGGACCTATAACAAACAACAAAACTAACAAAGGGATTGATGTATAGGCAAAAGGGGGTGGGGTTGGCTTGGCATGTTACAGTGTTGAATTCTCAATTAATAAACGTGCTAATATTAACAGTGAATAAATATCTCTTCATATCGGTATATATTATTTTCTTTCCTCAGAATAACATTAATTTCAGGATAACTTGCAGTATATTGATCATCAAAACATTATTCCACGTGGTTTCCATTCGCTTAAGCACATGTACGACTTCACGTTGTGTATTACAACATTTTTTTTTTGCTGTGAATGGTATACATTCTAGTTTTATTGATTGGTCCAAAGAAGACGATTTTTTAAATACAAAAGATCAACACATTTCGAAAATACAAAACGATCGAACGATATGTAGATTTTAATTGCAGTAGAAGTAAAATGGAAAAAAAATAAATTCACAAGGGTTAACCATTACCAACATGAATTTAATGGGTTTAAAAAAATTAAAATGACATAAATTAGAACATAATAACACTTGCGGTTTGTGACACGTTGCTGTGCAAACCATGCGTACACAGCATCATCTAATTTGTTATTGCTTGCAGTCCGTTCTCATTTTCATTTCATCCCTTCATCTGAATCAACATCATGTGAGTAATTTCAAAGTTTCAGCTCATCCTTAAGCCAACCTCTAAATGTCGACTCAGCAATTTTTAGTTTAATTCAAATTTTTGATCTCGTTTCGTCATTATGAACACTATCTATAATGCACAGCTTTTCAGTATCTGAGTAAGCATTTCGCTTAATTCCTTTGCTCTCCATGGTCACATTTACAAATAATTTGGATACATTTAGGGCTGTCAAAAATCACGAAAAAACCAACCCGGGTACCTGTTGCAAATTTTAACGGGTACCCGTTAGCACATGAATGACATGTACAACCGTAGACCAACTAATTGATATCTCCATTTCTTTAATATTTTTTTTTTATGGCAATAGAGGCTAACCATGTACTACTCGGTCTGATTCGTCCACACCGACGTAGCTGCAAATTGTCTGACCTCATGCTGTTAATTAATAAATTTATATAGAATGACCTTTGTACACAGATGGTAGGTGTAATCCAACTTTTAAGTATAAGTCCTTGTTAGAACAGACGTTTATTCGTCTGCTTTTGACAGCAGATTTGAATTACCCACACATGCGTGCCCCAGTTATACCACGTGACCACACAGTCGCATAAATTTTGGAATTATAATTCTTAAGATAGTTATGGTAAAAACGTAGTAGTATCGCAAAAAGAAATTTCGGTATATGTATGATGGCTAACTTTCGAAATTTGCAGAGCTAGTCAACTAGAAAAAAACGAGCAAAGATTACTTTGAGGCATTACGAAGATTTCAAGGTGTCTAGGTGATGATTGTTCATCATATACATTGTGGGATTTCTTTGACATGTTTGTTCGGAAATCAAAGGTATCCATCTGGATTTCATTAAAAGAGCACGCCATGTACCGATCATTTAGCACCCACATTCAATAGTTATCATCTACAAAGAGGTTTATTACCTGTAGAACAAATGTTTTAACCTTGGTATATAATGCCTCGGGGATAACGGTTGGTCCAGTTGCACGACACCAATGTATTTTATTAATCAAAACAGACGGTCTGACGTATTGTTTATTTATATTAAGCAAAGATCTGGTTTCTAATTATAGCCATAGCTGTCACACCTCTTTGAAGTGGTTGGCGAGTGTGTCGATTTTTTTTTTTTTATGGGTACCTGCGTTTACGTTTCAATACCCGGGTTTTTCTATACAGTCGGATAACTGGTACCGGATTACAGCCCTAGATAGATTACTGATATTATATTCTTTTATGATCTTAATATGTAAAAGGTGAAAACATTTTCCATTGGTGAAGACAAATTAAATTTGATAATGGTAATGAATACAAGAACCTATGCTCCTATTGGCATGCCTTTGAACTTTCTTTTATTGTACTTACCTTGTTTGATTTGATACAAAATACATATTCAAAGTGATAAAACAACACTGGTTTCTTTTAATTGATTCTTTTATTGTAACAAACACTTCCCTTCTGTTGATCAAAACAAAGCAGGCAGGTAATTAGGTTCTCACAGAAATACTCCTGGGGTTTCAATGTGACAGTTGACTGACATGTTTTCCTATAAGAGAATAGGTATGTTGGGATTATAGGGTTGAGACAAAATTAAAGGATTATAATATGAATTTCACCTAGCAAGACATTTAATTAGTGTCTATTTCATTCTCTGTTGCCACATGTTAGCATTTACCAGAATTTTTCATTGATCGCTGTTCATTTACAATTTACAGTGTATTAACAACTATTTCTCTATTAAAAAAACATGATATCTTTTTAGAAATTGCAAATTTTACAATATGGATTCTATCTTTACAGGCAATAATCACCATTTTTGATGATAAAAACGAGTTATATATCAAGGTTTAATTTACTAATTTACCATTTCTTATCATGACTTTTTTCACGTTCCACATGTTTTAAAATATATTTTCTTTGAAAAAAATCGGGAGCCATGACAGACACCGCATTATTAGCGGTTTCGCGAGTTATCTGGGTGCAAGTTATCGAGGGAGTGGTGTACCTGTATTTATACTGTCAATACTGAAATGTTTCTGTCATAAATATGTTCAGAATTATAATTCCAAATAATCATTGTTTTATCTAGTTTTTATTAATATCTTAATTACACAGACATAGCTGCATTTGTTTGTAAGGTAGACTTTATTGATCACTGACTAGTAATGGATTAAACAGGATTCCACGACTACTAATATGGCAGTTTCTTTGGAAAATGCGCACACATTTGTGGCTTTAATACATGTATAGCTGTGTTTTCTGGTGGATGGACATGTATCAAATGGACAAAATAGGCAAGTAATGCTGTGTTTCATTCATTATCCTTTCTGTGGTGTTAAATAAAATACTTGTTTTACTTCATGGCTGCACATCGTCTTGTGAGCTAATGGTAACTTTATTATGGACTGGAACGTGCATAAATTTGTCCTCCTGTTTGTTTTCAGACATCTAATTAAAGATATGAATTTATATGCATTTGGACAACAAAAAGAGTATTTTTTGCTGTCTGAAAACATGTCTTTCAGACATCTAATTAAAGATATGTATTTATATGCATTTGGACAACAAAAAGAATAATTATTTTTTGCTGTCTGAAAACATGCAGTAAATATGGTACCTATTTGGAAGATTACCTGGCAATATGCCTTTTTTTATGAATATCTGCTCAAACATAATAAAACTTACCATAAAAAGAATGTTGTGGAATCAAAAGTTTTAGAAGTGTACACAATTGTTCTGACAAAATGATCACATTTTAAATCTTATTTCCAACATTATTTAAGATAGTAATTTTAAAGTTGTAGATTTTTACTAGATGCTTGTAATCTTCAATTATGTTTATATTCTTCTGTTTGTGAGATTCCATATGTAAAATCTAGAATTCAAGCTTCTTGCTCAAGACTTTGTGTATAAAACCTGTATGGCAAAATTTAAATTAATGCACATATGTAGAAATGTTTTTGATAACTGAAAGGCAGCCATCAAAGGCTCCTGGTGAGTCGGATGGTGATTTATCATGTGTCATATAATTTGATGGAGGTAGGTATTTCTGTCAAATCCCCCACCACCATCATCAAAAAACAAATTGACCACCCAATTCCCATCACAATTTACCACATGCTCTCACTCTTGGCATGAAATTAAATCCTAAATCGATTCAGCACTTGCAATGCATTTGTAATGCTGATGCCACTTAGTTCAGTGATAACATACATTAGAAACTTTAACCCACTATTTTCTGAATACAGCTGTCTTCAAGGATTTCAATCTGGGCTGTCAAAGCCTTATACATGATGTCTGTAGGCACATCTTCACTGCAAGCTAAATTCCATAGGAGATCAAGTACCTGAAAAAAGAAAATGTGAGGCAATCACTTAGCACAGAAATTTCCTTTCTACAAGATTATTATTCATCTCATCATTTTATAAGTAGTGGCAAGCATAGCATTCTATAAAATAAAATTTGTGATATTAACATGTACCTGTCAATGGTTCATTTAAATGTCTAACATCTATATCAGACCTTGGTGGTATTTCTGATGTGATTACATTTCTACCAACATTAGTTTTATCACACATCTCATATATGTGCCTATCATAGGCATATTCAATTTTATGCAAAGAGTGCCCATCACCATAACTATTAACAGCAGCATGAACTAGGATGTTTAAATATGGAGACAGATTCATTTATCTAATCATGTAACAAATAGTGTTATTCTTCCACCTCAGTGTGTCCCAACAGGCCTTAACTTTGTTGTCCTCTAGCTTTAATTCCTTTAACAATGGATGATCCATTTTAAAGCATTTAGTTTTTTTTGTTTCTTCCATGATTCTCTGGAACGTCTGTCATGTTGGAATTTATGTGTAGATCCCAAAATTAAATTTCTTTTTTTGACATTTTTAATCATAATCATTGCTATAATGCACAGCTCCTACAGCATTTGAGTCCATGGCAGCTGCAATTGAGAATGACTCGATATTACTGTTATACTGGACTTGCCTTTTTGCATCTGAAAGTATTATGCATACTTCTATGTTATGACCATCTTTGTCCCTGCTTATTGTTATGGATCATGTCTGTCGCATTAAACCTCACAGTATTTAATTCTCTTAGTTGGTTTAGGTGTTATTTGAGTTGCAACAGATGTAGTGTTAATTGTTCAAATTAACTGGCTGTGTTCCGTACTGACTGTTACAATATAACTATTTTTAATCCATAACTGTATCATGTAGTATTTGAAACTGTTCTGCAGATGATAAATTATCATTTTCAAAGAAGCGATTTTATGGATACTTTGAGAACTGTTTACTGCAGAATAAATGTCAGTTATATCATACAGATATGAGACACCAGATTTTCAGTTATGTTGGCTTAGGGATGTGGTAAACGTCCTTGGCTGATAGTGAATTAATTTCATATTCATTTAATATGCAGTTTGTTGGTAAGTGTTAATAAGAACATTTAGCCATTCTGTTTATTCTTAACAAATTATTATGTATGTGTCCTTTATGGAAGTGGAAATTCTAACCAAAGGATTTCTTGATTATTTTAATTTTGTTTAAGTCTCCTGTGATACTGTAATTATGCATAAACACCTCTTCCTTGATAACATCAGGATCCAAAAACACAGACTGAACTACAAGCGAGGGCACCTCCAAAAGACCCACCAGACATCCAGAAAACCATGTGGTTAGGATTGTGGGAGAGGGAACTGGACTGTTTAATTGCTGAATCCATCGTTTTTTTATAATCGAGTAGAGTAAAATCATCAATAAAGCACTTTTTCTGACGAAGCTGTTTGTTATTATTTATATATCACATTTATTTTCAAAATGTCCAACATATGAAAGACTGATAACATGATTGCAACTGGTTTCAACAACCAAACATGGTATGCGAAAACATTCATGTATTACATAACAGCTTTTTGTTTTGTTGATTAGTCTGTTTCCCAGAGTGATGTATAATAGTCTTTCATCAAACTAGGAGTCTACAAGGCATGGAACGAGACTAACTGTTGATAAACTACCAACCATAATTCCTTTTTATCAAAACATTTATTCCATCAGACGATTGTCTACATCAAAACTCAATTTTGTATTTTTCAACTAGTAAAATATTCATGCTGTGATTTCATTGGAAAAATTATAATACAAATTCTTATCATGCTAAAAAATATCTCTACATGCAAATTCAAGAATTCTCTAAAACTCATTTATCCCAAAATGGCTTGTATTTCTAAAATAAAGCTCATTATTTTATGAAATACTCCTTTTGCTTGGCTGCCTTGCTATCTTTAATCACATTTATGATTGAGTAGGTAATTTTTAAGGTAGCTTAATTAGATTTGTACACAATAGAATGCATCAAAGTGTTTGATTGATCAACTGAAATAAATTACCTGACATAATGTTGATTAAATTTCCAGGTCTTATCCACCATTTTGGATGTTAAAATGAGTGGTATATCAAGTTTATGTTACCAATTTTAATCACATTTTTCTTCAAGTTTAACCAATAGGTATAAATCCTTTTGTATTTTCTGGTCTAAAAATTGGGATCCTGGTTTATTTTAACGGTGACCTGACCCCGTACTATAAGCAGGTTCGTGAGTTATCAGGTGCTAGTAATTGAGGGAGTGGTATAAGCTGAATCTGAAGATTATAACTCAGGACTGAATAGGAAGTGTCAGCCATATTTGATTTCTAAGTTATACAATCCTGATCGGTTGCAGTGATTTAAAATGTAGTTTTGAGCAAATACTTAACTGGTGAACATGCTATTTACATGGGGCCAACAGGCAGGGCAAGAGGAAGTAACGTGTAAGAGTCTTCACTTTGATTAAATATTAAATTAAAAAATTTAATTATTTAAATTAAATATTTCATCTTTTCTGGAGGGCATGATTCACATGGTAGCAGACTTTGTTCCAAATGTCAATGTGATCGGGAAACATAATCTATGGAGAAATACATAATATTTATGTTCTTGAGTTAAGATTATACAATACATGGTTTCTACATAATATGGTTTCTATTTTACATGGTGTACTAACTTTCCTGACTTTTGTGCTTACTCTAAGCCAGGAATTTAAAAACCTAATAAAACACTAACCTTATGCATTACTGTTTCTTACTAATAAATTCTGAAAATTCAGCAAATTTTGGCTATTTGATAATTCATCCTTATCACTGTAATTAAATCCTATCTTTCACATAGATAATCTCAAATGGCTAATGATTTAGTATCAAATTTCTGAAATTAGTTGAATTAAAGTCAATATTAAATCATCACCCATCTGGGATTCTGTTCATCACATAGTTCTTATGTTAATGAAAATATTTTAAAGAGAAAGAAAAATAAATAATTCTTTTCATACTGGCTCAGACGATGCACTTTTCATTTCAATTTGTTGTGCATATAAAAAAGTCACAGATGCTAGCTGAATGAATAATGTGCATTTATATGTCAAGTAACATTTAAAAGTATCTTTTTTACAAAGTGTAATTTGAATAGCATCCAAAACATTAGATATTTACCACATCATCAGGCAGCAATTGAAATTCTGTGTGATTTCACAGAGTTGCCTTGGTTTAGGTTAGTCAAGGCATATAACTCTATCTGAATTATATTCTTTACAATGCTTCCACCTAAAGCATGTTAATTCTAATACTAAGTAAAAATTTCTAGTTATTTGATATTCTTCTGAAGAGATGATTACTGGATGAAGAAATTCTAGATTTACTATAATGTATTCATGTCCAGATATTTGCATTATTTGATTTCTAGCAGCATTGTAGAAACAGACATATTTATTTTAGAATCAATATTTCATCACATAATAAGAAACATTAGCTCCAAGCAGCATTTGTATGGCTTTAAAAAATGCTCCATCTGGATAATATTTATACTATCCATTTAGCATGAATCTGATAGACTGCTGATATTTCAAGGTCAATTGTTATAGTGAATGGTGCACCGATCTTTCCTTATCCTCATGGTCTTCATGACCAGTCAGTCTCACATACCAGTCATTTAGTTACATACTTTTTCTATGATTAAAATTTGTTAGTAAACAAGACAATCACAAAATGTTGATCTGAGTAATTTTTATAAGCTGCTGATTGATCTGAGCAAGAGGCAATTTTGCTGCAAATATGAAATTATAACTTAACCTAATTAACTTTAATTTTACAACTCTAAAGTGACTGAGTTAATATCATTATAGTGAAGATGTACAGATAATATAACTCTATGGACAGTGGGGTGCAATGTGTGTGTGTGTGTGTGTGTGTGTGTGTGTGTGTGTGTCCTACAACTGCTTGGCCTGATAATTTGCTTATGACATTTGCTCCTTTGGATGTCAAACAAAATTTGTGCATAATTAATATTAACGTGTGTTGGATATGTGAGTATACCGTTAATAGTATCATTCAAACCATTCAAGCAAATACACTAATTGTCAATATATTTTTGTTCTTTTGTATGCCTTATTTTGAGTATTTGCAAAGGTTAATACAAGAAGTTAAACATCCAAATGATCTTTTAGAGTGGCAAATACACATATCTGAGAACCCCAAAAGAGGACCTATATTTCCAAAATCATGAGGGCTGTTCCAGTAAAACATGTACCCCACCAAGGGGAAAGGCACTTTCAAATTCAACCAACCCACAACCGAAGCAATTTTTAAAAAAATTAAGATCCACCATCAGATATGTTTTAATCGAAAAAACTGCCCCCTACAGAAACATATTTTTCTTTACATAATTTTTTTCTTTACATAATTTCTGGCTATGGGTTAGTGGGTGGTGGTTGGGAACAGAAGCGATTTAAATGAAAGCTGGCTGGAGGCAATCTACTAAATTTTCATATAATCTACTGTATATTTTTATTTATATTCATTCACTATAATCAATCTTTGTCCTGTTGTTTGTTTGTCTGACAGCCATGTATGTCTCTGATACTGTGAAATTTCTGACAATAAATACCCATGAAAATAAATGAAACCACCATACAAATTGTAAATATATGATGCAAGATGGACCTATCCTTTTGTACAATGCATTATGGGCAATATATTTTCAGACATGATTCGATCAACAAATAATGATCCCTATTTATTGGTCCATCATTTTCTTTTAAAAGCAATATCTAGAACTACAACAAAACACATTTCACATAAAATTGCAGTGTTTAAGTTGTTTGAAACATGAATACATAGCTTAAAACTACATATAAGCTGCAAATTCCCAATAGTTTTACAATACTGCTTACCTTCTGAGTAATGACTCCTTCTTTGTCATCTTCTGCCAATCTCCTAATAAGAGATAAGAGCTTTTCACGTTGCTTGTTGGGTGTACATGCCCAGCTTCTTTGAAAACACTCACAATATTGATCCATGTGAAACATGGAAAAATTGCTGGCGAGCTTGACTATTAAATCCTCAAAATTTTTCACAATGATATTAGGTTTTCCTTGCTGAAAGAAAAAATGATGCACCTAATAAAGATATAAATTTCTTTAATTTATTTTTAAATGCAGATTATTTTACAAAATCTAACTTCTATACTGGATGTTGTCAAATGCCATCCTAATGAATGAAACCAACACATTAGACAATATCATGGCTGTCGGGTTTAAACCCCGGCCATGTCATATCAAAGACTTATAAATAATGGTACTAACAGCTGACTCACTTAAGGCAATCAGCATTAAGAGGTTAGTGTTAGAACTGGCTGGTGTCAGGATAATGTGACTGAGTGGGAAATCATGCAACACATCTGAGGCATGATGCCCCAGCATTAGACAACACAATAAACTACCGCATAGCAATATATTAAAAATCCAATCTCACACACACGTACACACACACACACAAACACAGACACACACACATACATGCAACTGCCTAGGTTAATCACTTACAAGTACAAGGCAAAAAGAAACCAACAAAGATTGTAGATTAAACTAACCTGAGCTTCCCATATTTGGTAAAGATCATGCGGTGACAAAACATTCTCTTTGATCATGAACTGTAGAATTTTCTCTACTTTTTCCACATACTGGGGCTGATGAAGACTGTCTTGCAGGATGATAGACAGTACATCATTCTCCTTAATCCATTTCTATGCAAAATAAAATGTATAATACAAATATAACAAATAGAAATATTGTCTCCTGCTGCTATGCACTAAAGGCTGGAGGACATGGAAATGAATGTAGTGCTGATTCAGTCATAGTCAATAACCATGTCAAATATGTTCAAAACACTTTCTTCATATTTATATTATCTTGGATACAACTTCATAGTTAACATGATTGCAAACTGTGACTGTTAGTTTTCACAAGCCAGATTTTTAGTAACTCAAGCACCAAAACTTTGCAAAATAGGGTCCAGATCATCAAACTTTTCCGAGATTTTGCTGAGATACATCATTTCAAGAAAATTGATCACAAATGAAACTGTGGACTCTTGAGTATTTTACGTACAGGGTCATACCTCTGGTCATCGTAAAATACATCTTATGTGATACTGAAGAGACTTTTATTTGGAAGTATAGTTGTTATTTAATTAATATTTTAATTTAATTATTTAATTATAAAATCTAAGAACCAAGAGTAAATTCAAGTGTTTTAATGCCTGGATGAGATCCCTAAGTTGTTCACAGTTCTGGCAAACATTTTCAAAATGTATAAATCATGTGAAACCTTGTTAAGCTGCAGCTACAAAGCCTCTTCAGTTCGAATAACAATAGAAATTGAACATTGTTGTTTCTCATGAGTGGTTAGTCCATCAATTAATGTCAAAATATGTTCACATTAATTCTTGTAGATCATAATGAATGTGCAGACTGATGTGGATTTCGGTCTAATGAAGTCTTGCAAAAAAGCAGGAATTAAAGGATCCTTATTCATAAGTCATAACTCTGGAAAAAATATAAAAACTGAACACATCAACAAACTCTTTCAAGACCATTTTGAAGTAAATGTTTCAGCTCATTTGACTGAGGTAAAATAAAATCTGTAAATTCAAGTTTTCATGAATCAATGGCATGCATGTTCTATGTAAATCAAATGGTTAAAATCTGGTCACTTTCAAACTTGTCT
Organism: Potamilus streckersoni; assembly: GCA_016746295.1. Lineage (NCBI taxonomy): Eukaryota > Metazoa > Mollusca > Bivalvia > Unionida > Unionidae > Potamilus > Potamilus streckersoni. The sequence goes on along the minus strand of JAEAOA010002053.1, from coordinate 897,801 downwards.
GAGATCTAATTATGATTAGGCTTTATTATGAACCTGACTGAAAATCAAACAAACTGTAAATACTCTAATGTTCATTAGTCCTTCAGATAAATGGTCTACGTTTATCAAGGACAAAATCTTTATGAAATAAAAGCCAGATCTGCCCATCATCAAATTTCTTTGCAGCTAATTTTGTTCCAATTCATTGACAAGTTATGATGGTAGAGTGTTGACACAAGGTTTTGCATTAGCTATGCTAATATCTAAATAATTAAGGGGCATAACTCAAAGAAATAATCTTCAGAAGATGTTCATTCAATTTATACAAGCTCTTGATAAGACATTTAACAATAAATTAGGGTCAAATTAGGGTCAAATCAAATAACTACTGTATTTTAAGGGCCATAACTCTGAGAAATATGTAAAGATCATGCACATCATTAAACTCATCTGAACATTCACAAGACTGTATTTTAGCTAAATTTATCCTGATATGATTCAGGTCCATACTCTATCAAATATGCACAAAAACAAGATCATCATCTTCTGAGTCCTTGTTGAGATAAAGTTTCACAGCAAATTCTATTTTATTCTTATAGAATATTTACAAGCCTATGTTTGGATCAGTGACTCCTAAAACCAAGATCGTGACCCAAATCAAGGTCGAGAGGACATTCTGGATGGTCACATATGGTCATCATATTTTTATTTTAGAGTGGCAAACTTACCAAAATGTGGAAAAATGGGTGAAAAGGGTCAGAAAAATCTACCTTTGTGGCCAAAAAAGGCTTGGAACCACTAAAATAGATGATCAGAACATGCACACACGTATATTTGACTAATATGTAAAAGAAGATTGACCGTATAAATCTTTATGTTTCTTTATGATGGGATTCGTTATATATATCAATTTATAAGTAATACTTTTTATGATTATATACTGTAAGGGTCATTTAGAAAATGTGAATTAAACAGTCAATTTTGCCCATTATGGGTTTATACATTAAGAAATGGTCATTTTGTTTGGTAAACATGTTAAATATTGTTGTCTCTTGACCTCATAAGGTGTAAAATAAATCTTGATGAATTTAATGTGATTTGTGTTCAGGTCATTGGTTCTCTCTAGGAGAACCAGATCACCTGATTTCTAATTTGCTAGCTATTCAAGTAATTGACCTTGTTGAAATGTTAGAATGCCCTGGTAATATATTTTGGACCTTTGCCCTGGTTCTGAAATTGTGTCATAGTGGACTTTTTTATATAAGGGATATTGTTGTAAGAGTTAATTATTCCTATCTAAAACATCAGTCTTGGTAGAGTCACTGTGTTATGTTCAATTATTATCTGACAGGATTTATTTATTCAATACTCATAGGAATTACAAGATGCTCATAAACTTAAGAACAAAGTAACATTTTGGAATTATTAAGAATTTATTTTAGACATTCTGGATTGTGTCATTGTCACAACTGTTATTATATCATCATTATTCTCAACTATTGGCAGATCAGCACAATGTATTAAACTGCATTTGAAAAATCCACTGAAACTCATTTGGAATACACTAAACTTTTGGACATCTAATAGAACTTTAATAATTATGATTTTTTTATTTAGATCACAATACTGCAAGTTATTTAAAAATTTTCACTTTATATTCTAGTCAAATACATAATTTATATACTTCTCTGCAAAAACTTGGTTTTCACTTTTTCTGCTGCTTAGTTTAAGACCACAGAGTCATAACAAAAAAAGGTCTGATGTACTCATGATACAACTGATTGGTGTTGTCATGATACAACTGATTGGTGTTGTCATGATACAATGGATTGGTGTTGTCATCATACAACTGATTGGTATTGTCATGATATAACTGAATGGTGTTGTTGTCAAGATGATACCTTACAGTAAATTTGGTTTGAATCACATTTATATAAAAATTGAAAGCAGGAGTATTCACAAGGGTATAAATTCGATGCTCAGATGAGCAAAGAAATATTTGTAGATTCTGTTCATATTTGAATTCAAACATGTTATTGTTGAAATGAACTTCAAAGCAAATTCATTTGGAAGCTAATAATAAATGTGGATACTAGAATGTTCACAAAAAAATGGACAGGCAGCTGGACAGAAATCACATATATGTTCCCTTGCCCTTAATGAGTGGGGACTAATGCTAAAATTAAATCCATTAATAAATTTGATATATACACATTACACATTACTCCCTCTGTAATTCATGCCCTGATAACTCCTGAACCTGCTTACAAAATCTGACCCATATTTGTTGAACATGAAGAAAATCAGGAACAAAATTGGTAAATGAAACCTTGACAGATTGCTTGTTTTATTGTTGAAAACAGTTGATATGACCTGGAAATATGAATCAACATTATCAAATTGTAAACTCTTAACAAGAAGTCATTAATTTCATTAAAATTTCTTTCTAAACAACATTCTTAGTACACAATAAATAACAGTATGCAACACAATTTTTATCAATGAAATTATGACTAACACATACTTGAGGCAGTACTTTAATAAATAAGTACCAATTAAGTTTTTTATCAAGTTATTAGTGTGTGTTTTAGTTATATCTTTTAGTTTGGCTTAAATGTAATGGCCATAAACACAATCTGCATGTGCCTGTTGTATTCAAATGTGAAATATGACAATCTACCATAGCGGCTAATTTTGTACAAGCATTTCTTGGAGTACCTAATTAAGTGCCAATGGTGCTTTGATACCTAATTTGCATAAGTATTTGTTGTATTTCTGTACTGAATTATAAACCGACCTCTTTGTATTGCCACCTTAATTATGTCTTTTTAACCAAATTTTATATATATATATATATTTTAAATTTTCTGACTCAAGCATTGAGTTGAAAACTAAAGCTTTTCATGTGATTTCAATCAATAATGCAGAACAAACCATAACAAATAAGCCAGATTGATCAAATTTTGGTACCTGACACAACTGTACCACTAATGAATCCACACTGTAACTTGAAATAATCCCTGGTCAGTGGATGGGTGCTGATCAGTTTAAGTGATTGACACACTATTCTAATTTGTAACAACACTTAATGACCCAACAGGTATATTAAAATAAAAAGTTAAATCATAGACACTTTTGCAGTCATGCATAGCCAATACTCCCAGTGAATACTTTGCTTTGCCTGCCCATCAAGGAGGGGGATGTATATGTAAATAATGAGTAAATAACAGAGTAGGAATAGATTGCTCAAAAAACAATTTTTGAACATAAATACTGACCAGCAATGTATCTGATGTGAGCCACTGATCATCACTCCATTGTGAATATCGGTGAAGTGAGATATTAGCAATAATTGTGTTTAACTCATTGAGGGCATTCATCTTCCATTTAAATATGGAAATCTTCATCAACCTGAAATGGAAGGAGATAATTATTATAATGACTGAAAAACACTATCCCAGCTAACATTGTGATTATTCTTGCACAGGTGAGTAACTTGGGTGTATCCGCTGTATTTTGAAATTATCTAGTCTTCCACTAAAACTGAACATCTACAAAAATGTCATTAGGAGTTAACTTCCTAAAGAACCTCAAAAGAATAATCTCTCATCTGCTTACCAACTTGATTAAGATCGGTTGTTTGTTTTACTTTAGCTTTGCATAATGATGTGAGTGAGTGTATTGTTGCATCAATATGCAAGCAATGCACTTCATAATTCTAAAGTCCATGTAATGGGTGTGATACTGATATTTGGAATAACCACAATCTTTACCTTTATCAAGATTCTGAAAGAAGCCTGACACACAAGGGAATGTTATGGTGCATATATATTAAAGGGCAATTTTTACTAATAATGCAGTTAAAAGTGTGCGTATTTCTCCCTGGAAATGGGATATATCAGGTACATAAAAATGTAAGGTGAAAATTTCAAAGAAATGTTCAATTAACCAATGTTGGACACAATGATGATGCCACCAATACTGCCACCAGCATCAGAAAGATTGTCCCATGTGTCTCGCCTGTGCTAAAGCAGGAGAGCATTATGACTGATCAATATTACTTATATGTTTAAGCTATTAAGCATATTTGGTAGAGTTTATGTGTTGCAAATGTTATAGTTTTCATGGAAATGATTTTGTTTTCTTTATAACTAGATACCTTGTCCTCAAACCTTTTGATTCCAGAATATATATTTATTTCTTACACCAGGTATAGTTGCTGTAGATCATAGAGAGCTTGAGTTATTAAGTGGAAACAAAAAAAAAATTAATAAAACTTAGACAGATGGACATCATCATAATGTTCCATCTTAAGGTAAGCATATAAAAGATTTATAACAATGTAATGGCTTGAAAATATTGTAAAGACTAAGGGTATACACTTCTCTGTGCTATTATTGTTCTTCTTCGCTTGGCTCACATTAATGTCTGAAATAACCATACACAAATTCAATATCTAAACCATTAACATCTTTTGTTTCAGTGAAAGCACATTTCATAAATATCTACTGTATATACTCGTGTATAAACCAAATAATTTAGGAAAGAGCAAGAGCAAAGGCCTAGGAAAAGGCATGGGTCGGCTTATATACAGGAAAGTGTCTAAACTTAACAGTTTTTAAGTCTTTATGTTGGCTACTGTGAAAGCTGTAAATCTTAGGACATGAAAAAATAATTTCTTTTTTGTGCTCTAAGACATATGCATGTAAAAAAAAATCTTTCCAGTGACCCGACACTTATCGAACTGTTATCAAGTACTATGGTTGATTTTGTTTTTATTTTGTACATGCATATTTTCTGATTTCTCCAACACAGAATTAAATAAGGGTAAATATAGACTCAATAATTTGTGGAGCAGTTGAATTTACCTGGGAGACCAGGCTGAACTATAATCTACAGTACTTACACAATGCAAAGCGTGCATTATTAAGTGTCACTTAATCCTTATATATATACCCAAACATAGAAGCAGCTTTTGCTTTATTCATTGTTTCAATCAAATTGCATTCTTCCAGATAACATTGTAGCTAGTCCTTAATAGCTATTTCATTTACTCTGAATCATGCACTCATGAGTTACTCATTTTCAATGATGTTTTATTATTATTATTATTATTATTATTATTATTATTATTATTATCATGATTACTTTATTTAAAGAGGGTAACTCAATTAACTAATAACTAATCTACCATGAGGCCCTCAAACGATGTAAACGATCCTACAAATTATCTGAGGTAATATTTATGAAAAAGTGTGCATGTTTAATTGTACATGGTACACAACCAGTATAATTTACATGTTCATGAAGGGTGGTAATAATAAAAGCTATAATTCTCATTACAGATCATCTAAGCTCATCATCATACTATGTTGGTTTTGTGTTTTAGCTGAACAATATCATAACTTTCCACACAATTTAAAGCATTATAATTGTTGACTTGTTGACTCTTTTGTTTTCCAACAGCAGTAAAGACCAGTTATTCATTAAAACCCCAAAACTGGCTTTTGTTAGGAGGGAATTTGACTGGCAGCTATACCAGTACACTGATGTGTAATTGCCTTTCATTCCATAATATTAGCATAATTACCATAGTTTTGTAAAATGGGGTGTAAAGCATACCGGTCTACTTTTCAAAAGCCAAAAAGGAAGACTGAATAAAAAAAAAATTGAGATTGGAACCTAATATTGGGAGGTTTTTCATGACATTTTTAAAGCCTAATTTTTCACTCAATTTTATCAATCTTCTGGGTCCAATATGGGCAAAAATTTGCAAAGGAAATCATCATCATGGTTTCTCCTTGTGACATGAATTATTTTCCCCCAGGATGTGCCCTATTTTCATTATTCTGGTAAGCTGTGACCAAACTGCACAACAGCTACAAGTTAGTCATAAACAAGCAAGAAAGCCAGTGCAACTAATTAAAAGTTAATCCTTATCAATACAACTATTTTGTGACAATGATTGGACCCCTATTATGATTCAAAGAAACCACGTTCTACACTAACATGTGTTGACCATATGCAAGCACCAGCAACTAATTGGCATATAAAGGATACCAATTTTGTTGAACTAAAGGTACCTAAACAAGCAGCCTCATGGTATTATACATGTGGCAACTATTTTCCCTTCATTGTATATCTAACCTTATTCCCTTATTGTCAACTTGAAATGCATTTAGTATTATTGTTTACTATAAAAGAAATGTGTTCAGAATTAGTTAGAATTAGGACACATATACGCATGGCATGTATCTTCATTCCTTCTTTTTTTAATGATGGTAATTAAAGTTTGTATATATGGTATAAGAATGCCAGGTGTTTAGTATGTGAAAATGGTTTAACAGATCTGCAATGTAAAACAAAAATTGCATAGGTAGAAACAGTTAAAGAGAATGCCAGGTGTTCAGTATGTAAAAATGGTTTAACAGATCTGCAATGTAAAAAAATAAATACATAGGCAGAAACAGTTAACACTTTAAGTGATTTGGTCATACCAACATAACATGATAAGAGTTGCAATAAATGGACTCTTACCAGAGTTTTCCTTGACTGGATTTGCTTGCATTGATTTTTGCAATGGTCTGCATCCAATTATTTATATTTGGTTTGGAAGACATCTTTCAGAAAAACACTGGGCTCAGATAGTACTATTACAATATATGCTTGATGATGGGATGCTATTGACATTACATGTGACAAAAGCCATCATATCATATCATTTGCAGAAACAAGTGTGGTTACCAGAACCAGATAAGTTTGATGCAGATAGCGATGTCAGGAATGAACTTCCTAACCTCACTGAAGAATAAAAAAAATTATCAGTAATGTGTCTAAATTCAGAAGAGAAAATAATGAGAGAGCAGCGAAAAATCTTGGTAGGAAATTAATTGGTAAATTTACTCAAGGAGGATCATATCATCATAAACTATTGTGTACAAGATTAATTATGGATGATGCTGAACTCGATTTTATAATTGGTGATATAACAGAAAAAAACACATGAGTCAGAGTAATGCTTGTTTATCAGACGAAACATAATTAGGTACCATCATGAGCTATACTGATGTTGAGTCACCGCAATTCACTCATTTAAGATCTTCTATGCTCATTTACATTTCCACCAACGTATTATCGATGATAAACAGATTCCCTTATCACATGGTCAGAGTTGCCACAGATTCATTTTATATAAATAGCACATACAACGATTTGGTAAAACTGTTGCTAGGCAGCAGCAAGTGGGAATCATGGAGAATAAAACAAAATATACTTGACTATTCCGAATCTGTAAATGTTGAAATCGCAGAGACATATCATAACAATGACAATCAAATATTAGTACCAACAGCACCATTTGTGTTTGATCATGTGGCCTGAAAAAAACTGTTTATCTCAATAAGCCTTGAGGTTCTGGAAAAACAACACATGCCATTGACTTATTTCATCATGGCAATTTGTGAATGACTTTGTCATTGGACATGATTGTGCTGACACTTACATACAGAGAAATGAAACAACGAGGAGTAAACTCAAGCACGTATCATAATTTTTTCAGATGGTGCAGAGATATGCAGATACCATCATGAATGGGTGAAAAATATATACCCCGGATTATCATCTGGGATGAAATTTGTATGGTTGTTAGAAACATTAAAATTTTCTTGATTGGTTACTGAAAGCAAAATACATTTGTGATAATGTACAGCAATCATGGTCAACCACCACCTTTCGTTGGGCAGTCTCCACATGAGCAGATTAGTATGAGGAGATAACTGATGATCATTGTGCTATTGATGATGCCATAAAAGAATTTAAAAGAATAATCAGATTGCAGCTAGATAGAATACAATTTGAGATAATGCGTGAAGTAATCCCAGAAACTCCCATGAATGAATTTTGGAATTTGTGGAGAACAAATGATTTAACAATTGTGAGTAGAAAAATAGTTCATGATGAATTGCAAAAGAAATTATTTCTGTTACATGAAGAAAAATAATCAAACCTACCTGTAACACTGCATTATCACCCAGCAGATACTTGATGACAGAAAACTGAAGTTGAAATTCCAGGACAAGACACTAAACATATCCAGAAACAAAATCTTGTATTTTGATATTGTTTTAGTTGATGTTGATGTTGTTGAGTGTTGATCATGGATAAAACTCTATGGAAATTAGGATATGCTATAATGATTCATTCATCACAAGGACTATTACTGATATAAATATTTGGATTGTTGATGAAAGAATTGAATGGTCAAATTTAGTTTATCTTGCAGTGTCTTGAGTCAGAAGAATATCTCAACTGAATATTACAGAAAATAATAATCAAACTGCTAGCAACGATGATAAAGTCCTTGACAATGTCAAGGTTGGTGTAATAAGAAAAAACTATCTGGTTATAAACAGTATGACCAAAAAAATATACACAACTTTGAAATTGATACTGAATTTCTTGTAACACTATAACAACAACAGAAATAATCATTGTGCAAGTCGCAATTTTAAAATGCTATGGGAGTTTTCAAATAATAATCCAAGAAAGTTCACCTGGAAGACAGAATTAATAGTAGTTTTGATCACACACACAAAAATGTAATCCTGACCTGTCTTGAATGTAATCAATGTCGGGGCACTATATGCCCTGGTGCCAAGTTTACAAAAGTGAATGAGGTGGTAATTGTGTGTCCTATGGAATTACTCATAAATGTTCACCTACAAATCCACACTGAGGAGCAGCTGAATCTAGTCTGTAGATTGCAGGTCTACCCATGGATCTTACCACACTAGAAATTTTATATGTAGTCACACTTCAGATAGGATCAGTTGCTCTTTTTTTTACTCCTTTCAAGTTCACTTCACTAGGTTCATACAAATATCTTTAGTGTCATTACCTAACACTGGCTGTTTCAAAAAGTCACACCGTTGTCTGATGTTGTCAGGTGGTATATATGTTTCTTTGTAATTGCGTTAACAGCTTTCACATAAGTTGCATGAGTAATTTCGTTGTTTAACATAGCTATCACACTTGGTAATCTTGCAACCAAATCACAAAATCTCATCTTTTTGAATTATTTCCTTCACATACTGGTATCGAAATAACCACTCAGTGTTCGATTAAATTGTTCAACTATTGCCTGATCATGATGAATTGTAGTGTGTCCTCATCTAATTTTAACATTATGTTGCTTCATCAGTGATGATACTGCACCAAGAAATTCTTTGCCAAGATCAACCTGTAATAGTTTTGGCCATTGTAAGGATCCTTGTTGATAAATTTGTTCAAATGCAGATACAACTTTAGATGCTGTTTTAGTTGATAGCGGTTCTGCTTCTTTATATCTACTTGCAACATCAACAACAATTAACACGTATTTGTACATGCATGATTTGCTGGTGGATCAATGACATCACGCATTGTATTTGCTTGTAGCGCATCGCTGACACTTACCAGCCTTTTATTTGTTGTTATTGTTGCTGTTAATCCAATGGTGGGGGTAGCTGCCCTGCATCGTACACAATATGAATTCATATTATTTATCATATGGATATAATTAACTTTTCAGCGACATGAATACAAGAGCCAGTCAATTATCACCTGGCATTTCCAAATTCTATTAGAGCAATCTATTTAGGTCCATCTGAATCAGGCAACACAATTATTGCCTTATTTGATAATGATATGGCTCAAGTGGGATAAATTTGATTTAGTAGTTCCATCCGTAGATGATCAGTGATGCTATTTAGTACTTAAAGATTTTAATGAAACTGCCGAGTTATTTAATAAAAACAGCGACAATATTATTGATTTTATTACCAATACAGATAAAGTCCCATCCATAGACGACCTTGACAGATTTATTAACACTATATGCATCAATCTGGAAGGTCTTTGTGCCAGGTTTTTTTTCATCTGATGATATCAAATTTTTTGTGCAGTTTTTGGGCAGGGTCATTTTAACTTGATTTTTTTTTCCTCTCTAAGTCAAGTTTTAGCTACTGTGGATATATCTGATGGCAGATTGGCATTATTTGTACAAACTTTATAGGATTTTATGCCAGGTTCCTGTGTGCCAAGTTTAGCTGGAAATAGTAAGTTGGTTTCTTAGTGGACAAAACAAGCAACTGTTGATGGATTGACGATCCCCTCAGAGCTTATGGAGTCACTATCAGGTGATGCACCATACTAATATTGTGATAGAGTAATTTCCCTTTGTACATTCTTCTTTCTATCCAATGTTCAGCCCATGGATCCCTTTTATCGTTCACTATGACAAAGGGGTGGTACATAGCAGTGCAGCATAGTTGCAGTAGGCAGATCAGTGTCATCAATTCTAGACTTCATTTTCTATTTTTAATTTCTCTGTAGATTTCATATTATTTGCATTATTGTAACAAGTTTCATATTTACAGTAGCAATAACTTCATTAGCTTCCATTATATCTGTGTGGTGCAGTAGTTTCTGAGAAATTCTACCTGGGTTCTTGTGAAAACACCCAATACTTAATTTATTTCTATTCTGTTTCATGTCTGTTCACTCCTTCAGTTACTTACTTAATCCTACCTTAGTGGTTCTGACAACCTACTACTAAGTTCACTGAGGACCATACATTTAGTATAATGTGCAAGATGCAAAGGCCACCAGAAGAAAAAAATACTACTAAACCTGTAATCTATATATAAATAATTATATGGCATTGAAATTACCTGCACCTATCTGAAGATGTGATGTGATCAAGATTTTTAACAAAGCTTTTAACATCTTTTCAGTCATATTGCTATGATGTCTGCAATGTTGTAGTTTATAGTGATGTCTAGCACTGGTGCATAATGCCACAAACATGTAGTATGATGACCCGCCCAGTCACATTATCCTGACACAAGTCTGTCCAGTCCTAACACTAACCTTTTAATGCTGAGCATCAAGTAAGGCAGCTGTTAGTACCATTTTTGTAAGTCTTTAGCATAACTTGACCAGTAATCAAACCCACAACCCACTGCATCAGAGATGGATGCTCAAACCACTAGGCCATTATCTGAAGAAGATTTTACCTTAATTTGTTAAGAAGTCTGTTAGTCCGTGGCACAATGCAATATAATCAGGTCAACGGCATGTGTGCGAGTGTGTTTGTACATGTGTGCGTGTGAAAACCAAAGTTCTTTTGTCTCTCTTTGGTGGTTTTTATGCAATCTTACTATCAAGCTCTTGAGACTGACAGACCGGATCAAATCTAGATATCCAATTGCAAGCAGTGTTGGTATATAATACTACCCTCTCGCCTTACATGTGTAGGTCAACATTCTTCAAAGAACATTTTCAAAGAAAACTACTTTTCTACCTCATGATCATTTTAAGTCGGAATATCTCCAGCTTCTTTATCCTTTCCTTTTTGTTGGGGAAGCGATACAACAGCTGTTTCAGGCTCTCAATGATGGAAGACACTACATCATTCTTGACTTCACCTTGTGATTCTTTCTTCAGCTGCTCATCCGTAATACCATCCAGAAAGGTCTGGATAACATCCTGCAATAGTCATCAGATGCTTTGAAATTTATGGTTCAGTGACAGGAAGAAAAGGGGATTATGGTTCAGTGACAGGAAGAGAAGGGGATTATGGTTCAGTGACAGGAAGAGAAGGGGATTATGGTTTAGTGACAGGAAGAGAAAGGGATTATGGTTCAGTGACAGGAAGAGAAGGGGATTATGGTTCAGTGACAGGAAGAGAAGGGGATTATGGTTCAGTGACAGGAAGAGAAGGGGATTATGGTTCAGTGACAGGAAGAGAAGGGGATTATGGTTCAGTGACAGGAAGAGAAGGGGATTATGGTTCAGTGACAGGAAGAGAAGGGAATTATGGTTCAGTGACAGGAAGAGGAGATTATGGTTCAGTGACAGGAAGAGAAGGGGATTATGCATAATCTGAATATGATTATTAATAGAAATAACTTATAAACCCATACTATAAGATGATGAGCACAACACTGGGATTAGTCTTACTCGTGTGGTAGTTTAAGTAGTTTCAGGGGTATGGGATAATAATCAAATATTTCTGAGGCATTTTAAGTTATAATGATTCCACCCCTAGACATCTCCAAACCATATGCCATAGAAAAAAAATTCTTCCTCAGTGCTAGGCACCTTGTTTTTAATATTCTGCATTGACTTCCAAAGGTGAATCTTTTCAATTTCAAGTATTGAGTTCTAAATTTTCTCTCCCATTCCTTCCTATATATGAATTTAAAACTTTCCCACCAACAAATATATTTTACCTTTCATCTGTGGGGTATTTATCTCTCCATCTGTACATTCATTCACCCTGTAGGACAGTTTATCTGAAGTACACACACACACACCCTCCATGGCAGAGTGTTACAACAATATCACAGATCACATTTACAAAGATTTTAGTAGTAAACAGTAGCCATTTCAATTTTTATATACAAAAGTTATTTTCAGCATAAAGTATTCTTGAAAACAAAATGTTGACTTCTCATCATTGTGAAAATAAGCATTCATTTTTATGATATCAAAACAGAGTTACTGAAATGAGTTGATAAAATGTACAATGTAGAAAGGTTGTAGTACTAACAAAGATGCATCAAAATCACCAAGCTTTATAATTCTAAGTTAAACCGCAACCATGACTTTTTACACACAGTTTTAACAAAGTCACTGAAGCATAAAATAAAACTGAAAGTCAATTCACTTTGCAATAAAAGTGTAGTACTTTTTGAAATGCATGACCTCTCCAAGGATCTTGATTTTAGTAAGGTATTTTGTATACAGTGTGCCAATAGCTTGTGTAAGCATGAGCTAAACATAAAAACTTAAATAATCCAGTAAAAGATGAAGCATAAATCATGATGAGCTTCTTATATTGTAACCGTCTGGTACTAACAGATACAAGTAACATCACATTTATAATTTTACCATGAACAGAGCCAGAAAAATAAATGCCAAAACAAAAACATAAACCAAAGTCGCTGCAGCAAATAAATGGATCATAATGGCCTACACCTATGGAGAGAATAGTGCTTATCAATATGCATCTATTCACCAAGTTCCATGATTCTGGATATGACAGTATATAAACTTTATGCACAACAATATAAACTTAACCTAAGCCAGTAAAATGTGAATGTAGGTCACTGTGACTTCCTTTGAAGTAACACTATGGTACTATTACAGATGCATACATTCACTAGTTAGATGTATCTAACATGATTAGTGCTTGAGAAATAAATCTAAATCTTACATTTAAACTTAAAACCCAAGTTAATAAGTGTGAAACATGGGTCAAATTGATTTATTTTTGCTTGGAGGTTGCAGTACTTATACAGATGCATCCACTGAACACTTAAGTCTGCAAAATATGAAAGGAAGGAAGGTCAAAAAGACTTTTTTTTGTTCCAACTTGTGGTACTAATTCAGATGCATGCAACTTTGTTGATTATAACATAAACAGAAATAACAAATATGCAAATCACTTTCATTTACAGACCAGGTCAGCTCTCATAATTAGCCACCCCTCCTTGCTAAGTCTACAAATTGGTCAATTTTTGTTTACTGCCTGAAAATGTTTACCAAATTGGTAAATGACTAAACAAACATGTAGACATGGCTGTCAGTGATGCAGTAACTAGGAATCTACTTTAAAAACTGATATTCCTATCTCTTTTACCTGAGGCAAATCTAAAGATTAAGATCTAAGTAGTACTCCTGGTATTAGACCAATGGACAAGTCCAAGAAATAGGTCAAGTGTTTCACAAAAAAATCAAAATCATGATGATAAAGATGTTTTACCTTCCAATATATTCCACAAAAATGTCTTACAAACTGAATTCAGAATCTGTCATAACAAGTGGAAAAAGATACAAAGAAATTGAAAACAACTGCAAGTCAGATCAACGGTATATTACCCATACAAAATATTTAGGTAGATTCAGCCTGGATTTTGGGTGTATTCAGGGTATTATCTGCTTAAAAATCCCAAATTTCATTTGAACTTTAGGGCTGAGACTCCAGGGAATCAGCTAAGGAGAAAGATGGAATCTGACTAATAGTTAAACGTTCCATTTCTTATATTTCTCCTAAAAAAAAACTGTTTGATGGAAAGATTCTGATTGTGCACTTCATTTTCCTACTTTAAGGCGGATTTTGGACACAGAATGATCTTAGCAAAAGTGATAAGCATAATTGTAAACTTTATCAATAGAACTACAAGCACAGATGATTCTCTGGACTTAGAAAATTTGGGGCAAGGTGGATTTTGGACTTCACCTGATTTTTACTCTGAAAAATAAGTTTATTTGCTTCCTATTAATATATGTTTCACAGAATTGTATAAATCCCTTTATTTATTAAATACATGAACACTGCACTCTGGCTTCATCTTTTTTGTGTCTACAATGATATCCGAAGGTGATTTATGTATATGATACAATATTTCAAAATAGTGAGCTCTGTTCATTCTATGCTACATGTGAAGTTCTATCAATGAGAAAAACTGATGAATCAAGCACACAGACAATATAGGACTACACTGTCTGTGTATAAATACCTCTTCACAGGTCAAAATCATTACAGAACGTCTTGTCAGTGAGTAGTTTACTTAAGGACTTTTAAATCTTAATCTATTGAGGTATGTGAGTTATTTATTAATTTATTATGTATATTATAGGTTATAATTATAATAATTGTACAACGTTTATTCGTGTATATTTTCTATGTTAACTCCAGCTGGCGTTGTATAATGCAAATATTTTCTATTCTTGTATGTGACTTAACATGAGATCTATTTTAGCAATAAAGTTGCATTTTATTAAGAAATGTTTAGTACCATAGGATTCTTATTGGATACAGGAAGGTTCACTTCTGAACCTGTATATTGCTTTGTAATGTTCTGCCAATAACATAATTTGTATAGCTTGCGCTGTATAATGCAAATATTTTCTTTTCTTGTATGTGACTTAATATGAGATCTATTTTAGCAATAAAGTTGCATTTTCTTAAGAAATGTTTAGTACCATAGGATTCTTATTGGATACAGGAAGGTTCACTTCTGAACCTGTATATTGCTTTGTAATGTTCTGCCGATAACATAATTTTATAGCTTGCGCTGTATAATGCAAATATTTTCTTTTCTTGTATGTGACTTAATATGAGATCTATTTTAGCAATAAAGTTGCATTTTATTAAGAAATGTTTAGTACCATAGGATTCTTATTGGATACAGAAAGGTTCACTTCTGAACCTGTATATTGCTTTGTAATGTTCTGCCAATAACATAATTTGTATAGCTTACAGTACATTATGTGTTATATATGCCAGTGTCATTCATAGTACATGGTGTTAGATTTATTTTCTGCTGATCATTGTCAACAGTGTACCAGCTGTTGAGCTGACCACAGAAGTTGACCATAGTAGCTGTAAAGCTGGCCATAGCAGCCATAGAGCTGATTAAACAGTGTGTTGCTGGTCAAGTAGCAGTTGATCGGGCATGGACCAATTAGTGGGTGCTGATTGCTCAGTTGACCAAGGAATTGAATGTTTGTCAGTGACTACCTGTAATGCTGACTGCTTGATTGACCAGTGTGACTGGTAGCCATGTATTCTGGTGATGGAGTGTTTTGTATAACTCCATACATGTAATCTTTTAGCCATGGGCTAATTTTGGGGTTTGTTATACCCAGAGTTTTGGAACTGTAAAAATATTTTGTAAGTTGTCTGTCCCATCATTTTGTCATTTTACTATTCAAGCAAAGTACCTCATTTTTCACCATTTGAGTGAATAGTTTTGCTATGTGAGTAAAGTATATCATTTCAGTAAAACAAATCATTTGTTTTATCATGTGAAATTAATGAGAATCATTTTTACTATCTGAGTAAAACACATCATTCTATTCATCATGTGAAATTACTGTGAATCATTAACCTTTGTCCTTGTACTGTGTAAGGTCATTTATTTGAATTCACCTTTATGTTACATTATTAGGTTTGTGCAGATTTTGTTAATTTGTCCAATATCTGAATCTTATGCTTACACATATTAGTCATAATTCTTTGTTTTTTTTGAGTCATTCATCAATAAAAAAAAATTTTTTACACCATCAAAAGTGTTCTATTATAAATCCGAACCCATCCCAGTAATCTTGTTATAATATACTCTACAAAAAAATCATACCCTAGTGAAATGAGACCAAAATGTCCATGAATCACAGTGAAAATTGTGATATTCACTTAAATGTCCTTTTTTTCACTAAATTTATGGTATTTTATCAAATTTCAGTGAAATTTCACAGATTTTACCGAAATTTCTGGAAAGATTAGTGAGAATTTGTGATTGAAATTTTGGTGCTTGTAAAAAATTTTAAAATATATTTTGTGATTGTTACAAATCTTACTGACATTTCAATAAAAAATATCAATAAGATAATAACAATGTTTTTTTGTTTCTTGTACAATTTTAATGATTTTCAGCAATATTTACATTTCCTGTTTCTAACAGCTGTAATTTTATTGTTTATTTTGAGAACAATAACTTCTTTACACATCTTTTCTTGTTATGTTTCTTTTTCAAATTGTTGTTGTTGTACTTTTGTTTAACTGGATTTAACTGCCTTCAAACAAGATTGTTTTATTGTTTTCTGTTTTAGAGCAGAATTTCACTTTTCACTTGATCTGAATCTGATTTTCCTTGATATGGACCCTCTTTTTAATATCATCTCTG
This sequence comes from Potamilus streckersoni, assembly GCA_016746295.1. Lineage (NCBI taxonomy): Eukaryota > Metazoa > Mollusca > Bivalvia > Unionida > Unionidae > Potamilus > Potamilus streckersoni. The sequence continues at coordinate 881,089 of JAEAOA010002053.1, read as the reverse complement.
AAACTGTTTTTTATTTTTATTTTGTTTTTAATAATTCTCTATCCGGTCCCCTTCCACAACAAGTTTTCTAATAAGTGTTTGCTCTGTATATTAAACAGATGATCACTGTAAAGAGCTTTCTGACTGGTAAAAATTCATACTTGCCCATTGAATTGTTTTGTAACAGAAACTGATGGGAATAAGCATGCTTGCCAAACATGGCAATTCAAATTTCTGAGTGGGATACGAGTTTGAATAACAGTTGAAAAAATGAGCAGCAATAAGAATAGCTTGAATGCAAAGTTGATGGGAACATAATTGGTCAATCAGTATGAAAACTAAATGCCAAGACAAACATTTTGGTATCTGTGCCAAACAGAACTTTACAGCAGAGACTAATGTGCTAAATTAGACAAGGAATTGAACCAAGATGATTTCAAAGTTCTATAACTCCAAACTGAATAACTTCCAGAATTTCAGGAGTGACAATGTATAGATCACTGGTAGGAATTGTTGATATTGTTTTCAGATACCCATGTCTGTTGAATTAGTCCTTGTTCCATAAATGCCATGACAAACGTTTATCATGATATAATTACTCTTATTTTACACTGAATTCTAACACAACTAGAATATTTTTATAATATAAACATTAATACCACTCACAATATTGAAGGAATATCCTATTGTAGGCCAAGAAAACTCCACGCCTTTAGTCTGCCGGGAAAATTTTGTCCAGAATTTCAGGTGGATTTTTATTTCTGGCAGAAATCTTAGATGGATTCTTTAAAGATTTAAGTGATTATTAGAACAACTAATTTTGCATATTTTGCTTAAAATTCTGCCTTGAATCTGCCTGAATTCTGCTTGAAATTAACATAAGCTTCCCTAATATGAGCAATTATGGTTTAGGCTGAAAACTAACTGAAATCCGCCTTAAGTCCACCTGGAAAATTTTGTATCGGTTAAGTGCATATTAATGTCAATGGTTAACACATAAATAGTGTCAGCCTGAAAAGAAGATGGGGGATAGGTTGAGGTTTGAATCCTTTAGACTAAATAGCATTTCATTTATTGTATACCTTGTACGCATATAGAAACTCGGGTAAATACTGAAGACATTGCCATGATACCCATTCCAAACTGTTGCCAAGGACCAAGGAAGAAATAATGGCAAATATGCTTGTTTGCTTGTAATATTGCTTTATGGCATCTCAGTATATTTGGAACTATATGTTGCCATCTAATGCTAAATTATCGACAAAAAATGTGAATATAAATTGCACTTTAACTGCAGGAAGATAAACTCTTCAAAAAAAAATAAACATGAAGTACAACAATGCAAAAATATAATGTCAAAGTGTTAAAATTCTGCAAAATGCATATGTACAATAGGTGATACATGATTAAATTACAGGTGTAAACCACATTCCCTTAAAAAGTCATAGACTGTCTTGAGTGGTATATCATCATATTGTTTCTTCAGCTGGTTATCGTCAAAATACATTTGTCTCACATGATGGAAATCAACACACATGACAATAATATGCTACATTGTCAGTGGTCATTGGCAAGGTACACACTTTAGTCAAGATTCACCCTTCATATGTGCATGAATCAATTATGTGCGTCAGATACATGATGAAATTGCTATCATATCTGGTCTCCAATCAGTCCCAGATGAGGGATATAACTTAAGGAATGCAACTTACTGATAGTGGACTGAATTCTTTTAAATTACATTCCACACATTTTGGCAGGTAGGTTGAACATGCTGATTGACACAATATTTTAAATCAGTTTATGGCTTCTTAAATCTATCCAAAATTGTTGAATGCATGGCTGTTTTATCTGTTTTATCTCTCTTTTATTACCATTTACACCAACATGACTCCAGGCACCAAACAGTCAGATTACATTTACTCAAATGCATGAGAACATCAAATTTTTGCAATATCTGGAATATTAACAGGTTGTCAGATTTAGTATTCTGCAAGGCATTCTATGTGGAAAAAGAATCTAAAAATATGATGAAATTTGATTTTTGAGAGGTTTCTATGTAGTGCAAACATCTAGAATGGTTGTAATTTTGGCAGTAATAATTGAGGCTTTATCTAGTAACTTGCCCCAGATGGTGCCACAGGGTATTGCAATGGCAGTTCCATCTTTGTCGCTGTCTTCAGAACCATCCATATACAGAAACAGATGGCTACAATAAAACACTCAGATTTAAATGAATTTACACTAGATAAGGAGAGTTTCCCTTTGTAGGTAATTGTGATGTCCTAATGTGCATCCATGCCCTGAGGAAAGTTTTTTTTTATACAGGATGCTGCCCAACATAAGTTCTGTCTTTCAAAAGCATGAAGGTAACATTAGATAGGCCACCACTTATACCATTGCTGAATAGGTTCATTATGAAGTAATTTTTCCATGGGGTCATATACTTGTGTCATAGATTGAGATGCAGTGAAGTTGTATGTTTTAATATGTGCAGAAATCAATGATAGGGGTGGTATAATATTTTTGTCTATGTTGTTGAGGCAAGACAAAAAAATCCAGTCCATTCCCTTTTAATTTGAACATTTTCAAAACTATGGTGCACAATATAACTCCTCATAAGAAGTTAAAAAGTCATCTACTTTTCGTAGCAAGGCGTCAAAGAACAAATGCCTTACCATTAGTATTGGCTATTTTATCGAGCTCGGTATAATACTAAGTATGAAGAAAATTGCTTCTGCAATAAAATAAAATACAGCTGCTTACCAAAATTGGCATAAAGTACTTCAGCATTGTATATGGAGTAAGAAATTGAGAACACTGTCCAAAAGGCCTGAAAACATAAAAATTGAGGTTAAGAAAAAGTCAATAAGAAGAATTTCATACTTCAATCCACCTCATAGTGGTTGAATATTGAGGCAACATGACCTAGTGTTTGAACATGGATTTCTGATCATAATGTTATGGGTTCAAGTCCCTGCAATGTCATGGCTATTTAACCAAACAAAGATCTTTAATAGCTGTAAATAGCCACCAATTTTCTTTTGTGGTGTGCAATGGGAAGGGTGTTTAAAATGCTAAGAATTGGCACCCTATTATGGGAAAGTCTTGCATGTATAAGTTATATCATGTTATGTAATAGTGATAAATTAGTTAATTAGTTAATTAGTTTTAATTAATAAAAATTGCTGAACTATTTGTAGACTCTGAAAAATTTTAACACAATCATAGTCAGTTTCTGAGTCAAGTTTATACACAGTCTGAAACTAGTTAGTCTCAATGAATACTTCTGTGCCTAATAAATCAAACTGGAATGGATGAACAACCTGGGAAGAAACCCTTTTGTGCTCACAGCTTCTAATTCAACAAGCCTCTGTCCTTTCTGTCCTATGTTGATCTATAAATTACCATCACCTAAGAAGCAACTAGGTACTAAAGTATACTGGGTTAATATACCAGCTTAAACGTGGCACTGAATCACATGAAAAAGCTAAGTGAAACATGTGAACATTGATGTTGTTTAGGAATGTCTTGAATCAAAGAAATGTTTTCTTGTCCTATAATTTCTATGCAAGCTCTGGTATAGCTTCTTATTGTCTCTATTTTTGGTTTTCCAAATTTAGTTTTAGTTTCTTTGAATCAAATTTTAAAGACCTCAAATTCTAAAATATTTTTTAAAAATATTATTTACACAATTAATATATTATTATCTGCAACCATTCAATCAGATTTGAGCATTTTCAACAACTTAACAGTGGACTTCCTTTCTAATTGCACTACCACCTAGTGTTACATGTTTGTGTAAGTAATAAAGCTAGGAAAAGATGCATTAATAGAGAGAGAGAGAGAGGGTAGAGAGAGAGAGAGGGTATAGAGAGAGAGAGGGTAGAGAGAGAGGGTAGAGAGAGAGAGAGAGAGAGATGAGTGAATGTGCATGTCTGTGCAGTACGTTTACTTTACTTGATCAGAGCAGCTATGACTGGTACAGAAAGTTGACATCCATTTGTAAATCTCTCAAACAGAATCTGAAAACCTTCTATAGCACCAAACCTGTTTATTAGGTCTACCAACCAACCCTGGAAAGAATGCATAAATTGAAAATTTACCTTTACCACAACAGAACAATGGTTCTACCTGAAAATCTGTCTTATGCACCATTTATTTTCTTTTAATGCAAAGACAAAATCAAAAAGATTAATATACAATGTGATGCTAAAGATAATTCTTCAAACAATAATATTATTCACTATATTTTTATATTTTCTTATTTGTCAATTATTCTTTAACCAATGGAACTGAATTTCCATGAAAAACAAATGAATTCACAGTATATGTTTGAATGTTTAAATATAGAAAGTGAACAGTTTGGATGTATGAAGAATAAAGATAATTAATGATTTCAATTAATTTATATTCTTATTTGTTTGTTTATCTGCTTGCCAAATACTAAGTCACATAAACATAAATCTTTTGAAAAATTTTTGTAAAACTAGATCTGTGTCAATCAGTATCATATTATCATGTCAAATGTAAACCATGCATGAAACAAAACAAAAATGCAAACCAGTAGTTATTTATTAACACCACTCTTACTGTTCATTAGACTTAGCACACATAAAACTCATCAATCAATACAATATACCACTCACTGCAAGCAGCCAATTGCATATTACTTTGTAAAACTAATATGTTAAATTTCTAAAAACCACCAATTTTAAGCCAACTTAACTACTCTTAACTAGTCTGAGCTTCAAAGTTCTAAAAGACAAACAGGAGAGCATGCATCACACTGCTCATAAAAACAAAAAGCATACCTGGGGTAATTCAGTTTTTGCTGGTCTAGCAAACAGAGTGTAACCTGGAAATGCTGAACCTGTTGCCACTGTTTCGGATGGTTGAGTCGCATGGTAACTATGAAAACTGGCAAGATAATATCAGATTATTATGTCTTTGATATGTAGTAAGTACAGATTAAAATAGCGCTGCACTTAATATGAGTGTATTTTTTTAATAAAGATTTCATGTTCACTTTCAATTTACTTAATGACTTAATTTGCTAAAATGTAATATAACCAATATAATTGTTGTCACTGTGCTGATTCACAATTATGTACTTTTGTGCTAACCATTCATATTTTCCATTCATTGATGCAAATCTAATGTCCCACTTTTGAATATTATGGGATGCATCCCACTTTTGAATATTATGGGATGCAATTACTGCTACATTATTGTTACAATTATTTATGACTAGATATGTGTTCAGAAAACACATATGACCTTCTACTAATCATTTGTAGTATATAAATTCTTAAACCAAAACACAAAACATAATCAAGGTGAGATATATGGACTCTGGAAAGGACCAAAGAAGAGAAATGCAGACTAGCTAACACTATATGTATATACACCACTCCCTCGATAACTCATGCTCAACTGGGTCCAAAAACATCGACCGTGTTATAAGCAAGGGCGCGAGTTATCGAGGGACCTATAACAAAACGACAAAACAAAGGGATTGACGTACAGGCAAAAGGGGTGGGTGGGTTCGGTTGGCATGTTAGTGTTGAATACTCAATAATCATGCTATGATTAACTGTGATTAAATATCTCTTCATAGCGGTGTACTTTGTTTACTTTTTTCCTCATAGAATAACATTAATTTCAGGATAACTTACAGGATATTGCGGATATCACCAAAACATTATTCCACATGGTTTCCATTTGCTTCACACATGTACGACTTTGTACATTGTTTACTATGTCACAAATGTTTGTATTTAATTGGATAAATTCTAGTTTTATTGTTTTATCCAAAGTAAATTTTTTATACAAAAGATCGACACTCATTTTGAAAAAACAATGTCAAACGATAGGTAGATTTGATTGCAGTAGAAGTAAAATGAATTTTTTTTTACAAAAGTTAGCCATTATGAACATGAATTTACTGGGTCTAAAAATTTAAAATACTGTAAATCATAGAACACAATAATACTTGCAGTTTGTGACACATTTGACAAATTTCACTTCATATTTTGAAAACACCTGTTCATGTCTTTTTCTCTTTGATTTCTCTGCCACCTCTGTGTATTGTTCACAGATGATTATCTCTCTGAGCTGGTATGGATAATTACATGCGGCTTCCTGATTCGCTGAGCATATTTTTCCCAACAATGTTTAATTCTATGTCAGTGCTGGAATCTCCAAAGCCATCCATGGCTTGCCTTAAAATGAGATTCATTCTCCATACTTTTTGCCATTTTTTCTGCCTGTGCCTTGAGAATTGTTCCAGAGATGGAAACACCTTGATCACGTTGCTATGAATCATGCGTACACAGCATCATCTAATTCAGTATCGTTTGCAGTCCATGCTCATTTTCATTTTTCTATTATCTGAATCAACATCATGTAAATACTGAAGTTACTGCACATCCTTAAGAAATCCTCTAAATGTTGACTCAGTCATTGTTTAATTCATTGCAAACATTGGATCTTGCTTCACCATTATGAACCCTATCTATGATGCACAGCTATTCAGAGTAAACCTTTTGCTAACTACCTTTGCTCTTTATGTTCAAATTTAAAAATTATAAGGATACATTACTGCTATTGTATACTTTAGTGATGTTAAGTACATATAAATGTGAAACCATTTTTGACTGGTCAAAAAAAAAAAATTTTGAGAACAATAATGACCTCAAGAACTTATGCTGCTATCGGCATGCTGCCTTTGATTCTTTTTATTGTACTTCCCTTGCTTGATTTGATACAAAAGACATTCAAAGTGATAAAACAACACAGGTCTCTTTTAATTGATTTTTTTTAATGCAACAAACAGTCCCCCAAGTTGTTGATCAAAACAAAGCCAGCATTAATTAGGTTCTCACAGAAATACTCTGACACTTTTCACATTTTATTAGAAGAGAATATGCTGCGATTATGGTGTTTACACTGAAGCAAAATTAAAGGATTGGAAGATGAATTTCACATAGTAAGACATTTAATTGATGTTTTTTATTCTTTGTTGCCACCTGTTAGCATTTACCAAAATTGTTCATTGATCCTGTTTCACCAGACTGTTTATTTACAGAGTATTGAAAACTATTTCTCTCAAAAATCCCTAAACATAATATGAGACATCTAATTAGAACTTGCAAATTTCACAATATGGATTCTATCTTTATGGCAATAATCACCATTTTCTATGATATATTGAGCTACCATATTTCACATATTTTTTTGTACCTTTTAATTTTTCATACACAATCCAGTTATCAAAGTAATATTTATTTAAATGTATCATAATTATTCATACATATCACTTTGTATTATTTGAAAACTTGGTTAAATTATCGGACATAAATTTTCCTCTATGAAAGATTTACGTTTACAAAAAAGATTAAAAATACTGTTTTCCCACTTTGATTTTACAAAAAATAATTATTAATAATTTTTTCGTGTATCAAAATTTATATAAAATATGGTATGTATCAAGGTTCAATTTACTTATTTTTATAGCAATTTTTTTTACGTTCGACACATTTTTAAATAAATTTTCTTTGGAAAAAATTGGGAGCCATGCTGGACACTCCATTATAAGCGGGTTTTCAAGTTATCTGGGTATGAGTTATCGAGAGAGTGGTGTACCTTGTCACAATTACAGCAATGCTTAAAAAAATGCTACTTTAATCTTGATGAATCAATTATACAAAAGTCCCAATCAGTGCAAACACAAAAAGCCCTCTTTTAAGAATATATATGTAATTGAACTTACTTGCACTGTGGGTTGAAAACTATGGCCAGGAGTTCAAGAAGCGGAAAACAGTCCTGTAATAGTTTGGTCTGAACCAACTCAATCAACTTCTCTGCATTCTTTAATATACATTTCTGGAATAAATGAATAAACATGCATAATTGTGAGTATATTAAGTTTCTCAATGTCTCATAACCATGTTTTGTAAAATGATGGAACTACGTTGTCCACTTTTGTATTACTGCATGGGAATGAAACAACAAACATTTGTTAGGGCTGATATAATTTGCATTTACTTTGTGTAAAGGTCCACCAGTATATTCATGATCTAAAACATAAATTTGTAATGCTGCTATCTAACTTAATGATTATAAGATCAAAATGCTCCACTAACGAACAATTAACACACTCTAAATCCTAGATGCATGCAAACAAGGGTTCCTTCCAGTACTAAATTGTCTCAACTCCCTTAACCCATTTTATCCTGTTTACCAATTTCAACTGCAGTGCCTGATTCCTAAGAAGAAATTCTAAATATATTGTGGTAAAATGCAGCATCATACAGCAGCAGCAGAAGAAATTGTGATGACCTTCACCATGTTCACTAAAAATGTTGTAACCTTGTTATTTCTTTTTTAAAGTATATAAAACTATGTATCTCTGAAAAGGTAATACAATTTTCAACACAATGTACATTCCCACAACTGTATTTTGAAATATGACTTGAAAGAAAAAAAAAACAAATTCAAAAACTTACCATGATGTAGAGTTTATTTTTTTCAAGAAGATGAAAATACTCCAAACAGTAGGTGAATAAAATAAAGATAATTATATTTCTAGAACAGTCAAACCCGGTTATGTCGCCGGCCTAGGGGTATGCCAAAAACAATGAAGATAACCCATGATCGAGATAAACGAAAACCAATATGGCATCAATATAATAACATGTGCTTGAAATTTCATTATGTACATTATGTGCTTTAGTAAATGAGAATGTACATGCACATATTTTTAGATGTTTTTTTTAAACAACAGTGTTGCCACGATCTGTTTGATGAAGCGATCGGCATGCTATAAAAATATACATACATGTTTGTTAACAACAAAAGGCATATGTGCACAAACTAACAGCAGTGATTTACCAGTATACAATACAAACCACCATCGATTCTCGATACAAACTTTTATTATATTCTCCAATATTGCAAACACAAAGATCGCTCAAAAAATCAACCAAAAAAATGTGCTGGGTGTAGTTTGTTTTTACAAAAAGCTAACCAGTTTCAAAATTAAATTAGCAAGTTTTTTCACTCTGACAGCTCTGAAAAGTATCGTAAACAGAATAGCTACAACATGTTATCCTTCAGACAAGATCAACAAGAGTGATTGAACTGTCATTGGAATTAACTACAATAGGGCCGTCAGCACCTGCTACATGAACTCAGCACATGGGCAGTTAACCAAGTATGATCATTTTATTGGCAAGTCATAAGCTAGCATAAACGTAAGTAACCAATTGCAAGAAGTACATGTAAATTAAACAAATCAAAAGACCATATTTGTATTCTTGCAAAACAGTATCTCCATTTCCAAGAATGAAACTTACAAGAGGCAACACCTGGCAATATTGGACCGTATATATTACTGGAGCATAAGTTAGCACCCAATATAGGAATTCTTTCACTCCTGTATTTTGAGAAATAAATAATTATTTTTAATTATGCAAAAGTTATTTATTTGTTGTTAGCTATTTCTTCTTGCTGAGTTTAAGTGTCTGTAACAACCAACAAACAGGAGGATCCATTAATTTTATCTGTCTATTCTCATCTTCAGAAGTCAGAAGTCCCTCAGTTGTAGTTATAGTATGGTAGCATAATTGACTGTCAAAACATACAGTACTTGGCCATAGGGCCATATGTCAGCATAAGCAGATTATGATGTAACAATGCACAGCTAAGATGGGGTTGTCAATACAAACAAAGGATTATTTGTGTACTGATTGATTCCAATTCATTACTTAGTTAATTTTGTAGCTTTCTTCCCTTCTCTCTTTTATCTATCCAGCCACGATTGTTTGTACAAATTAAATAACCAATATGGGGAAAAAATCACCATGGATTGGTCATGGGAACATTTTAATTGGCAAATTTGGCCCTCTTTTGTGCTCCAGATATTAGGGTTCAGTGACATAAAGGATCCACATAACCTAACCGATGAGAAAATGCTAAGACAAAGAGAGAATTCAGCAGTTTCACTTCAAAAACTTTGACTTAATAGGGTTGGCGAGGTAACCGAGGTTGAGATAAGTGGGTTCCACTGTATTTTTGTCCAAATCTAAAGTTTCTAGCAGTGTTAGTTCAAAAGTTATAATAATTTAACTAAAACTAGACAACAAAATACCTTATCAATTTGTTAACTTCACATTCTAGAACATACACTTCAGTGTGCAGTTTTTCGTGAACTCTTGTCAGAAATTAATCCTATAAATCTTTAAGTAAGATAAAGGTAATTAATCAGTACAATTCTTGTCCAAATTTTGAAGTCCAAATCATCACTATGTCAGTAATAATAATATTACTTTAATAGTGAATAACAATTTTGACATCACATTGCAAAAACAATCTTCATTTTTAAAACTGCCAATTCTATATCAGTTGTCTAAACATCAGCTTCTAATCATTGATACACCTTGCATTCTGTATAAACAGGATCATTGCATTCTCTACAACCAAATTTTGTAACCCCTTTTGACTCCAGACTGAGTGGCCAGTGAACGTTCATGACAGGTCTTTTTTCTATCAAATATTTTTTGAATGGTATGTTGCATTGGTACTCAGACTGGTAGACTCTGAACAAGTGCTGCAGCCTTTCCAGCTCTATTGTCACCAACCACAATGCAACTAAGTCCTCCAGAAAGCTATGAAATGCTGGTCACATACTTTTGACTTTCACTTGATTTGTGTCCTATGCAATCACATACACATCATACACTGAAGTTTCCATTTGGTAAAAGAAAATTTGACGCCACAATTTTTTTGACCGATGATATGAAGAAAATACCCAACTATCTTGTCACAGAGATTTACTCCATTCATGTTATGCTGGTAATTTGGTAGCATTTTGGGAACTTAACCTGTTGCTGAACAACCATACCAGAATGTCTGCTTACAAAGCCACATGATGATGGGTCATAAAAATTTGACATTAGACACAAACAGCTTTGGTATGTTGCCAAACAAAAAATGCAAGTTCATCCTTCTGTGTGACTTTGTACTTATATTTCTTAAGTGTCAGCTGTTTTGGCAGCAACTCTTTTGGCAACCCATTCCTGTTGTTAACTGACTGTTCCATAGGCCATCACCCCTCTAGTATGCAAGTCTCTCAATAAATCTGTGCTCGTGTAAAAATCATCAAAATAAACTGTCAGATTTTTTTCCAAAAATATGTGAGCAGAGATCCATTACCACTGTAAGCCAGCCCCTTTTCTTGACCATCTTCTTTGCTGGTGTATACTTGGAATCCGTACATGTATCCAGTTGAGCTCTTGGCCATATTCCATAGTTTCACCCAGCCCCATTTTGTTGGCTTTGCTGGGAGATACTGTCTAAAAGAGTCTCCTTTTGAATTTTATCATGTTTTCATCAGCAGTTGTTTTTGTTTTGGGTATGAAATTTGATGAAAATCTCTGGTCTAAATAATTTAGGCACCATCTAATTTTCTTTAATTTATAAGGTCTTCAAGCCAACAATTTCTTTTCCAAACACTTTTTAAAAACAATTTCACAGTGCATGCATGCTTAAAACATTTCCAGTGTTGGTGAATAAGTGCACAGATATATGTGATGTATAATTTGTGTTTCTAGAGACACTTGTAACACACAAACATAGTAGAGTATGACCATAGTCAGGATTTCATTCAGGATGAAATGGGATACTAGGACCACAGGTATTCAGGACAGAATGAGTTAAAGTATCAGCTTACAACCTTGATGTGTGTTCAAGTTAATTTTCTTTCCATGCCAAGTCAAGTGTGTGTGTGTATATGTGTGTGTATATGTGTGTATATATATATATATATATATATATATATATATATATATATATATATATATATATATATATATATATATATATATATATATATATATATAAAACAATATCAACTTATAACCCAGACCTGCCAACCCTGACAAGCCCATTTCAGTAATGCAGTTGATTTTTCTCCATAAGATTGACCAGTTTTCAGTAAGGTGTAACAAAAGATCAATAACTCCTACTGTAAAGCTGGAAAACATAAATTAAAGTTTGATGCAGTGACAATAACATAGTGTTCAACTTAAAAGTTTGTAAAGTATGTGTCGACTTTATTTACCACTAGTACTGTTGCACAACCTTTAGTTCCAAACCCTATGCAACTCAATGGATTGTTGCTAACCCTCAACTTGATATAATTCTTGGAAATACATTTTCCATTTCACATGACAACAGCAATTATATCACCCACCATGACACATACTCATATTGGCACATGATGTCCAATTAACGCAATTGTGTCCTTTCCATCTTTTATTCACAAGAATCTGAAAACTCCTTTTTATTCTTCGGTGTTAATTATTAACACTCTTTTAGAAAATGCTTTTCCTTTTCTTCTTCAGCATGTATCACCTTCTGGACACCATTTTAGAGATTCTATAATCAACAGTTTGATCATGCAGACACTTTGCATGAACAAATTAGATACAGTTTAAAGTATCTGGGGTGCTACTGTAAAGTTAGTTTGGTTCCCTAAGTTTACTAATTCTAATATAAAATCCATGTCAAACATGGGTGAACTAATTATCCAGATTTTTGAGCAATGATGATATTTCCGTAGTTTTTAAGTCCATATTTTAAGGATATTTTTCATAAGACTTATATCAAAATCATAAAAAGTGGCAGGTTTGATAACCCACTAGAAAATCCCAAGGCGGGTTATGAGAAATACCCATGGGTAGATGCTGTTTGTATAAATTACTTGATATTTTCATGCGGAGAAAGTCGATGATTATTGTCTGGTGGAAACTTTCAAGTTTTCAAGTTATGACCCCTGGGGGTTGGGTTGGGGTGAGTGGGTTGGTAAAGGATATGTCCAGACACCTATGCTGACTGCAAATTAATTTGCCTTTACTGGTTGCATTAATGACTTCTTTTCTCATACTGAGAGTGTGTGCATGTGATTAAAGAGTGGGGATATTAAATGTTCTAGAGTTAAAACATACAGGATGAGCCCCAGAGGGTAAGGAAAGACACAGTTGATTATCCTAGGGTAATGGTAGCTTAGGGTAATGGTAGCTTAAAATGAATGTTAACTGTTGACTTATTAAATTTCCACATACAAATCAAAAGATGCAAGCATACTTTAAATAAAATGGGAATGAATTCTATGAAACGATGTAGAAATTAGGGCCTCAAGCTTGACCATTCCCACCTTGCAACCTCATAGAATTGGATTTACTTTAACAAAACAAAAGCATTCACACCTGTAAACTGCTAAAGTAAACACTAGCATTGCTACATATTTCACTAAAAAAAAGAATTATATAACAAATTAAGATTCTACATCTTTACATCTCTCAAGTTATCTTAACATATATAAAGTTATTGTAACATTATACATGTGTAACTGACCAATCAGCACTCTCTGTGTATGAGTCATAGTTCCACTGGTACTATCTACAGGCAACTGCCTCTCTGATAACTCTCTGTGTTAAGACTTCACAGTAGTCACTTGTATATATTAAAGTTATTGATAGTTAGAACACGGCGTCTCATATTATGTTTTAACACAATAAAACAACAGTTATGAAATAATTCTTTGCAAAAACAGTGGATTATGACTGAAACAAAAGAAAAAGCCCACTTGGCTAATAGGAGATTATTTTTATTTCTCTGCTATTTACTTGCTGGTTTATAAATATATTTTCAACTGATAAATCTGAAAACAGGCTTTATCCAAACTGTATTAATGACTTCTGAAAAACATAGGTCTTCATGTACTGAAAATAATATATCAGTAATTCTTGTTCCAAAAAGAAACCTTCAGTTTTGATTGGGAATGAGACTTGCTGGAGTGAATAGTGTCAAGAATTTAGCATTTTATCATACTTTCCATTCAAATTGGGATTAGGCTGTATTTTGCAACCTTTTCTGAATCCCTTTTAAAAACAAAAAACTGAACAGGCCTGATATTGCTCATCCAACTTATACAACCAGACACCTCAAGATTATGCATGTAATTTGTTAATTATTGTTCACATCTACAATCTGATCATTTTAAACCTATTTAGCAAGTTTTTATAATAAATATATGTAATAAGCATAGCCAATCACATTCTATATTGCCTTATTAATGGATGTATACTATATGTGCATTATCAAACATGTGCAATGTCTTATTCTTATAATTCTACATTCAACGACTCATTAAAATCAGATCAACACAATAGTTTCCAAATGGTAACCAGCTCAGGCAAACAAAAGGATGATCATGCCATTTAAACGGTTTACTTTCTTATCTAACTCAGGAAAGATCTTGAAGATATAAACCCATATTCCTATATTGACCAAAATCAAATCAGAATAATAATTTATAGTGCTTAGAAGTTCTGCCAATCAGAGGTAAGATCACCTCTTTAACATTTATGTATCTCACTAAATTATTGGACCCATCCAGACTCTTAACAATACAAGCCTATATTTCAAGGGAGATCGGCATCAGACAAAAAGTATGGCTATCAGATTGGTGACAAACTAAGTCATGCAGGTGGAAGATAAAATAATTAATATATGTTCATCTCGATCAGTATAGAACTTATCTGAAATGTTGACTTTATCAAACTGGTAATAAGCTCAGCCAATCAGATGCAACATTACCTCAATAATATGCATTGATTGCATTGTTTATCAAACACATCCAAGGTTTGTTTATAATATAAGCCCATAATTGAAGTTTCATAAAAACCACTTCAGTCATATAACTTCCACTGCGTTAACAAGCTCAGCCAATCAGATGAAAAATAACCTTATTAATATGGTTGTATGTCACTCTTTATAGAATTCGTACATTTTTATGATATAGACAAAACCTGTTCCAATAATTTAATGATGTAAGCAAATATTCCATGTCTGACATATAGCCAGTCGGCAAGTCAGATCACGTCAATAATGCGTATGAATTTTACTCACCATCAATTGCTTTGGATAGTTTGATAATAAAACCAATATTCTAAGTTTTATCAAAATCAGATTAGAAGCACAGACTCCAGAGCAAGGAACTGCTGGTGGATGGACAACAAACAAATGATGACTGACTAAGAACAATGCACAATTGATGTGGATCAAATACTATAAAGTTCACATGGCTTTAGGCCACACGAGCTATAACAAAAACATATAATCAGTCATGTAATACATACATGGATTTCATATTTCCAGTTAAAGACAGCTTCATCATTCATAATCTTTGTGAAAGAAACAGTCAGGCCTTCATGGATGAACCTCTGGCATGGTTTACTACGAGTATCTCTCCCTGAAATAAAGATTTGGAACTCTCATTATTTTTTACATTTTATTTCCATAAACTAGTAACGGTGTATATTGTTGTTACAGTTTGGTGCACATTCTGCTGTCTAAAACACAATAATACATTTCTCTTGGAATGGAACGCCAGTCTGTCATTAGCAAACTCACATAAGTTGATGATATTCAGTTATAGCAGACTCAGAAGGAGCAAGCTGAATTACCTTGCTCAAGCCAGTCTGAGTTTTAAAACTGTCTAACATTCAGCAGCAAATATGTGGCAATTAAATATGAAACCATTATCTTAGGACTCCATGTTGTGAATAAAAAATGAGTCTTTCTTTGTGATTTTCCATTTTTGGATCTCATTATGTAAGCGCATCGACAGATACTAACTTGAAAATAAACACGTCAAAGAAGATGGAGATAACTACTTTTAGAAATTACATCCAAAAATTGACGGTTCTGATAACAAAATAATGGAGGGTCGATGTAAGGAAAAGGGAATTCATATTCAAACATATCAATGCAATTTAACAGCAGCAAACCTCTTTTTTACTTTCAAAGATCAAAATTCTTTTTTCTGTTCATATAACTACCTTTTTCCCACACTGACTATATTATAACCTATTGGGGAACATGTGCATCAACTCAATCCACAATTTCAAAAAATGGGGGTCCAGGGATAGAGACTAAGAATAAACAGGACCAGTCTTGGAGATAATGGGATCTAATATAACCATTTGTCAGTCCTGAATATGCTGAAAGTAC
Source organism: Potamilus streckersoni (assembly GCA_016746295.1). Classification (NCBI taxonomy): domain Eukaryota; kingdom Metazoa; phylum Mollusca; class Bivalvia; order Unionida; family Unionidae; genus Potamilus; species Potamilus streckersoni. The sequence goes on along the minus strand of JAEAOA010002053.1, from coordinate 865,030 downwards.
TTACTGATGTGTGACCAGAGTTTCCATGATGGTATACTATGCCGTCATTGCTATCTCAAGGATTGCTCCATTACTGAGAAAAAAATCGAAACTCATAATCATATTCCCAATCAGTATCACTACAGAAATTGTTCAAGTTTTCTTTGGTTGGACCCATTTTATAGTAACTCTACTTTTAAGGGTGTGGGAACATGTCAATCAAGTCATAATAGTATATATTATCTCATGAAAATACAGTAGGCAACAGCAAAGACCCAAAATTATGTTAGAGTGTCTGATGATGCTACCAATGCAGATCAAAGAGGTCACCATAACTGTAACAAATTTCAATAAAAGAATACAACCATCATCCAGAAAATCGCTGGGTATTGCCTTTACACAACAATAAATACAGGCCAAACGACATTCAGATGACATACAACAGACCACCACAAAACTTATCTCGTTAATGACCTGAAGAGGATAGTATTTGTGTATGTCTCCATGTGATGATCAAATATTGCAATCATAATATTACAAGCATGCAATAATGATCAGCATATAAGTACTTGTATTACTATCATTGTTCATACAATGCAAGCAACATATCTCTGTTGAAAAAACCATGCCTGATAACAATCCCATCCCCATGATTTCAAATCCTCTAGACAAACAACTATCCAAGAATGGACTTAACCAACCAAACACACTCACCAACACATTGACAAGGCAGGCTGAATGGACATTTCATTACAGAGAATGCTGTAAGTATTGTGTGTATATGCATATGTTAAGTTTAAAATAAAAATGTTATATCAGCACAAATTATATATATATATATATATATATATATATATATATATATATATATATATATATATATATATATATATATATATATATATATATAAACCAGTTTCATCTTCAACCATTTTTTATAGTCATTTCAATTCTTTATGCCTAAGTCAGATGAAGTGTAGAAGGCCATTTTTGCCAACCAGAATTTAGCCCTTCCAGCCTACTGCAATACTTCTTTTGTTATGTCAACCAACAAAGCAATTGAATTGCAACAAAACAGACATACTAATATGTGTTAAACAAGTTGGTTATTATCCACAATGACTACTTGGACTGTACTCAAAGCAAGTCATTAAAAGGATAGGGCCATTCAATGCAATGACTGCCAAAGATGGAATAATTCTGGATAACGGAAAGCCAATCTGATCTTACATCAACAATAATGAGTATGAGTATCAGACGTAAACAATTGGTTTCACCCACACAGCCAAGTGTGGCTTTGTAATAGGCCTGTCCTAAATTTGTACAAGGATGTGTAATGTGACTCATATAACCTTGTGATCAACAATGACTCATCATACATAGGTAAGTTAGAATATAATCAAGTTCAAGGTACAATTTATACTTGTATTAATCCTAAATGTGAAATTATAAATTTTTCTGACTCCTTTTTTAAAACCAACCGACACATTAAATCAAAAACATCATTTTTCATACCTACTGGAGTGGAAAAATCTCATACCAAAATACAACAACAAACATAAAAGCAGTTATTTTCCTTTGAAAAGGCGAAAACCTGTAAAGGAAATTAAAGTTGACAGTCACCACCTATTGTTGAGTAATAGATAACTGCTATCAAATCTAACTAACCAGTGTTCTCTGCAACCTGATAGCGCATATTGTTTGTTCTAACATCTTAAACCATTTGGATAATTTTTCTCCACATTTATGATAAACTGCATGGCACAGCTGCAAAACATAACTGTAGTATATTATTGAGGATTAGGCTAAACATTTAAATAAATGTGTCCAAACATACAGCTTTGAAAAGCTTTTGACACTGCTCCTCATGAATTGTTCAAGAGTAAACTATTTCATTATCGAATTGCAGGCAAAACTCGAGCCTGAATTGACGCTTTTTAATGCCTTCAAAGATAATGTATGGTGTTAATGGTTAAACTTTGGTTAGTTCTCTGGACAAAGGCTTTATAGGTTCATTAACTGATGTTAATGTTACTGACTCAAAAATTGCCATCTTTGAAGATGACTTTGAAGATGACTTTGAAGATGACTACGAAGAAATCAAAACCTAGATGATTGCCAAGATACGTCAAAACAACATAATAAATTAGGACAGTGGGCACGAAAATGGATAATGCAATTCCAACCTAAATGATATAAGATAATGACAAGAAATTATTGCTTATAAACATCTACATCATACTCGCTGAAAATTAATTTAAATACCATTATTGTAACATTCACTGAATAGTATTATAAGACCATGTCATGTACAAACTAAAAATACCTTCTTTGCAAAGTCTAATTGCAGAATCAATCAATACATTTAACTCCCCCTTAGGGAGAACAGGTACAACCCAGCGTGGGCGATGAATCATGTCATCCAGCCTGGACAACTCCGCCATAGGGAATTCTGGCTCTTGATCCTCATTTCTCTTCATGGCAATTTCTTCTTGTCCTTCTTCTTACTCTTGACTCCCTTTTCTGGGTTTGGGGGTGATAGTTATTTTCCAAGGGGATTTGTCCCGTCAGTTGAGACTGCTGCGCCTGACTCTTATCCTAAGGGAAGTAAAATGCAGCTTGGCTTCCTCGCATTACTGTTGTCATGTTTGCCTGGAATTATTGATTGACATAATGATATGCGTATAGCATTTAACACATTGAAAGTTAAAAAAGCAAACTAAATAAAAGGACCAACAATGGATAAGTTGTAAAAGTTGTTCTAAAAGAATGAAAATTGATATTAACACGATACGTTACGCCAATCTTCATGAAAGAAATCATTTGCTTCCATCTCCACTGACATTCATTATTCTCTGTACTGTAAAACATCTTACTTTATATGGTCTGGTCTGAGATTCACTGATATTAACAATAGAAATAAGGGCCAAAATTTATTTAACATCTGACTGCACCATTTTCTTTGAACCCTCATTCTCGCAGACGAACCTAACCCATCCTTTTTTAATGCCATTTCAGCAGAACATGTCACTACTGATAATGTTTGGGATGCACACACTTCAAACATGTCGACATTTTACAGATTGTTTCTGTATGGTTGTATCTATCCACTTTACACACAAATTTTAGAGTTAGGTATTACGTATAAGTGTGCATAAGGATTCTGTATTTTCATAATTGGTAAATCATTTGCGCTCGCTAACATGCTACACAAAACTGTAATGCTAACCCGATAAGTTCACTAGCAGACGATATTCTGCTCATTTTACCTGGATTGGCAAACTGGCAATTAGTCCTACACTGCAAGACCTCGACGCTGACATTTATATGGCAATTGATTCTATTAGTCTGAGCATTCTCTGACCCTTGCATGCCATTTTTTGATATTTGGACGTTTATGATGGGGTGTAGAAATGTCAAAACTGGGGTGGCCTGGGTCAGAGAAAATTACTATTTCTCCTGTGTGGGATCACTAAAATATACCATTCTTAATAAGGCACACCGAGGCAAACTCAACTTATAAATCACAAATATTGATGCTAACAAAAAACCCTGATTTGCGTTCTATTTATATATGTAATTTGTGTAAAAGTATCTTGAAATTCAATGAATTTATTTCAACTTCAAACACCATATAAACTCAACGGTAAATCTGCCAGCAGACGACAAATATGGCTGCTGATGACGTAATTTGGAAACTATTGTTAGAGAAAAAAACTGATGATACTAACGTCGAAATACCTAACTGCATGTAAAGACCTCTGATTTGATCGAATTTGTCAGTTTCGTTTGGTTTTATAAAGCCTACACAAAAGTATGGATATGTATGTGGTTAGTAGTATGACGACGTTTTCGACCGACTTTCATGACATACGGTGACGCTCACCAGTTATTATGTACTTTTGAGAGAGTGATGTATGTAAGGTGAAGTTGTTTGCATTTTAAACATGCACAGTGGAGAGAATGTTGGCATACCTATATACTACTTTCATGTAATTTGGCTGAAATTTCTTTGGATATTGTACTTTTGGAAATTTTAAATGATCTTAGGACACTGCTAACTAAAATGACTGCTCCCTTGTGCTCCAAAAATCAACCTGAATTTGTCTAAAGTACACTATTCTTGGCAGCTATTAAAATATGGAAAATGAATTTTGCCAAACTAGATAATACCAGCTTCTAAAAGTGCAATGACTGATTTACCAAATACATAAAATGTAAAAAAAAAAGTTATCGGCTCTTTTTTTTTTTACAATTTACCTCTGAAGTTCGAGAAGTGAAAATGAGCAAGTAGAGCTAGCACTTTTTTGAAAGATGCACATCTGGAGTAAGGCCAAGCTGTATAATCTCTAACCCATATTACACCCATCAATCATACAGCAAAATAAAGGGAATTAAAGGTTATTTGAATAACACCTAAGATATACAACGTTTTCTTTAAATATCCAGTATAACTAGTGAGGAAACCCGGGGAAACTCTTTTTCTTTAAAATTTTATGCTAAATACGAAACTGTAGAGCGATACCTAAAGAAGTATGAAAAATTGTGGGAGAACACGAACGGAATTAGAAAAGCTGTCGCGGATCATATTTAGCAACTTGAAAATATCATTACATGATACCATCACTTCGTAAGAGCTCTAATACGTACTAATGGAAAACCGCCATGCATTACTGTATGACGATGAACAGCTTGCTATAGCTATAAAAATATTATGTACTGTACCGAACAGACTGTTTAAGAAGTAATAAAATATTTATGACCAGCATGTGACTTCTTATAAACAACTTTCTGTAATTAGCCAGAGTACAGGTGTTATGTATATTTAACTTAGTTGTTTGTCTGTTAGTTTTAAAAAAAAATTATTCAATTATTTGCTATTGTAATGTAACATTGTTTACTGGACTTGGCCTTGTCCAAAATTGAGTTCATTTCTCTTTGACCTGATTGACTTTTTATTATTTTTTTTATTGATGTAAACAACTAATAATAGCTTCATGAAACATTGTATCTAGTTGTCCAAAATCAGTTACAGTTTTGGTAAATAACTTTTTTTATTTTGTCTTTTGATCTTTCTCAAAGTAATAATCATCCAATGGAGTCAAGGTCATACATGGACTACGTGATGTGTATCATGTGTCACATTGTAACAAATTTCTATTTTGTCCCCAGAAAAATGAACTTATCCTAGAATCTATTTTTGCATTTAATTAGTCTTATAAATGAAGTTTTGATGAACCTTTGTCAATTTTCACACATTAAGTTATATTATATTGTGACCAGTTTGGGCTGAATGTTATTTTCTTTAAATTATTGAATTCAATGGATTATTTTCCATGGAAATACAAAAGTGCTAGGACAAAATTCTTGGATAAAGACATTCATTGGAATTTAAACTGAATTCAAACCTGGAATAATATTTTTATGATTCAACAAATGTCTCTTGACATATCAAAATAACACAATTTTCTTTCCCACTTTTTATTACATGGACTTGTGTCTTTGATTCTTGGATGAATAATGGATTTAATTCACAATACCGTAAGTTCTTTTCTCGTATTTTGCACATAGTATTCTAGGGGAACAAACAAGATTATTTGTTAAATTTTACAAAACTTGTTGTCTTCACTTATTTCTGTTACTTATTTTAAGAGCATAGACTCGTAAAGGAAAATTGACCGCTTGTCCACGGAAATAAGAATTTTTGCTAAAATATTTCAGGAAACTTTGTTATTGAAATTTAAATTCCCCTAGTTTAAGAACTTTAAATCCGAAGATGTATTATCTCACATTTTAGAAATCTTTGATGAAATCATCAAGCATTTTTACAATGTCATCAAAAGCGGAGATCATAATTTCAAATACTAATCAGGAGCAGTTAAGACTATTTGAGCAAATATGATTACTTCAGTATGCCAAACAATATGATCTTTCTGATGAAACAGCTATTTTTATGAAGTAAGAAATAAAAAGTATTATGGCCCAATATTTGATGAAAAAGAACGTTTTGAATAAAATTATTTTGTTTTTGAACAAAGTCTGTATCTGACTTGGATATAGAAGTGAAGTAATTAAAATTAAAATACAAGAAGGAATTATAGTTAAGTAAACTTGAACTTCAGAAATAAGAAGAACAATTGCAGTTGCAGAGAGAGAGAGAGAGAGAGAGAGAGAGAGAGAGAGAGAGAGAGAGAGAGAGAGAGAGAGAGAGAGAGAGAGAGAGAGAGAGAGAGATGCAAATGCAAACAGTAAAGGAACACAGACAAACGCGGAGAGAAAGAAAGAAAGAAGAAAAAAGGGAATATAAATTTAGATTAAGAGAATTAGAGCTGGTAAGTGAAAAGCACCCCCTTACTTTAATACAAGTTCAAGTTTTGATGTTTCTAAGAATATTTGGTTAGTGTCCCCATTTAGAGAAAAAGATAGACAAATATTTTCCTCATTTTTAAAATAATTAGCGAAATGTGAAAAGGCCAAGGGAGCCTTGCACTCTATTCTTACAGAGTGCAATTTTTGGCAAATCCCGAATCGTCTATTGTGCCTCATCAGTACAGCAAAGTACTGACCATGATCTCATTAAGGAATGCATCTTAAAGGGTTATGAGTTAGTCCCTGGAGATTATTGGCAAAACTTCTGAACTATAAAATGAAGCTGGACAAACGCATGTCGAATTTGCAATAGAAAAAGAGCAGTTATTTGCTAGGTGGTGCTTTGCCCAGAAAGTTGATAAAGTTTACGAAAAGCTAAGACAAATCATATTGAGGAGTTCAAGAACTGTGTCCATTGTGACATTATCAAAACCTTGGAAAATGCTGCTCCTACTGCTGACGACTATTCCTTAGCTCATAATTTTCCTTTGCAAGTAAGCCTTCCACTCAGCAGCCTTCTGGTACAAAATTAGTTCAGCTTAATACGAGTCCTTCTAAATTTCAATCTGGCACAACTTTTAGAAATCAAGTTTCTCCTAACCTTGATCAGAAATCCTTATCTCTTCATATAAGTAACTATTGCAAGAACAAAGAGCACCTTATTATTGAGTGCTATAAATTGAAAAAATCAGCATCAAAATCAAGACAGACCTATCCCAAATGCTATTATCTTATTTCTAAGAGGTCATCGTCGCGGTCATGTATTGAAAGCAATACTTTTGTTGGGTCTAATAAGCCCCAGTCTACTTTATTATGAAGAATTATGAATCATTCATGTCGAAGGATTCTATGTCATTCTTGGGTGATTTGTCCAGTCCTGTCCCTATCTAAATTGTGTGTAAGGGATACGGGAGCTTTCCAGCATCTTTCATTATCAGGTACTTTGCCTTTATGTAAGAAGTCTTCTTCTAATGAGAGTGTTCTTTATTTAGGGAGTAGTTTGCGGCTTTTTCCTCTCGGTTCTGTACATTTATCATGAGACTAGTCTCTGGACATGTGACAGTCGGGAAATTGTATTCTTTACCTATTGAGAGCATTCGTTTATTACTAGGCCATGCCCTAGCTGGAGATAAGGTTGTCGTTATTCCACTTGTAACTGACCAGCCCTGTTTGGATCAGAAAAGTCGAGCCTATTGAAAATGAATTCCCTGAATTCTACCCAGCTTGTATAATTACTAGAGCTATGAAAATGAAAGCTCTCGAAAATGATGTTGATCAGGAAAGTATTTATTTAACTGACAGAAGTATAGGTCAGACTTTTGATGAGTCACTTTTACTCTTTCTTTGGATCAATCAAAAGGTATTGATCACAGTGATCATCTTTTAACTACTCATTATCTTTATTCTAATGAGTGACAAACGATAATCAGCTGCAGTCGAACAGGAAAACATCCAGAGATCTCCTCTTTGTTCCAAAAGACCATTAGTGAAACTGAAGCTACAGAAGTACCTGTTTGTTATTTCATTCAAAATTGAATTCTTATGAGAAACTGTTAACCTTCCGAGGTACCCGCTGGTTTGGAATGGTCATTGAACACTCAAATTGTAGTTTCACAATCTTACAGACAGGAAATACTTAGTCTGGCCCATAAAACACCTTTGACTGAATATATGGGGATCAATTAGACTTATCACAAGATCTTGAATCACTTCTATTGGCCAAAAATAAAACATTATATTTGTAAATACAGTAGATCTTGTCACAATTGTCAGATGGCATTAAAACTCAATCAGACAATACTTTGGCTCATCTGCGACATTCCTTTATTTGACGAACCATTTAGCAGAATAATGGTAGATTGTGTCGTTCCTTTACATAAGACCAAGTCGGGTAATCAATACTTGTTGACCATAATGTATGCGTCAACACGATTCCCAGAGGCAATTCCTTTGAGGAATATTAAAACTAAAACAATAGTTAAAGCTTTGATAAACTTCTGTACACAATTTGGCTTTCTAAAATCAGTCCAGTGTCGTCAAGAGTTTATGCCTGGAATTTTCTCCCTAGTTATGCTTGAATTTGGCATCCTGCAATTCAAATCAAAAGTGAAATTATGGTTTGACAGAAATTCAACGGAGAGAACTTTTGATTCTGCTAATATAGTTTTACCTCTCTTGCTCATTCTTCGGAATTTTCATCAAATTAGGTACTAAGGCCTGTACAAAGTTAAGCAGAAAATGAACGAGTTTAATTATAGTAACAGTACTTCTAGGATGTAAATAAATTAAAGGAGTATGTTGAGAGAGATAGCCGCCAAGTAAATCATGTAATTAATGTAGTTGTATCTGTCCCACTCAGTGAGGATTTAAGCGAGGGAATGCAGTCGGATACTATTGATTTTGGAGTAACAAATCTTCGGAATTCAGAAATTATGAATAATCTGGACCAGAAACTTTCACATTTGCAACTAAGAGAAAGAAATGAACTTAAACATTTATTACTTGAATATGAGCAATGATTTGCAGATGTTCCTACAACAGCAAACAAAAGCTACTAAGACGTTGAAATTGTGAATTGAACACCTGTGAAACAACACCCGAACATGATGAACTCTCTCAAACAGGAATACTTGAAAAAATAAATTCAGTATTTCCTAGCCAATAATTTCATGGAACCGAGTAAAAGAGACCGAGTTCACTATGTATACTTATTCCGAAACCAGATAATACTTTCCGCATGTGCACTGCTTATAGAAAGGTGAACATTGTGACTTAAATCGATGACTGCATTGATAAAATTGGAAATGCAAAGTGTGTCACCAAATTTTATCTTCGGAAAGGATTTTGGCAAATTTCACTGACGGAAAGGGCAAAGGAAATCTCGGCATTCAACATAAAGTGCTGCCATTTGGGACTAAAGGTTTGCCAAGTACTTTTCAACGTTTAGTGAACATGGTTACATATGGTCTAGATAATTGTGATGCTTACATCATCAGTTGGGCTTAAAACACTTGAAACGTTAAGTTATATTATGTTGAGACCAGATTGTGCTGAATTTTATCTTCTTCAAATTATTGAATTCAGTGATTTTCTTCCCTGAAATCACTCAACCGGGGATCGACCCCACAACCTCATGCATTTGAGACAGACGCTCTTACCACTAGGCCACTGGAGCGGTTGGAACCTGTTGCCACTGAGAATGACATTTTACTTTCATTCGACAACCATTTCAGTAGTAAACTAGATTGTGTTTAACAGCCTTGTGTTAGAAATCATTAATGTTAGGTGTACTGTTACCAGTAAATCTGAGTTATCACAGGAAATCCACAATTAACGTTCCCAAACTTCAAGCACAAGAAATGTGTCCCATAAATAAAATGGGTAGTATAGATCAATAGTTGTCATGTAAAACTAAATCGATGTCCAGTCATGGATTCAAAACGAATATCCTCATCAGCTTACAAAATATCTAGTAGGAACACACCTTTTTTGCTTCATCTGCATTTTATCCACTGAAATTGCCCGAAATATGCATGAATATGTTCACATAGAATAGATAAAACAGGACACCTAACCTGCACATCGTGCTATGTATCTAAATTAATGACAAATTCACCCACCTACTCACGTGTCTTCCTGATTCATACCCCACCAGTGGCTTCTCTTCGTATATACTTGTTTCCTCCGCGACTCTTACACTACATAAGGCCTTCCCACTTGCATACCTTTCCGAATGAATAAGAAAATTCAGGGTTTTTCCTGGTCTCTTCACAAGTTCAGACAAAAACTCTCTTCAATAAGTTGCTACTTCTGTAACTATATATGATCAACAGATCAAAAAAAAGGATACTTGGAGAATTGAATTTGAATATTGTACTAAGCTAGAATGATATTGACTGAGGAATGTATGTAATGTTTCCTTTGTAATTTGGTGAAAGAAGGGATTCTTATTAAAGTATATAGAGAAAAAGGGGATTCTTATTATAAGTATATAGTTATATCCTGCATTTACCTGTAAAAGTCGGAACAATCTTGAAATTCTTTGATATTATTTTGAACAATCTTGAAATTCTTTGATATTATTCTACCTTAAATAAATAATACTTTCCTATGTGGAATGCATTCCGACAATAAGTACCTAATGCATAGAAAATCTAACATTATCAGACTGGAGATTGCGGATCTAAATCTTGAAAAATGCACGTTAAGGCTAAGTTATAGTAGGATTAGATTTTACGATGTCTGGAGCTAAACAGTTCATTTATATACTTTGAGCCGTTACGGAAGCCATATTAGTCTAGGTTAAAAACTGAAAACACTCACTGAATTTGCATATATCTTCCTGCCTGTCTTATACTTATTCTTGCTTTTTATAACGCTCGTTTGTTTTCTCCCTTTTCTCCAACACCTAATCAGCTAAACTTCATAGTTCAATGTAATGGAAAATTTCATACGATGTGCATCTATAAATCAATATATCAATCTTTCTGCATATGGGTTAATTTCCTTCCTGTTATAGAACAGACCTCATAAACAAAGAATGCAATAACCGGTATATACTAGATCCATGCTAGTGCCAGGAAGTTATAAATCAATAACTGACATGTAAGCACACCTTTGGACAATGTACAACTAATATTGTGTGTCGCGAAGGTAATGGACTAAAATAACAAATTTTCTGCCTTTTCAAAGGCAGAATTCTTTACAATTCGCATAGAGTAATTGGTAAACAAACTGCCTGGAAAGTGGGCGAATCTTTCCACAATACTGGTGATAAAGAATAGATAATTGGAGATATAACAAGGACAGCACAAAAATGATATTTTTCTGATCTTTTTTAGTAAATTCTTCAGTTTCTAAAGATAAATGCATCTTATCTTGAAACAAAAAATTTAAATCTGAGACGTTTCAGTTGTATAGTACAATAATGACAGAGAGAAAAAAACCCACTTACTACCACGGTCATTGGTGAAAAATGAGCCAAAACAAGTGAATTTATCAACAAAAATAGCAAATATACCAATAGAGAAAAATATTATCATTCCATGAATAAGTTACTCACCTCATTCGCCTTAGCATTACTCTTTGTATCATGGTGTACTATCACTTTAAAAAACCTGAATTTTGGAACAAACTGCTAACTACACGTTTTAACAGTTAATTGCACATCGACTGCTTGAATAAACCATTATCTAATCAGCAAGATACTTTTACAATTTCTCTTAGGTTAGTAAGCGGTTCTAAAGTTAACATTATGTAAGTTCTTTTCCAAGTTTTTAATACCTCTTAAAACGTTACCTTAATTAGACTCCAAAGAAACAGAAACAAACGCATCATATAATACGACCAAATAATTTGAACTCATTGTTGGATGTTGTGTTGAATCGTTATATCTTGTACTTATGTCATCGTTTCTTGTTTTGGAATTTCAAAATAAATTGACAGTGAATGATTCCGTATACCTCCAAGATGGTGTCAGATAGCTTATACGATAGCACATTTGCTATTGTTGCAAAAGTGGTAGCATCCGAGATCCCTATGGAACAGATGAAGAAGTGTTTTACAGATTCCGAGCAACGACTTCTCCCCTGTGCGTATGAACTCAACTCAATGGATTTCTCTTTCGTTCTTGATTGACCGTGTCTTGTACAATACTTACTCGACAAAGTGTTTCATAATACAAAACACCGACATACCTTTTAAGATGTAGAAGAAACAAGTCTGGAAAATACAAATAGCGTTGGTGAACACTTTCGTATATACGGCAAACCGACGAAGGATACACAATACGATACCAACTGTACAACGAAGTCGTTTCGAGGCCGGGAAAAATTGGCGGATTGTTTGGAGGCGACCTAGCAATCTACACTGACTGTCAAATTTGCACCTGCTTGAAATGTTGCTGCACCCGGATGTACAACCACGATGATGGATACGTATAGAAGTATCGCTGAATGCACGTCGACAAGGTATCAGAAGAAGTATTGCAATTGGTATAGCCTTACAAATAAAATCTGTTTGTTATTCAACCACCATTGTGACAGTGGACAAATCTCGCCAAACTCAGCGGATATATTGCTGCATGTCTCTAACGGAGTGGCTGAATGATACACGTTACATAGCATGGGACTCTCAAAAGCCAAGTATGTGTGTAGGATATGACCGACCAAAACAAATGTCGACGAAAAACGCAAATGGTAGCTAACTGTGCTATTGACAATGTTGGAGAGGACATACTACCAGATGACCACAATAGTATTTCGTTTGGAACCACTGGGATGCTATATAAAAGATCATGATGTAAAACTAACATTGACTGCTTACAAACCACAATGCTCCAGATCAATCGATACTACTCTCTGATTCCACTTAGCGTGTTCAAGCAAAATATGCTGTTAGTGTTGAACAACCAAAATGTGCAGTACAAGAACTTGCAACCGATCTAAAAGATTTCGCAGCTGTCTAAGCAAATTAGAAGCAAGTTCTTGGAATTGCAGATGTAAAACGCTGGAGCTAAGGTGAAAAGAAACGGTAGTAGCTCTTGAACAGTCCCATTTGCGAAGAAAGAAGGATATAGAAGGCATGGAACCGACTTTGGCTGTGCACAAAAGAATTACGAAACTTGGTCTAGAATTCGTGAAGGAGAAAGTCATTCTGGAAACTGCAACTTCACTGAAAAATGTCGGAATTCATTGAATTTCTCTCTTGGCCTTTTAAGAGCAAACTGCATTCATACATCAATGATTCCCTTGACTACCTTAACAAAAACACCGAACACGAACAACTCCTCATCATAATAGTTGACTATTACCTATAGTCTACACCAACATCCTGCCGACTGCAATGAAGCATGGGATAGTCAACTATTTGGAAAACATTTTAACCATGGTTTCATGCTAAACATTTTGTTATATTTTACAGCAAATACTTGCTACTACTAATTTAGACCAACTTTTACAGTAAAATATATTCATTTGATAATACTTACGCAATCACAATACATGAGGAAAACTACAATTTCACAAGTCCAGCTCTCCCTAGGCTACAAGTTAGCTAAAAAGCTAAATTTGTTCTACCCAAATAGACGACAGTTAGAGTTGTCTCTCTTTGAGACTGTGATTATTTCCAAATCCTATTAAATCGTCCATTATTACTGGAGTTAAAGGCACACTCTCTATATTGAAATAAATATGTGAAGGCTGGGAGGGTGTAATGTATAAAGACTGGGTAAGCATTATTGAAGAAGCATTTTACAAGAAAAAAAAATGTGTTTTTTTTCTTCGAATATCTTAACCTATCAAAATACCTTTGAGAATAGGTAAGTGGTTGAGGGAGATCTCACTAACCCGTAAAGAACATGTCCAGTTCAATAAGGTATGAGAAACAATTGTCTCTACCACAAATACATCTTTATGAGGCTGATGAATGAATGGTAACCGTTCGCACCACAGACACAAATTTATCTAGATTAAATTAAGCCTTTTAGGATGAAAAATCTCTGATAAAAACTAGATAACTTATCCTCAAGTTTCCATCCTAGGGCATGGATAATAACAGAGAACATGTTTGCTCACATTCAACGCCTCAGCTGAAAATGAATCTCACACCGTGTACTAAGAATGATACGGACATATTCAACAACACGTAATGACGTTATATACGGTAAAATATACAAATTACATTATCGGCGCAACATTACAAATCAATAAACAGGTTCAGAAGTGAACAACCCGTGTCCGATAGGAATCATATGGTAATAAACGTTTCTTAATAAAAATGCAACTTTATTGCTAATATAAATCTTTTGTTGAGTCAGATACAACAATATAAAATGACCGCATTATATTACGCAAGTAATGTACAAAATAATCTTAGTAGTACGATAGTTATAACATATAATATGCATAAAAAATAATAAATAATTCACATACCTCTACAGTTGAAGATGTACAAGTCTTTAAGTTTACTGCTCACTGACAAGACGTTCCGTAATTGTGAAGATTTTGTCTTACGCTGAGGTATTTATACATAATGTAGCCCTGGATCGTATGTGGGATTTAATTCACAAAACGAAGTTCTTTTTACATCTTCATTTTGTATTTAAGGGGAATACATTATTTGTTGAATTTTACAAAATTTGATCTTGTTCTTTTCTGTTACTTAGTTTAACACCATGGGGTCGTAACAATTATGATAGGCAAATAAGAGTTGTGTTATTTATGTGAGGTCGGAAAGGAATGATTAAATAGCATACCTTATGAAAGTGGGTGGGTCAAATCCTACCCATCTACTTGTTTCTTGATAAACATTCCTTGTATCGTTGTACAGGATTATGCCTCGGGCTGAATAATATCATACTTACCTGATTACTTTGACTAGTTTAGCATATCTAACCTTTAATATAGTGCCTTTGAGTGACTGTGTGTATGTGTGCGTATGTGTGTGAACTGTACAGAAGAACAATTTCAATAACAGTTTTAAATACATTAAAAATGGTTAATTAGGCAGCCAAAGTGGTTTTTTGTGCTTTGTTTTGAAATGTTGTTAGTCAGTCTCTGAGATAATCAAACCTTTAGTTATCAGGCAACTAAATTGTATTGAATAAGGCACTATTTACCTAATCCATCTATTATTTCATTTCATAGAGATCAGTGCCATATTTAGAAATATCGAGGCCATAATCTATGGGAATCTGTAGAGGCCCTATTTGGTATACAATAAATTTCAGATGTCTCTTCCGACTGTGAGTTCAGAATGTGATACCCTAAGCTATAGTTTGTTCAGCTTATACCTAAATCCGGCACTGGTGGAGGTATAATATGACACACGTTAAGAACTTATAAATTATATATTTTGAAGGCCCAAACTCGAATTTTTTGTCCTTCTTCAAACAAGCCTATGTAATATAACATTCTGTAATATATATTGTTTATACTAAACTTATTTGGAATTTGATATTACCACGTTCTCCATTCGCTAATGTGACTTTGGTGCCATTAAAGCAAATTTTGTAGCCTGGAGTAGTTTCAGGAAGAGTTACCTTTTATTTCTACTATGTTTAGCAAATTCAAGTTCAATATCTTTTTTAGCTCTATTATGTTTTGTCTTCTAATGTCGTGCAGTCTTCTATTTGCTGGCACAGATGTTATTAAATATACGTAATATGGGAAATTCCATAAAAAAACTTGATGAGTTTGTGTTATTTGTATTATTTTCTTACGAGTTTTTTGTTGCTAAATACTGCGTCCGTTATGGTGACACTTAGTTGATGAATAAGACAGCAAATCATCATTTCCTTTTGTAAAGCTGTGCGATTAGAGATTTAGGAGAAAATAGCACGACATAGATAAATGAGCAACACTTGATTCATAACGTTACAATCATGAACTGATATGCTTCCTTCATTATGTTTTTCTTGGTTATATTTTCATTGTTGTTATCTCCCTTTCTCTACTCTGATATTTAAAGCCCTGTAAGAAATATCTCCCTTTTTGTGGATAGGCATCACGGAAATTACCTCGATCTAATTGCTTGATATTAAAACTTGTCTCGCATTCACTTTTCAAAATACGAGAGAGAGAGAGAGAGAGAGAGAGAGAGAGAGAGAGAGAGAGAGAGAGAGAGAGAGAGAGAGAGAGAGAGAGAGACTTTCCTTTACATCCTAATCTGGCACATTGAATATAGTTAATGTCACGAGGTACATAAATTATATATTTTGAATTGTAGTTTTGTTATTATTAACTTCGGAAAGGTAAGAATATTAAATTGTTTTCCATCATATGCTTATTGTCTTCAGCAGGCAAAATTGGACATACTTGCAAATTTAGTACGTTTCAAGTAAAAAGCAACTTTACCACCACTTGTCAAACAAAGCTATATCCTACTCAATGAACCGTTTAGTAGGTGTAAATGTAAGCTGTTGTTGTCTTTATCTGACATCCTTAAGAAAGAAATACACACTTCACGTGACAATTTAGACGTATTTCCGTTTCTTTTTTTCAGTTTGACACCTGGGAAAATGTTTAAGATAAATATTTAACTTTTCATTTTTTTTACAATGCTAGGGTACAAATTTGTAGATTGAGAAAAACAAACAAAAAAAGCAAGAAAAAAACAAACCCTAACAACCGTTAATGAAATATTTACATTTTGTTGTTTAAAAAGAACTACAAAGTTAGGACAGAAGTTTCCTTTTATTCTTCAAACATACCCTGTTTGTCCCCAAGCTGAGATATATTAATTTTATATATGAAATTCCTGATGCGATGTCATGTTTTATTCTCATTGCAAGGAAAGATGAACCATCTGCCATTTTCTTATTTTAGCATCAATGATAACGTTTAAGAAAGTACAAATTCTTTTCAACTTGTAAAACAAACATCTCCGTGCAAACCTATATTGACTTTCATCCGATATTAAAGCCTCAACACCTCTTATCGTACATAAGAAGACCTACTCGTCGGGGTGGGTGGGTGACGTGATTTTAGCTGTATGCACGCATTTGTCTTCAAACATTTGGTGTGTTTCCAGAGATTTAGGAGAAAAACATATCTTTGAAATTAGGTTTTTGCCAGTAACCATTATATTAATTGCCTTTTCCCCAAGTCCCCTATAGACAATCGTCAAGACGCAGACGTTTAAAAAACAATGTTTCACTTTCTCGAGTATTTCAGGTGCTATATAAATATCCTCGTGTCTTATTTTTTGGATGGCATTTCTGAAATCATAAGAGATGTCTACACGATTTATATATGTGAAATTAGAACTAATCCCCGTGACAAATGTCACAAATATGTGTTAATTTTTTACATAAAGACATATTTAATTATAAAGTGTGATTCTTTGTATATGCTAATATAAGTAACAACGCAAATATGCTCGACTTGTGCTCCTGATGAAGAAGCAAATATCAGAAATCACTTGTGTGTGTGGCTGAAGTTTAAAACAAAACTTTTGTTTTTTCTCCTTGTCTGTTTCTCAATACACCTCTGCCAATATATGTATTACAATTTATATCAAATTAGCTTCATATGAAATAATGAAAACATTTCCATTGCATATGGTTACTAAAATCTTAGGATGAACCAATGTGTGACGTATCATTTGTACAATCTGTCGAATGCTGAATTTTTCGTAAGCTGGAAAAATTTCAAATATGACCCTACATTATTGTTAACGTGAATGGAACATATAAAGTAGTCTAAATTTGTTTCTTTTAAATATCATACATTTGTAGAATCATTAAATAGCATATTTGCGTTTCAATTAATAATCGGTTTTATTTAGGACGCTTCACCAGATACTCTACTGTATATATAGCACCCAAATCTAGTCTCTTTGGTCACGGTGTCTTTGACTTGAACTTCCTCTCAGTTCTAAGGCAGCTTAATTCATATCAATAAGGATAACTTACGTGTTAAATTTAACTAATGGTTAATGGTGTTGACTTCCAGCTTGTACAGAACAATTTCATTGTATATTCCAGATTACTCTGTTAATTGATAATTCATTTCAATTAAAGTATTTATCATAGACTAATTATGTCCAAGAATTTTGTTATATCTGCCAAAACTGTTAAGGATCTAGTCGTTAATTTTAATGACAGGTACATATTTACACTCTTTTACACTAAATATACTAAATGTATATGCAACTAATGCCGGTTATACCACTTTAGAAAATAGAATACATATGAATACGGATATCGCAATCAAGATAACGACACAAGACAGTCACAATGATATTAATTTGTTTATGTTCATTGTAATAGGTTACGGTGCTTTATAAATATGATATTTATATTTGATTATAGGCTTCTAATTGTTGAGTATTTTTATATAATGTACTGGCATCCATTTCCATCATTTCCAACTGCAAACAGGTGATAACTGTTATCATACAGGATCTTTAATAGCTATCGATACAATTACTTTTAACAAGGCACCTCTTTCCTTTGTGTCATATCAGACTTTTAAACATTTAAATTCTACATTTTAATTCAAATGAGAAGCAGAACTGATTTGTGATGACATATGGAGTATGTAAGACAATTTCAAAATGTACAGCCTGAAACGGTCTCTGAACTTGATTTGCTACTAGTCATACATATGGGGAAGTAGATGGTGGGAAAATATCGACGTGAAGACTTTGGGTTTAATAAACACAGCACACTGAAACATTTGTTATAACCAAAAGAATAAATGAAGAGGTTCTACCCTACTTGCATATATTAACTGGCGTATTTGCAACCCCTACACCACTTCAAGAAAACAAGCTGTATAGTATCTATGATTCCGTTTAAACCAAAGAAAACAAGAATTGTGTAGTAGACTCAGCCTACATGTATATTCGATCATAATTCACCAGCATTGCTCGTGTAGTAGAGACTCAGCCTACATGTATATTCGATCATAATTCACCAGCATTGCTTGGGTAGTAGAGACTCAGCCTACATGTATATTCGATCATAATTCACCAGTCTTGCTTGGGTAGTAGAGACTCAGCCTACATGTATATTCGATCATAATTCACCAGCATTGCTTGGGTAGTAGAGACTCAGCCTACATGTATATTCGATCATAATTCACCAGCATTGCTTGGGTAGTAGAGACTCAGCCTACATGTATATTCGATCATAATTCACCAGCATTGCTTGGGTAGTAGAGACTCAGCCTACATGTATATTCGATCATAATTCACCAGCATTGCTTGGGTAGTAGAGACTCAGCCTACATGTATATTCGATCATAATTCACCAGCATTGCTTGGGTAGTAGAGACTCAGCCTACATGTATATTCGATCATAATTCACCAGCATTGCTTGGGTAGTAGAGACTCAGCCTACATGTATATTCGATCATAATTCACCAGCATTGCTTGGGTAGTAGAGACTCAGCCTACATGTATATTCGATCATAATTCACCAGCATTGCTTGGGTAGTAGAGACTCAGCCTACATGTATATTCGATCATAATTCACCAGCATTGCTTGGGTAGTAGAGACTCAGCCTACATGTATATTCGATCATAATTCACCAGCATTGCTTGGGTAGTAGAGACTCAGCCTACATGTATATTCGATCATAATTCACCAGTCTTGCTTGGGTAGTAGAGACTCAGCCTACATGTATATTCGATCATAATTCACCAGCATTGCTTGGGTAGTAGAGACTCAGCCTACATGTATATTCGATCATAATTCACCAGCATTGCTTGGGTAGTAGAGACTCAGCCTACATGTAGAGACTCAGCCTACATGTATATTCGATCATAATTCACCAGCATTGCTTGGGTAGTAGAGACTCAGCCTACATGTATATTCGATCATAATTCACCAGCATTGCTTGGGTAGTAGAGACTCAGCCTACATGTATATTCGATCATAATTCACCAGCATTGCTTGGGTAGTAGAGACTCAGCCTACATGTATATTCGATCATAATTCACCAGCATTGCTTGGGTAGTAGAGACTCAGCCTACATGTATATTCGATCATAATTCACCAGCATTGCTTGGGTAGTAGAGACTCAGCCTACATGTATATTCGATCATAATTCACCAGCATTGCTTGGGTAGTAGAGACTCAGCCTACATGTATATTCGATCATAATTCACCAGTCTTGCTTGGGTAGTAGAGACTCAGCCTACATGTATATTCGATCATAATTCACCAGTCTTGCTTGGGTAGTAGAGACTCAGCCTACATGTATATTCGATCATAATTCACCAGCATTGCTTGGGTAGTAGAGACTCAGCCTACATGTATATTCGATCATAATTCACCAGCATTGCTTGGGTAGTAGAGACTCAGCCTACATGTATATTCGATCATAATTCACCAGTCTTGCTTGGGTAGTAGAGACTCAGCCTACATGTATATTCGATCATAATTCACCAGCATTGCTTGGGTAGTAGAGACTCAGCCTACATGTATATTCGATCATAATTCACCAGTCTTGCTTGGGTAGTAGAGACTCAGCCTACATGTATATTCGATCATAATTCACCAGCATTGCATTTGCTCCAATATGTGTTTTAGTGTAAAGACAATCGTACCATGAATGAGTAGTTGTTACCTTCCGAACACAGTAGCATAAACTTCACATACTGATTGCATGTTCTATAGATTTGAA
This sequence comes from Potamilus streckersoni, assembly GCA_016746295.1. Classification (NCBI taxonomy): domain Eukaryota; kingdom Metazoa; phylum Mollusca; class Bivalvia; order Unionida; family Unionidae; genus Potamilus; species Potamilus streckersoni. The sequence goes on along the minus strand of JAEAOA010002053.1, from coordinate 844,550 downwards.
TTACGGGTATCGATTAGCCGCAATACGGCAGTATTCAGGTAATGGTCCCAACTAGAAGTATACTTGGAACATGTTCAACTTCATAGTATGGAAATATGTACTTCACATTGAAACAGAGTTATATGTACACCATACAGGTATGCATGTGTCATGATAACATACTTTACGAATAGTAAATTTCAAGTTGATGCTGCTAATGTAAAGGACACATATTCTGAAATATATACATACAATATACATATATGTATTGCTGGGACATAAAGAGAAGACCCTCTACCGACAAGCATTGATCCTCATGTCAAAACTGGGTCTTATTCTTCTGTGTTATATTTGTTATGGCCAACTCACCTGGGGAGCGGAAACATTTGATATATATGTGGTGGTCGAGGAGGAGGCAAAGGTGGATGTATTCAAAGAGCTGAGTGAAAAATATGAACACGTGGAAGAACAATCAGTAAGAGTCGCATGCTATTCCTTTCCTTTTATTTAAAAGTATAAATCATATATCTTTTATTTCCTTTATTTGTACAAAAATGGAATTAAGAAGTTTTTTATTCGGAAAATGAAATGAGAGAGAGAGAGAGAGAGAGAGAGAGAGAGAGAGAGAGAGAGAGAGAGAGAGAGAGAGAGAGAGAGAGAGAGAGACGTGTGTGATTGTACGTACATTAAAGTCGAAATCACACGGAAATTTTTTAAGAGCTGTTTCTTTGCTGGAATTTTATAAATAATTCTGCATTGGTTTGATCTTTTGAATGTGAGCCACTGCATTTTAAATCCATTGGCGAAATGATGTTAACGATTATACCACGGCAGTCATTTGTGAATGGGTGAGTTATGTCTTATAGAGCGGAAATGTAAAAAATGCACAAATCGTAAATACCAAGCTGTACATCGTCAATAACCGATTCAAGCAAAAACAGAGGGAGTAAAGGAGGGATGAAGGCCACTGTATCTTCTAAATTTATTTCAAGATATTTGCAGACAAACCGGATTATATGTACCTGTCCATTGAAACTCGATTGTTACAACATATTATTTCGTCTGCATTAAATATATTCATTAATGCAAGATTAGATATTAAAATTAACTCAGCACACGTTAGCTAATATGAGCTTGCACACTGACTGACGGACAGAAAGATTATATACGTATTATAATGGGTTGTATGTTTACAGCTTGTAGCAAAGATAAATTTTATGAGATTGCCTCTGTATATGAATTAATCGTTCCACGATTTTTCAAAATTCGGCTGCATATACTTACGTATACTTCTTCTAAGCGCTTCAATATACATATATGTTTATGTTCGGCCGAACATACGTTGAGTAGAAAATCGCCTAAAAGGCTGGGTGGCATAATTCGTTTCCAAGACTAATTTAATTTAACAAACTTGATTCATCCTATTATAGAATAATTGTATTTGACGATATTCCGCTAAACAATAAGGAGATGAACAATATCTGATTTTTTTTCATGATCGCGTAACAAAAAATGTAATTCGGTCCATCTTGCTCAAGGCTTTTACAACATCGATAGATTTATTACGCGCAATACGGGTTGCTTTATATTATTTTCTTCTACTGGACAATGTTGATATGAGAAATATTGCAAACTAGCAATGCGGTGATGTAACGAAAGATAAGTTTATCGAATTATATCATCAATAAATCAATGACAAATACAATTTCTTTTTATTTGACAAGCTAGCTCGTGATCTGGCTAAGATGTTTCGTTGTTGTACTGACACATTTTTATAGTATGAATTTTGTAAAGCTTATAGCAAATAATGGACAAACACAAGCAAAGAATTTAATTGCTAAAGAAGTTTATCAAAACTTGTGCAGTTTTTAAGAAAACGTGGAAGAGGCTCGGCGTGGGCAACTTCAAGAAGAGGATGAAACTGCTAAACTTGTTAAACCTGTTACCGAAGCAGTACTAGGCAAGCAACCAGAAATATCTGCACTATCCGCAGACGAGCTTAAAAAAAGTACAGAAGAAAGGTTTGTTAGGTTTACTCGGTGAAAGTTCGAAAGAAGAGAACAGCAAAAGTGCATAAGAACTTGTAAAACACATTGAAGATCCCGTTGCACGACAAGCCGAATTTAAAAGATTAAAAAACAACCCTCTTGCACTTCAACACTCGATAGCAAGACTGACAGTTAATCCGGCCTGGTTGAGGAGGTTAATAGAAAATGTGCCAAAGCAAACTAAAGAACTAGATGAGGGACACAAAACAATAACTGAGACTACCAAATAAATAATTCCATTTGAGGAGCAGAGAACACGTTTTAGAAAAAAAAGCTCGACAAAAAATAACTGATAACGAATCAAATATTTTTGTTCAATAATATAATGAGAAACAAACTTGACGATTTCAAAAACATTCGAGAATGGAGTGGTGACGATTACAACGAAATGATGGAAGTTTTGCCAAGTAAAATTGGGGATTTTCCAACGGCCGAAGATATGCGTGATGCGTTTCATAAATTGAGAGACGAAATTATTGCTTGAATGTTAGGTAAAATATCACATCGATTCCCGCAATAAACCGCAATAAACCTTAAGGTTAAGGTAGATGTTGGAATTTCAAAATACTGTTTAATGAGTATGATAGAAAACGAGATAAAACATTACCAGAGGAAGCCACAGGATTAGGAGTTAAAGTGTTAATGACAAAGGCAGAAATAGTCGACCGACTTATGTTTTAGATATCGTCCAAAGAAGATGGTAATGAAAGCGCAGAGATTGATAACGAAATTGTGGATATACTAGATCATCTTAGCTCGATCAAATTAATGACATCGGACGAGTACGAAATTTTACACATTGGTGTAATTTAATCGAGGCGATCTTATATTATTACTCGATTCATCGAAGACAGCAGCAAATAGCGCAAAAGTTTCTGTTTATTGCAATCCGTCGATACAACTTGATCCTGAAAATTGGTATGAGATTTCATTAATTTCCTGTACAGCATGGAATTATATAGCAAATGTGAAAACTGGTGTCAATGACGAATTCACTTTTACTAAAAATATGTCAGCATGGATATTAAAAACATTTAAAAGTCCACAAGTAGCCTATAACATAACTGATCCAAATAAGACGACAAAATGAGCTGTAATAAAGGAAATTGGTGTAGCTGATAAGTTTGAACTTTACCGAATTATAACATGTCAAGAGCTAGAATAACAATTAAAAGTATGCTAGTCGATTTTTCATCATTAAAAACTATCACATTCTTTATCGGATTTAAGCAGAGAATTTAAGGTCGTAATAGGAATAAGATCCGTACATATGACAGTTAACTGCCAATAAATATAAATGACGTAAAGATAATACTAATCAATTGCTCTATTGCATTTGTGTCTAAATCATCCCAGGGTAGTAAAGGACAAACAACATACAGCATTTCTCATGACGTTCTATCAGGATTGATTGTGCAAATTATTCCACGTCAGGTTTTTTATTAAATCGATTAATCTTGAAAATCAAAAAACAAGTATAACAATGAAATTAAAAGACCAATCGGGTAGACAAATATATCTTAACAACAAAATTGTCGCGTTTTATTTACACTCGCGCGCAACAGTATAGTTAATTTTGTCAACCTTCATTTTCTAGACGAAGAGGAGACGAAGAAACGTTTATAGAAGAAAAATCGCCGGTGATTTATTTTTTTAAAAACGTATTTACAAAAATTATAGAAAATGTTCCAGGAATTGCGCGTTAAGTAGAGTAGCACCAATTGCACTGGACGCAGGTAAAGCTTTTGAGACTAGGGCAGCTTTTTCGGCGGGCACTGCTGTAAGACAAAAGATCTCCGATAAGATTAGAGGACCTTTGCATCGGAAATAAAACGAGCGTTATCAGATATTGCGCCAACAACGGAAACAAAACGAGCTATGATAGCTACAACAAAAAATATTATCTCCTCTTGGTGAAGAAAAAGTACGTAGCCGTGGAAATTTTGTGTAGCGATTATAAAATAATGTCAGCTAAAAATTATTAATTATATCGATCTTGCCAAAGAATACGATACTGATGATTCTGTAACTTAGTTTATTATACATCGAATATCTGGACCAAAACTCGAACGAACCAAATAAGGATGGCATTAGAACGTTTAACACACGCGATGGGGATGTGTTTCTACTGCCGCATAAGGCAGTGTTACAAGTTGCCAGTAGCTTCTCGTGGGTCGGTGGTTCTTTCCGCGAATTTCCCGGTTTCTTCCTCCACCATTAATACTGTCCGCCATGAATAGTCTATCGTGTTCTGAAAAATGGCGTTAAGTCCCACAACAACCAACAACCAACCAACCAAATATTAACTGCGATATGTGGTGATATTGCTGCTGGTACAGAAATTGCTCTCGTCAATAAGGTAGGAGCTTGTTTAAAAGTGTGCGATACCAACTAGCCAGTCAAACCTTTGAAAATATTTCAACGCACGTGCCTATAGAGAGTACTATACATAACATCGTTTCGATTATCGATGATTATTCTAGATTAGTGGCCACAAATATGATGTGGTTTAAAGATACTTCATTCGGAACAGCTGTTTCGGGTGAGTTTCGTACTGACGCTTGTAATCTTTGCTGCGGATAACAACAATTTAATCGTCAATCCCGCTGGTAATGTAGCTGGTGATATCGGAGACGCAATAAGATAGGCGGTCAGAAGAATAAGACGACAGCAATACAACGAGGGATTTACCAAACGAAAAGCATGTGCCGCAGAATCTCACCAAATAACATAGATGCTTTCGTTAAGCACAATCATTTAGTTCTACCGTGAATGCAACAAAGGTTTTCTGGGACTAAATCATACGCTAATTTAAATCAAGCTGATCAAAACGATAGCATAATGCATGCCGATGGGGTAGCCGAATTGCAGATTGCTATTTTAAGATTAGCACTGTTGATAACCCGGATTGTCCCCTCTATAGCTAAAACTATAGAGAGCTGGAATCGTGATTGACCACTTACACGAAAAAGATATATTTTTAGCAGAACATGATTTATCAAACAGCAATTCCTAATGCAGTTGATTACACCTGGCGTGTGACAACCACGCCCACGCCTAGCGAACAACTATCTCGACACATGCTTGTTGTATTCCAACTATAGGCACGTCGTAACGATGAATAAATGTACAACTCCGTATTTAATAACCCTGACGTTAGACGAATATTTGTTTGAATAAACTCCAAACAATATCCCGAACGTGCAATCGAATGCAGTTTTGCCTTAGACGCCACCAGAAACATATCTGGGCTGTATGTGTACGTCATGGAAGAAATGCAAATATATCAGGACAACAAACGGGGGATTTTAATTGTCGGTGGAAGCGTTTCGATCGCTTTACGCTATCTTTTATTTTGATGTTTCAAAACATTTCGAACGAGCTATCGGATCGATTGCTGGTGTTGAGGTCATCTGGACAATTGGCTTACTGCCAGCCGAACAGTATAACGTAAAAACGCTAGTTATCAGTGATAGATCCTTAACTGTGATTCGACTAAAGGAAGAATGACTGTACAAGTTTAATCTAACAATGAGATATAAAATAATGAAAACCAAGTACACAATTGAATAAATATACCTAACATACGGTTAGGTTGAGGAATGGTCGGCAGCTGTTGCTAAACGCCATTCTGTTTCTTTAATGATATCTCCGACGACTGCAAAAAAAACAGCGGTTAAATTAATGCTAACGCAACAACAATTAGATAAACTCAATCACAAAGCGATCGATAGAAAACAGTTTGTTCCTAAACTATATGTTTCACAAGTAACAGCAATGTCAAAACATGGTGAATTTCTGGGAACAGAACTCTGTGATAGCAAGCAAAATTTTACCTATACTTGGCACATTAGGAATAGAGGCAGCGTTAGGGGCAATATAAGGAGCAACTCAAAAGGCGGTAGTTGGGAGTGGAATCAAACAAATCTATCGTTAATCACTTAGTCGTAAGTGATATGGTCACACAGTTTCATGCAACAGTATAAAATAAACTACAGCGCCAAAGTCGTCGAAAAGAAAGAAAACAACAAAACACATTAGAAGAAAACAAGGATTTCTTCCAATAGCTCCTCTGTTAGCGGGATTCCAAATCTACTAGGAATCTGACGTGGAATGACTCTACTAGGTACCAGACGCCAGAAATTTAGAGCTAGTTATGCAGCAGGAAAATATCAGAAAAGGAAGAGGTGGTAGTGGAATTAGTTTTAGATGTCCGGTAAACCTGTTGATTCATTAAACCTCGAAACAGACGAGGAAATCAAATTTAAATCAATTTGGGCTTCTGATCGGTAATATAAGATATGACTCTACTAGGTACCAGACCCCATTGAGTAAATTTCATATCGTATAAAATTTGAACTTGTTTCTGTCGCATGGGAGAGAAAAATGGTATCGTGCATGACCTAGTAATAGAAGGCCCTATCAGATTTAATTTTGGCAAAATTGAAATCGTAGACAAAATGACGTTAGCAGTTTGATAAAGTTTTTTTTTAGCTTACCTCTTTCAAAATTTACTTTCATATCCAGTATAATACCATCGATAGAATAAACTGCATTGATTAACCAATGTACTTGATTTACTACAGGATAGACAACACTAGGGAAAAAATCCCCAGCTTATAACATTAATACATACATGCAATTCAACACAGTTATTTATGGGATATTTCATGTCTGTCATTGTCTTTGTCTCAATCTCTGCCTATTGGCGCACGTATGCATACATGCAACTATGTTTAAGTTTTGGAAAAAATATCCGAATCCTAAAAGTACTTTGATATTGGCAGAAGGGCTTAATGATATTTTGATGTTTATAGAATTATCTGTATTGTTTGTCTTGAAAATTAAGAAGCAACTGAAAAGAGCTCCACTTATGATTTGAAGGTATGCATTTAACGAACAGACAGGGATAAATATTTAGGGTATTTTCTGTTTTCGACTACCGATCTCATTCGAAATTGTGCTTGTTCCGAGAAAAGTTTTATTATTTTGAATTGTTTAAGTTTGATTTGATGTGGAATTCTGTCTGTCTGTCTCAAAAACAAAAAACATTTTTTACACTTTAATATAAGTAGGTTGTAATATCGTTCTATTTTAAACATAGAAAAGAAATAAAAGATCAACGTTTCGTTTGGAAAATGTTTTTTAAAAAAAGTACTCCCGACTTACTCTAGGTGGAAGAAGACCTCTTTGGGAACGCAAAACAACTCTCATAATAAAGGTGAAGATATGTGGTATATCTTTCATAAAAGAGACCATTGGGCACCAGAATGTGGACAAGGTACAAGACAACTTTGTCCAAGAAGCATGCAGCTTGGTCCACAAACAAAAGTACAGCTTAATGTTATGTGCATCGAGACAATGAGCTTTGTTCTCACAGTGACCTGATGGCGAAATTAAAATGGAGGAAACTTAAACATTTGAAACATAAACGAAAGGAGAGAAAGAATCGTTGAGATGTCAAAAGAAAACCTCTGTCTACGAAGTTTAAATATTAAGCCTATAAGACATTTTCAGATAGTTGGCGAAGGATAATAGAGAATAAACAAATCATTTTTGTATAATGACATGTTTTCAAATATGCTTATATTCATGTTCACTAGAATATACACAAATCATATATAATCCAAGGTTATTGATTTGTGCATTACTCCGCCGTTACACGTATATCAGTAATGTTAAGGCGAAATTATTAAGACAATGGGTGTTTCTCATTGATATACACTAACACAGACACGAATAAGCGAAAACATAGCTCAGTTTGTATGTGCGTAAGAAGTGTTTATCAAATAAAAAAATCCAATTATTTTTGGCATAACTCAAACTGTTAAAAAAAGTAAACGTCCTTCTTAACATGAGAAACATGTTGGAATTCATCGCGGGCAAATCAAAGTTTCCCATTAGTAGCCACTAATCACATGCAGACAAAACTATCGAATCAGTTTTACAAATCAAATAAGAACAGCATTGTTGTACATGTCTATTATAATTGCCAGGTAATACAAACTTGATGTTTTCATTCATAATGACCTATATGATCGGTATATATATCACCTGGACTATACTTAGAAGTTCGTAGGGATACATCTAAATTTTGTCTTATTCTCGGTCACAGGTTACTCAGGTCCCTGAACGTAGGTTTTATTTATATTTGAATTCAATATTCGAGATATAATTGTGAAATATACGATATTCTTAGCTATACAGTATTATTCACATATAATACTTGATCACCTTAAGAATTCATGTGCGTTATAAAAACTGATACTTTTCCCTTTTGTTCGTTCGCCAGGTAAAGGGATTGAAACTTAATTCCTTGATCAGGATGCTCTCTCTCTCTCTCTCTCTCTCTCTCTCTCTCTCTCTCTCTCTCTCTCTCTCTCTCTCTCTCTCTCTCTCTCTCTCTCACACACACACACAGACACACACACACACCATTTTCATAGGAATTATGTGTCGGTATCTTAAATAATTGTCCTCTTCCGTAGTACAATTAACGGACTAAAAGTCAATTTAGTCATGGGACAAATTATTACACATGTTAACTGTTTAATATTTAACCTTTAATGGCATCCATATTCATTCTTTAGAAGAAAAGATTGCAACTGAAAATGAAACACTGGAAAAATAGTTTGTATACTGCATGATACTTATTCGCATGTCTGTTACTAAGTGGATAGAAAAAAATATTATCAAATCAGTTTTGTCTTTCTTCTGCTGAATGCAACCACGAAGCGGAGCGGTACGTACCGTTTTCTGTTAGATACATATGCTATGGTTAATGTTGAACTAGGAGGATTGACAACACTTGCATATCGAAGGTAGAAAGTCGGAAAGTAACAAGCAACAAAGAAACAACCTTAAAGGCTGAGTTGTGATACATGTATATATAATAGTGAAATGAATTTTAAAAACCTCTTCATCTAATGCTCTATCATTCTGAAAGTTGCATGGATAGGTCAAGAGGTCACCAATAGATATATAACTGAAGGGAGACATTGGTCGCTGATTTGAAGCAACATTACCCAATAACGAGTTCCCGTATATCTGAATCTGCAAGTCACATTGCTTCCAAAATCTAACAGTATTGAACACCTAAGAAATTTGCAACCCTCCTCCCAAGTACGTATTAATTTCAATGATGAATGTTATTTTTTTTCTGCATAAAAATATGTTTTTCCTGATTGAAGATTGGTAACCATAAGACCTAATTAATGCTAAAACTTTTCCAATGAAATTCCGTTTAATTATTTTAATTTGTTTCAGTTCTTTCTCCATAATAAGGCACTTCTTGTGGCAAAGTCAAAGAGGAAAATAACTGGATTGAAGAGTTTTCAGTCAAGCGATGATAAGGTCACAGACGACATACAACTATTCAGGCAGAGACCACATGTACGCCTCTATATGCTACACATTTGTTGTTTTTTGTCTCGTGCTTTTAATATGAGCAGGAAGAGACACTAAAACAGTTAATTCCGATAGGATTTTCATTGCATTGCTCCTAATAGTACTTTCCTAAGTAATCAATTTCATGGCAAGAATGTGTCAAAGTAAATGTCTTGTGTCAATGATATTGAAAGAGGGTGTCTATCTATTTATCTCTCTATCTCTATATCTATCTACGAAAGTAAATTTATTCCATTAGGATTTTCATTACATTGCTCCGTTTAGTACATATAAAGTCATTAGTTTTATAGCACGCATGTGTATAGGTAAATGGCATGAGCCATACATATCGAATTAGAAAAATGTCGGTCTATCTAATTTTCGGCTACGGTACATTACATTGTTATTGGGCTTAATCTAAACATTTAGATGAGACACGATGCTACGTAAATGGCAGTCACAGCATGACAATTCGATATGTTGCTTGATCACATCATCGTGTAAATATAATGAGTTATACAATGAAATTCTATAGAAATGTAAATGAGGAATTGCCTTCAATTTCTTCTTACATTTGTCACAAAAAGACCGTTGTACTGGATATCTTCCTTACAAATATCCTTGCACCGTCATATATAGACATATACACATTGGCATAAATATTCTATGATGAGGATTAATTTATTGCCATTCAAATCCTTGCCATAGTGCATGTCAGATTTTCTTTATTAATAATATAACGCTCTTATAAAGGTAATGGATATATTTGCATTTTATTTTCTTGTCAGGTTTTTCTCTCCAATAAAGTAGAATTGTTGCAAAGACACGTGAAAACCAATGATTCTCAGTGGTCAAACATGTGGCAGATTGTAAGTTCATGTCATTCAGGTATTTGCAATATGATAACAAACCTATGGTATGTGCATTTGTATTTAACTCTCCGCTTACAGCTTCGTCAGAATTTAGTAACAATTTTTTGGAATACTTGGAATTGGTGTCAGGAAGGTTGTTTCTCAAACCTGGAAATGTTACCAATTTTCAGATGCATACGCCATAATGTACAATATTGACTAATCTTATGGTAGAGTGAACTACTTTCGTAAACTGCACACTCCTTAATTTATTGACATAAGTAATTCTGTGAAATTCTAAATGTTTGGCAATTCGGAATGCGAATATTTGTCTGTATTGTGTGGTTGGGCCATGTTTTGCAATGCATGGCATAAAGTACTAATCTTCGGTTTGGAAAGAACGAGTAACAATATTAACATGTAAGAAGAAATAGTTTTTTGTTTCAAATCCATTTAATTGTGAGCAAATATTTTCCTCTATGAGTTAATGCATTTAGCTGTAGGATTTACTAATGCAGTGGAATAAAAAGTGATCTTAATGAAGGACGGTTCTGATCCCTAAAAGTGAGTCCTTGGTAACGAATTTATTTTCTTCTTCTTGACGAGACAATACGCCAGTTGAATTGGAGTTTAGTCAGAAAAGAAATGATTGAAATCTGAAAATGTCTCAGAACGACGAAAAATTAATTTGTCTGTAATTAGTTACTTCACTAAAGACCATTTTTGTGAACCGTTCAGAATGAGTACCTTACACCCTAGCAGTTTTTTTAATGAAAGTATAAGAATTGCTGTCGAATGGGATCCTTTCTTGTACGCTGCTCCAATGAAACAACCTGCGATCTTTTCTTGTAAGAGTGATTAGCGTGCAAACATGATAGTGACAATGCCAAGGCTGCAATAAAGGACATGGAATCGAACATAAATATATTAATGGAGCTAAGTAAAAAATGGAGGAAATGACATAGAATGAGTAAACCAATGGCGCCAACAGCATCAGAAGGAGTATGATACAGGGCTATGTTAAAACCAGGGCTGGAATTATAATAATGCTATTATCGATGTGAATGTACCAAGCCCTTTAAAAATTATAATGGTCGGTGGACAAGGGTTGTACACTCAAAGCGTAGATAGTAGTAAAGAGCTTCCTTTGATAGCCAACAATGCCGCTGATGTTTCTAGTAGCAGCAATCGGAGATAAAAGACATATCTCATCATCATTAGCAGTTAAAACATCAATGTAGCCAGTAGCAAAATGAAACTTCTAGTCAAGATGATGAATCCTTGATTACCTGAATTTCCTGAGTTTTGCATTTTTACGGGCGGTTTGAATGTAACGTTACTGCAATTGCTTTTTCCTTGCAGAATCTTATGGACACGAACTTCATTTTCATCAATGTGTGATGCTGGCAGTAGTACATTTTATTCGGTATATCAAAACTTATGTTTACCTCAGAAACTTCAAAATGCGATCTGATCACAGTAGTCTTTAGTGGTTCATGGACTTTAAAGACCCCCTGGGTATTGTAGCATGTTGTTTGGAACAGCTACGATTATTTGGTTTAGGGATATATTATTCGCCATGCGAATAAAGATGGTTTCAATCGCTTTTCCTAAAATGATAACAGTCTTCCAGTGGTACTGTGAATGTATCCGCTACATAACTGAACACATCTGTGTTACGTCTGGATAGATAGAGAGAGAGAAAAGGTAAACCTCTGTTCAGGATGATGCTTTGGATGACGCGTGACACGCCTCTCTTATAAAGAAATATCTGGAGACGGACAATGTTGAAACCATGGCCTTATGGGAATGTCCAGTCAGACGTTCCGTGATAGGTTTGCTTGTTTGTTCTGACAAGGCAGTTAAAATGCGGGTTGGGGGATTAAAAGGTATTGTACATGAATGTTACCACTGGCCTGGTATTGAGCGACTTGCTCCGTTTGTTCTCATCACAAGAACCCCATCTAAGAGGACAAAGCGCACTTCAGATCTTGACGGCTGATGAAGCAATATATCCATAAAATTTTAGGACCACTTACAAAGGTGGAGAAGGTCATCGCGTAAATTCTTGTACTTGGAGATCATTTCAGTAAGTGGACTGAGGTAGAACCTATGCTTAAATTTCAGACCTCTACTGTAGCAAGAGGGTTGCTAGACAATGATATTTGCAGATTTGGAGTGCTGTGTAATGTCTCACTAACGCCTTCGGTTTAAAGGTGATATATTTAAAGAACTTTGTGTCGAATTGGGAATTTAGAAGACATGGACGTTTCTATATCATATGCAATTTAATGGGATAGTGGAACGATACAAGCGATCATCGCGTCAAATGCAAGTTATATAAATGTAAGATAATCACGACAACTGGTGCCACTACCTTCCTCTTACGAGCTTGATTTATTTTGCATTGCAAGAGGCTTTTACTGATCCATCCAAAACAGGTTAATTCTGATTCTTGAAGTAAATACTCCCAAGGATCGGTTGGTAAGTAAAATACCTTAGGAGGCCCCTGACGAATTGGTAGCAGTTCGAGTCAGAATATAGGAAGGAACTGTGTGAGGCCAACGAGAAAGCTCGAAAGCTATTATTATCAGAAGGCCACTTATGATCTCAAAGTTCATTCGTTAATGATCACCTTGTTCTGAGCAATAACTGGATATCGTCTGCACTGAAAATCAAGCGGATTAGACCTTGGCGAATTATTAACAAAATAGCGTTGGCCACTTTCTTCATTACAAAATTGATAACAAGGTGACTCAGAATGTTTACTTCAGTCTAGAAAAGCCAAAAAAGAACATTCAAACAGCCTTCAAGAGTAATATTATTTTGGTGATGAGATTACGGTTGACGAGCTAATATCCCAATATTCGATTACGATCCAAATATGTAAGATCGTGGCACGGTGGACGGCAGAACTCAAGTCCAACGAACACAGCCACTGGATCTGCACCATTGATGTTGTTGTTGTTGTTGGGCTTAACGCCATTTTTCAGTACACGATAGGCTATTCATGGCAGCCAGTATTAATGGTGGAGGAAGAAAGCGGGAAATCACCGTAAAGAACCACCGACCCATTAGAAGCTACTGGCAAACTTTCTCACATATCCACATTCGCCGAATCCTAGATTCGAATCCACGCAGACAGATGTGAGATGGCAGTGATCCGTAACGGACAGCGCTTTAGACCACTTGGTCACTCGGAGACCCTGATCTGGAAGTACTGAATAGTCACTTATATATTAAATCTATTTACTGTGAAGCAAGAAAATTAAGCTTAGGAGGGCAAGCAGATACTACAACAAAGCTTTTGCTTGAGTTTGAACCGTACGTTTCAGAGTAACACTTTGCTTTCAATTTATGATTTTTAACCGTACATTTTCAAAGTATCACTTTGCTTTCAATTTATGATTTTGCTTCATCTTTTATAATCAACTAACAAGGTCGAGAAAAGAACAGAGGGTATGGGTGGGAAGCCTATTATTCCCCATGACTGCTGATTTCTTGGATTAAGGACGGCCTATGACTGCCATATTCGCTGTATTGACCAAATGGCATGGATAAATAAGCTACCTTCATGTGTAAGGTGGTGAAAATTGAGCAATTATTATTTTTGATCAATGTATTCGTATCTGAAGGTAAATACCACTTTTTCTGTTGCTAAATTGTTGTGATTAATCATGTGAGCATTAACTTAAAAAGAAAATTGGTTAGAGATCGTTAGTTTGTTGCTTAAAACAATATGTCTAAATTAAATTTAGGTCATGGAGCTTTAAGGAGCCTTCTCTTAGTTGTGATTGTTTAGATGTCAGTGAACGTTTTTTTTTATCGCTGTGTCACCTGTATGTCAGTAGTACATTCGATGATGCAGCGTCAGTTTGCATAGTCTGATGATTATGAATAATTTGGTGCTAATTACTGGAGAGATGTGGATGCTGAGCGACTTCTGATAATAACGGGGCTTAGAGAAACGCAAAATCTGTACACAGTGCGTTTTGTCGTTGAGCAATGTGAGCCTGCCTCTTTGAAATCAAAGTGGCCGGTTTGTTGAAAATCTTTTCCTGCGGTCTACTTTAAACTCTATTGGTTATCAGCATTGCTTCAGTTATAATATGGTACGTTTGTTTTCATTGTGGTATTTGTTAAAGACTGCTCATAATTAAAATGCAGAATTGAATTCTGGTCCATTATAATGTCATGTTTAAAACTGGTTTATTTGTGCTCTAATAGGGTTACTGCTTTCGTACTATCCATGACTATTTAGAATCTGTTCGGATATCGTTTGTAATGTACTTTCAGGTTTATCTCATCTCGATTCCGCCGATGAATGATCAACGTCATCTTGACTGTAGATCCTGCGGATGTTGATCCAAGAGTATAACTTCTTTACGAAGGTTCCTAGTCGTCTTTGTAGCATGTGTTTATGCATCTGAGCAGCATCATAACCGGGCATTAATATGAAAAATTAGTTGCTTGCTGTGTTTGGGTCGTGTTTCGTGGCGTATACAGTCATGTACTAATCGTTAACTTGAAAATTCTTACCGATTGGTCAAGGAAAAGTATTTAAAGACAACTCTTGGATGTATTTTATTAGAGTTTAGTGATGTGTGGGGATTAGGTGATTAGAGATAATTATTATTAGGTATTTGCGCCTTTAATAACCTTTAAGTTTGCAGCGAATGTTGTCGATAAATCCATGCAAATAAATTCAGAAAATAATTTTATTTAATTATTGAGTGTTGCTGTGGTCCAGAACGAAGAGAATTGTAAGTGTTAGCAGTGTAAAACCGTTAACAGTGCCAGATATGGAAAGATTTGAGTAAATATACACAGAACATTTTTATTAAGTTGTAGATATATATATATCTAGATGATCCCAAATCTCGCAGGTTGTTAACGTTGGCATAAATTTCGGATTAATTGGCATGGCACTGTTATATTTGATTAGCTTCGCTATAGTTATATATCTGATTATTTTCAACGAAAAGTGTAAGAAAAGTGTTTTGAGATTTAATATGTCAAACAAGGGTACAATGTATGTAGTTTATTGAGATAACCTATAGTAATATAATTAATCTTCTAATAATTTAAATCATAACAAATACTGTTTAAAAATAAGTTGATTTAAATAATTGCGAAGCTTTATAAATGGAAATGTGCGGAGTCACATTTTAGTTCTACATCCTTTCACTGAACTCGTGTATAAATCCTATTTCAAATCGAAGATTTTAAATAAATAATGTTTATGGTCTACATTATCTTAAAAGTGACCTACTGATGTCAGAAAAGTTTGCAGAGAGCTGTGAAATAGTATGAAAACCACAAACATAAACAAAACCACAAAGAATGTAGCAGGTACTCCCACAAAACACGACAATAACAACAACAAGAGCAACAAGAACAACAAGAACAACAATAATAATAATAATAATAATAATAATAATAATAATAATAATAATAATAATAATAATAATAATAATAATAATTTCAGAATGGGGCTGTATCTCCGACTATGAAAGTCCTGGAAGCCTGGGAAGTCGGCTATAACGGAAGTGGAATTATTGTGTCAATTGTGGACGATGGACTGCAAACAGACCATATAGATCTGGCTGTAAATGTTAGAGTATGTCATCCTTGTGAAATAAAGAAGTTATCTTAGCAATGTTTGTGCACCGCTATCGGAGCACACAGCAATAAGTGTCCAGAGATGATATTGTTTGAACGCCTTTGTTCGAAACAGTATCACATATTCGGAATATTAACTTTAACATTTCGTAATTCAGTATTCTTAATATTAGTCTATATTTTATTCTGTGATTTATCGAAATAATTTTCATGTGTAGTAACGTAAGTTTAGGCAGAAGTAAGCGTTGTATAGAGACTAAATTACGGTTAATACGGCTACATTTTTAAACATATGAAAACTGTTGAATTATACCACTTTGTGTTAAAAATATTATATGATATAGAACGAAATGACATGATATGGCATTAAATGACAGGATACCGCATTCTGTTTTTTATTTTCAAAGTTATCCTGCCAGTGCGCATTACCTATATTGCATCATTAGTGTACGAGATTTGCATAAATGAATTACGTTTTAAAATGCGCACTCTAATATTGCAACAATTTTTGTCTTTACAGGAAATCGGCCATTATGACGTTGTTGATAATGACTTTGATCCTAATCCGCCTTTCCTCTCAAAGTGAGTAAAATAGATGAATATATCGGGATGGTATTGACAATATCAGACATTTCTCAGGAATCATGTCCCATATACCATTTTAGTACTAAAGATATTAAGTAAATGTCTTAATGATCTGAAGAAAATATTATTTTTCGTCATTGCAGCTTTGCATATCCATGTCATTCTCACTGTAAGGAATTTTTCTTTTCGTTTTGTACCTCTTCACCATACACCATCTAAAATTTATGATTTGCCTCTTGCAGTTTCACTTTACGAGTAGTGACATAATTTAGAGCTGGAAGCTCATTTCAAAATGCATTTTGACTAAAGCGTTATACACATTGTCAATGAATCCGACTGAATAAAATAAAAACATTTATTGTTCACATAACAGATAAATCTCCCTGACCAATAGCTAGGTCTGTTGAGTAGTTCAACAGCAATTAAACGCTTTTGATACCTTCTAGCTATTTGATAAAGTAGTATCGTACAAAAATTCACTTTGGGTAAAATGTTATCAAAAATTTTGAATAACACGGCAATGACAGAAGAGATTTAGTTTTGATAGGAAGATAATATATCTGTCTGTTTCTCAGTCTCTGTCAGTCTGTCTGTCTTTCTCTCTCTCTCTCTCTCTCTCTCTTTCTATCTTTACAAAAAACAAATCAAAAACATACGCGAAGACTTAAAAAAGGAAAAATTGAAAAAAGGAACTCCATCTCCCAACAAAATGCATACGCAATAAACCCAAACAAAAACTGAGCAAAGACAAAAACAAAGTAATAAGTAATCAAATAAACTATAGTCACATACAATTTAGAACTGTGTTAAATCAGCTGTTTTACATGGAAATCTACATGTGCATTTGAAACTGATAAAACCGGAGTAAGGCTGAAAATGCTATCAAATTTTCTGAACCTATATAAAATATCATAGGATCACAGTCATATGAATGGCTGCGTGGTGGTTTGTTTAGCGAAATGGATAGAATACATTTATTAAATGAAGAAATGTTTCTACAAAGGAAGCGCACAACTGTGGATTTATGCTGATCCTATAATGAGCCATTTCTGGCATCCTATATTTGCAATTGCACATTAAATTTCAACCCAGTCTAAGACAAAATACAAAGTTGATTAAATACCTTTTTGTAACGGCTTGCTTCAAGCAACATAGTGTTATTCTATCATTATGCCACAAGAGATCACGTTGTATTCATTATATAAAATAATTATAACAAAAAATTGTTCACAAACTAAGTGTATGTAATTGTAATATTTCAGTGAATAGGATATGATCAAATAATTAATCAAAACAGAGTATTATTAAAGCAGCGACCCTTGAATCTACTCATTGTTGGACAAGGTCAAACATGTCTTTCGAAAATCCAGAAACCTAACTATTCCGGACTCATTCCTCTGCCAAACATCCCCAGTACATCGGAAATAAAATCTTTCGCGCATAATGCTGCAACTCATGTACACATGCTATAAAATGAGCATAGAAGAGTTAATTCAAACATAAAATCTTTTATTTTGTTTGAACTATAAGGTTCATCACTACATGATAAAATATTCGTGTATTAAACCTATACAATGCATAGTAAAAGGAAATATAAACAATCTTATAATTTTCTATACGCAATTACTGTAGTTTATACCAACATCCTTTCTAAGATAAAAATAGGTCTTGAAGATATATCTATCAAAACAGAATTATCTAACATTAAATTTCACTGACATAATGAAACTTTAGTGAACATGGGAAATATCTAACAAAACACAAGCTATTAAAATCTAAAGATAGAAATACAGTTTGACCAATGGAACAAATACTGCTGACAATCACTAAAATAAACAAGCAATACAGCATTGAACTAGACATTGTTAATAGTGTTATACGTTATAATACATTCTTCCTGCTGGAATGGAGCCATCATTTATAAAGAGAAGATGTTGACACATTTCATCGTATGTTGCAATACATTTTGCATGTATGGATCTCATTCAATACTCATAGTCCTCCTCATCGTCATTATAGCATTATCAACATCGTTACAACCGACACCCAAAAAGTAGAATCTATATTGCTCAACGTCGTTCATGCCAAATAAATGGTCTTGACTAACCTCGGCTGTCAAGGATGTAAAAAATCATCATCATCATCATCATCATCATCATCATCATCATCATCATCATCCCATTTTGCAAATGGTTATTTCGATAATGATAGTTGCGATTATTATTATTATTATTATTATTATTATTATTATTATTATTATTATTATTATTATTAAGGCATGGGACGCAAGTCGCAGGATTCATTGCAGCGGAAAGAGACAACAACATATGTATTGTGGGAGTAGCATACAGCTCGACACTTATAGGTATTTTGTTCTCGACACCTATTATCTGTGATACAATCTTCAAATAATTTGACATATGTTAGTAACAAGTTTTATTCCACAGATGGTATATTGTGCCAATTTTTAATAGCACGAAAACAAAACCAGATAATAAAACAATCAGTCTGACTAATTTACATTCAATAAGTGAACCATATCAGCTCTAGGACTTGTGAGGTTTCGATTGCAAGGTATATGTATAGGTTTGAAACTGGTACCAATCCATTAACTCATATATTTGATTACAGGTTTTGTGGAGATAAGTTACGGTATCAAAGTAACAAAAATTTTCTTGGTGACTCAGGTGATATCAAGGAAAATTAAAAAAAATGTCAACACCGACTCCTTAAGAATCAAACTATTGTGACATTTTTATTTTCCCTTTTTTAAAGAGAAGTGTGGCAATGGGTATCGTGATGCAAAAGAAAGGTAAAGCTTGTAACAATCCTAAATGTGTTTCGAGTTTTACTTTGTGCTTTCAGAATGCCAAAAATGCTTCGTTAAACACGAGACAATGGCAAATAGTTCCAGCAACCTATAAACGAACTATGCACACGTCATTAAAGGTGATGGTATTATTTCAAAGGATGTTGACCTTTAAATGTCTCAGTTTAACGCTTCTTAAAGTGTGTTTTGGGGCATTTGTGAATGAAACAAAATCGATCTATACACAAGCACAATTTGCACATTTGACGTGCAGTGCAGTATATTTATATCGACGTGTCATAAATTGTCAGTTGTTACCACGAAATAAATGACATATTTACCAACATTTCATCAACTTAACAGCAACAGGAATATCATCTTCTGTTTTCATAATTGAGACAATCCGCATTATGCAAGGTTGTATTTTCACATTTGCCGCCTGCAGTTGTACTGAATATATGCAAACATTATTCTAACAAAATAATTGCATATTTAAAGGATTCAACTGGTAATTGCATGTGATAGTTTGCATATATAAGTTTGCATATGTAGAATGAATGGTTTACGGTTTCAATCTTTCAGGAATTCGACTTATCGATAACGGTTACACGACCGATATCAACGAAGCAAAGGCGATAGCACACGGATACAGTGTGACCGACATCTCATCCAATAGCTGGGGTCCCCCAGAGTCATACGGTTACTATGCACCAGGAGCTTTAACTACCGCAGCTTTTGAACTAGGCATAAATCAGGTAGATCAATTCCAGCATGGTTGTGTTGAATTCGACCTGCCATTTTAAGGTTGATATGTTAAGTTTATATGGTATCCAGAATAAAATAGTTGGGGTGAACGCAATATAACCAATGTCAGACAAAATATGGTTACTTATTTTTTATGTTTCTATCTTAAACAGCCACGTAGTGTATCACTTGTATAATTATTCTAATATGCACAACAACCAGTTTAACTGAAACCATTAATATGTTCACAGGTTGTGGCTGTAAAGCACCTACAGAACGTTTTCTTTTTTGTGAATCGAAAACCGTTTCATTGCAGCTTATTTGGAGAGATAATTGTCGTGCAATCTCCAATATACCAAGTTATAAATCCCCATTTTTAGCTGCTTTAGTAAATTTTAACAGTAGCAAGGACTCCTAGCTGTAGGAAAACTAATATGCATGACGTATAATTTTTCATTGTTTACTCCACCCAATAGGGTAGAGGTGGAAAAGGTGTAATTTACGTATGGGCAGCCGGAAATGGAGGTATCACGGACAATTGTAACGCAGATGGCTATGCTAACAGTATCTATACAGTAACCATATCGAGTGTTGATATTAACGGCCAGCCCGCGTGGTACTCAGAAGTGTGTGCACCTGCTTTGGCCGTCACTTATAGCGGAGACCGGCACCAGAGATATATGGTATGAATTGTGAATTTATAGAAAATAAACTGTCGAATATACTATTAATCAAAATATATAATTAGCAATTACCATCCATCCATCCATCCATCCATCCATCCATCCATCCATCCATCCATCCATCCATGCATACATACATACATACATACATAATTCTGCCTACTATTATCAAGCATTCTTCTATAGAGTCCAGGGATAGCACTTTCTGTTTGGTACACATTTAGAATTCTTTGTAATAAAAAATTCCTATATACCTTGATTTCTTTCATTGGAATCTAGAACGAGTCTGCATATATGAGAAATAATCACTAGGTCGTCATGCTAGTTTGAATGCTAAACACGAGTTCATTTAACACTGATACAGTGCCATCATTTGTTTGGTGATGTGTGATTAGTCGTGACGAGATATTGGCTGGTGTGTGCAAGCCAGGCGATAGGTGCCATTTACTCACGGACTTGTGTTCGAAACTCCGTAGTGTACGAATTATGATTTTCTAACCTGTATGATAGTATTATTTGTATTAAATTATTAATTCTGCCTACTAATCTTCTACAGAATCTAGGGATCGCACTTTCTGTTTTGTTTGGCATATTTTTATAATTTTATGTGTCATTTTTAAACAACCTCAGTATGTGGACTGGAGAGCATAGGCACAAATGTCGTCACACTATAGTTGTCATTGTCATATATTCAAACCGAAGTTGTCATTGATGTTAAAGGGAATCTGAATCGTAAAGTTTTATTCAATAGTTTATATCTTTCTCGTTGATCTTTGTTATTTTGCCCACTGTGCGATCAAAAGGGCTGCTTTTAACGGAATGATTTGATGAAATATTGTTTTATATTGGTTGGACTTTCAAAGACAGTTGTTATTTATACAAAGGAATTAGTTGGGCTGAAACTACTTTATATTCCTAATACTTTGTCTGCATCTAAATATGGGCCTGACATGCTGTTACTTTTATCCGAACAAAGATGTCGGGAGTTTCATAATTACTATTTAATGTGTGTGGAAGAGGTTCTGAAAGTTCGGCTATCCGCTCGCCATGCAAATCGTGCAGCGTGTTATTTCAGTGTTTTTATCCACACACGTTCCGATGTTTCATTAAATTATATAGCTTCTTCCTTAGAAAGATTACTTATCTGTCGAGCACTCTGCAGATATTTTAAGATTTTAAGGGTTAGTTTGCTACCACCTATACTGCAGTATGAGTTACTTTTGATTAGAAATGCTGGTTATCCCCGGTTCTTGACACCAATTTATCCATATTGTTTCATTTTGTAGCAGCAGTTATGCATATTTGCACATGCATATGCATCTTTGTATGTAGGTTTGGTCAGATAAAATGACCAATAAAACACACAAGACTAACAAACGTGACCAACTTTTTAAGCGGTAGGTCGTTGAGTTCTTTATGATTATAGTACTGGATAAATGACTAACACACCAACATGCCTTTTGTTTACACAAGAGAACAATAGTTTACCCATTGAATATATGCATTGATCAATCTTGCAAACGGTTTGTTTTGAGACAGGTTGCTACTAGGGGCCTCAGCGTGCCAGTGCTAGAGAAGGAAATTCATATCATCTGGGATTTTCTGCAATAATCGTGTAAATTAATTTACCTATTGACATCCAACTATGTTTGAAAGGCTAAGTTGATCTATCACCAATATGTACCATTCCCATTTAACGAGTAGGCTGTTTAAAATATTTGTCAGTGACTTATTCGGAAAATACCATTGAATTTAACATGGATTTTTTTTTAAAGCCGTTCTTACAGATTTTAATAAACATTTTCTGAGTTAGCATAATAGTATCACCATACTGGATAAAATTGCTTTACTATCTATACAAGTCAGAATAAATATGTAAGAGTACACAGATGTGAGATTCTGAAATTTCAAATAAATTTATATGAGGCCTATAGGCACCGCTTCTTGAAACATACGCGAGAGATAACATTTTTAACCTCACCTGAACAGCAATAAACAAATATTTTTTCAGTGTCATTAACACAAAGAAAGAGAAAAAACAACAAGCTTTGTAAATTTTAACAAAAAAAATATTTCCCTAGAAAACACGGTAAAAAGGTAAATATATGAAACAATACTTAAGATTTACAAAGAAGATCCAAAAGTTTGTTCTAAACTTGTGAAAACACACAAGTCCTGAGAACAAACAGATCTAAATTGATACAGTATGCTAAATAAACAGTTCTAAATTGACGTAGTCTGAATATCATTTGTTTCAAGATGGCGGATGATGACGTCAGACGAAGGTTAACTAAAAATGTCCAGAATTTTCATTGTCAATCACAATTTGTAATGTTCTGCTCCAATTTGGAAAAAATTTCATCAAATGTCTTTGTTCTAAGACGATAGTGTTGTTCTCCAGGGAAAATAATTATTTTTTAGAAAGTAGACGAAGTAGAACTATCCTCACTAACAAAACACATGTCGTGCTACACAGTCGTACGAACGAACAACTCTTTCCGGTACATAAATGCTTTTTATTGTATCAAAACTCTATAAGATGTGACTCTCCAAGATGCAGAAATATGACTGATTACGACTACGACTGAACATTTCTTTCAGGTAACTAAGCAATTAAAACAAGCTAATACGTCACACAATGTACACATGCACAAAGGACACGCGTGATTTAAGGAAGCCTGAATAAGTATCAGCCAATTATTTACATAGCTACTTGATACAAAAAAACTATCATACAAAAGTCATGTTTACATGAGCCACTTATACGTTTCAAATAAATTCGATTTTTCTAACATAATCATCTTCCTAGCAATAATAATAATATATACATTTAGTGATATAAAAATGAAATAAAACTAAAACCAAGAACATAATTTAAATCCTAATACACATGTAGTTCAATCATAGGGTCGTAACACTCCATGCTAAAGGAGGGGATATTTTCTGACCAATAAGCACACACTGCTTTACATGTGAGACTTCCTCTTGAAAACTGCTGTCTATTTTCAGACATCATGTAAATATGCTGGTCATCTACATCCAGACTCAGTTATGTCAAATTAATTTTCCGTGTTTTAATCTTACACATATAACATTACACCTGTCAAAAATAGAAAATCTGTTGCGCTGATAATACATATTTACTTATGTCGTATTTATCAGTATATAACAGCAGAAACTGCCGATTCATTTATTAGTCTGTTTAAAGATGACAATGCAATAATTTTCTTCTTATACTTAAGTTGTTTATGTCAGTTACATTAACAATGATACTGTGCATCGTTCTTACAGTTATGCAAAATCTCATTACAGTCATACCTCTTTATTGACCGAATCACCCTATGCAAATTCAAGAACAACAATAATGTCTGCCATGTATGGGATTTTGTGTTTACCGGTAATTTTAAACTGAGTTTGGAGCACTACATTGGTTCAAGAAAGGAACACATATAATAGTTTTGATAAGATTTAAAATTTAACCTGTAATACTAATTTTGTAGAGCGGTTAACTTGGGCTAAAATTTAATTTTTTTCCTATCCAACAACTTTAATTATGATTTGTTTTCTATATTAGGTTTACGCAGTTTTATATTGGAGGTTCAAAAGTGGCAACAGTTATATTGAAATAATATAGTCAATTAATTATGTTCGAGCTAGAGTAACACTAATCTTGGCACGGATAGCTATTTTCACCCTCAATTTAGATATTGTTGCCATTGATGGACTTTTCCAACTCAAAGACCTGTACCATTTTCAAATTTGTTGACAACTGTAACTTTAATCGATAAAATCGATGACTAAGTATTGACTACTAGCGTTTATCATTCGACTCGGCATTATTATATTGCTGTTTAAAATTGTACCCAGTTTGCATTTGTACGCTAGTATCGGTAAAATCATGTTCACACAACAGCTCCTGCGCACATTTCTTTTAATTGTGTGCACCATACGATGGATGAAAACTTAACTGTTTAGTTTGAACATCCAAATCTAAGCTGTAAAGAGTTATAGGTTGCAAAAAGAGATTTATTATAATTAACTTTCTGTCGAAACTTTATAAAAGAATTAGAGCTATCCAGAGTATTCCAATCATCGGTTTTTCATCCACAGAGATTATACCATATGTACGAAAATATTCATAGTATAATGGTTGATTTGTACTATGTAACTTAATCACAGTAATATCATGATATCAGGTAAAGATGGTATTGTTTTAATGACCATTTATATAGATGTATGGTTATTAATTATTTAAATGATATAACGCATCTTTGACTTTGTGGCTTCAAAACATATTTGATATTTTTTATTGCTAGCAATATTTCCTGTTCTCTGAAACTTGTGTCAGTTTGACACGCACGCATGTGTGTATGTATGCATATATATATATATATATATATATATATATATATATATATATATATATATATATATATATATATAAAGAATACAAATCATATGGCGAATATATATAGATGCAATAAACTGACGACGAACAGTACGAAACTAGTAACTAACTAGCCTAAGCGCTTTCGACTCTTAATGAGTCTTTTTCAAAGGCAAATACAAAACATAGTTACGACAAACAAATAAACACAAAAACGTTGTGTTTGTAAACCTCTACATTTCTATCTTCATATGTGCTAAAACTATAAATACAACCAGCTTGTATAGACTAGTTGCGGAAACTGAAAACGTATAATTCCCTAAAAGTCTACAAGCCAAAGCGACATCTATTTTTACTTTGTGTACATATGTAACGCAGATTATATCCCGGATATTTGATTCTATACCGGTTATTCTTATAGTAAAAATTGAAGGATAATAAGAAGATTTAGAAAATGTTAAATTCTACTAGTGCATAGTTTTCATTTTCTAGTCTTCTTGGTTTAGACCGCTTGGTTTCAATGTTCTAAGGCGGCGTATCCAGTATGATTCCTTTTCCTTCCTGGTTTCGGAACTCCAGCTGTGGTTGTTAGCAATAGCGATAAGTATTATATCACTGAAAGTGTGGCCAGGGGAGGAGAAGTGTTCTGCGACCGGGCTTCTGTACAGCTTTTTTGTCATCCAATCAGATTTATGAAGGTTTATCCTTATGTGTAGCTTTTCAGTTTCTCCCACGTACTGAAGGCCACAGATCTTACATGTGATGAGATAAATCACATTCTCTGTTTTGCACGTTTTGTTTGGACCATGTATGTTTAGTTTTTCTTTAGTCACTGTGCTAGTGAATGTCTTGGTCTCTATCATATGTTGACAGGTTTTGCATCTTTTATCGCCACAGGGTCCAGATTGACTAGGTTGGTTTTGACTAGCGATTGTTGTTAGCTTGGCCCTGACTAGGATGTCCTTTAGGTTTTTTGGTCTCTTTGGGATTGTAGGTAAAATCATCGCAAACCACTGGCCAACCGTGCAATCGTCAGACATACTAAACCTAATAATTCCGAACAAACCTGTAGTAGCTTACCGGAGACCAAAACACCTAAAGGACATCCTAGTCAGGGCCAAGCTAACAACAATCGCTAGTCAAAACCAACCTAGTCAATCTGGACCCTGTGGCGATAAAAGATGCAAAACCTGTCAACATATGATAGAGACCAAGACATTCACTAGCACAGTGACTAAAGAAAAACTAAACATACATGGTCCAAACAAAACGTGCAAAACAGAGAATGTGATTTATCTCATCACATGTAAGATCTGTGGCCTTCAGTACGTGGGAGAAACTGAAAAGCTACACATAAGGATAAACCTTCATAAATCTGATTGGATGACAAAAAAGCTGTACAGAAGCCCGGTCGCAGAACACTTCTCCTCCCCTGGCCACACTTTCAGTGATATAATACTTATCGCTATTGCTAACAACCACAGCTGGAGTTCCGAAACCAGGAAGGAAAAGGAATCATACTGGATACGCCGCCTTAGAACATTGAAACCAAGCGGTCTAAACCAAGAAGACTAGAAAATGAAAACTATGCACTAGTAGAATTTAACATTTTCTAAATCTTCTTATTATCCTTCAATTTTTACTATAAGAATAACCGGTATAAAATCAAATATTCGGGATATAATCTGCGTTACATATGTACACAAAGTAAAAATATTTGTCGCTTTGGCTTGTAGACTTTTAGGGAATTATACGTTTTCAGTTTCCGCAACTAGTCTATACAAGCTGGTTGTATTTATAGTTTTAGCACATGTGAAGATAGAAATGTAGAGGTTTACAAACACAACGTTTTTGTGTTTATTTGTTTGTCGTAACTATGTTTTGTATTTGCCTTTGAAAAAGACTCATTAAGAGTCGAAAGCGCTTAGGCTTGTTAGTTACTAGTTTCGTACTGTTCGTCGTCAGTTTATTGCATCTATTTTAATTAATCCCTGACAAACGTGATCCCTTGGTGGATCCAGTACGCTTGAGAGGGTTGTTATTCGCCATATGATTTGTATTCTTTATATATATATATATATATATATATATATATATATATATATATATATATATATATATATATATATATATATATATATTGTAATTTGAAATAACACTTGAGCCTGTAAGTGTATCTTAATTGCCAAATTACATAGCAAAGGCAAACAAATAAATTGTTACAAACGGTCCTAAATAATGTATAAAATATATACTTCTATTCTACTAGCGGACTCGTTTTGTCTGTCCTATAAATTTTACATAAGACTAATCAAGACTCAACTCTGCAAATTTGAAGATTATAAAATAACAGACACTTTCAAAATATCATTCGAAAGACTTCTTCAATCCAAAGTTGAAAGATAAATTGTTTTCGTTGTTATCCAGCCTTTCTTTGAGTATAACTTTATGTTATCAAGATTAATCAAAATATCTACTCTGTACAGAACTCAACGTCCAATGCAAACAGGTGTAGTGGTGGGATCGAGGGGACTTCCTTCTCGGTTCCTCAGGCTGCGGGAATGGTGGCTCTAGCCATACAAGCCAAGTAAGTTGATTGTTTAACAAAGGTATTTGACCAGACAGTTTTAGGTGAGTAGTAAACTTAACTTGATAGTTTTGCAAATATAATTTACCAAATACGTTAAGTGAACAGTAGGCTCTAGCTTGTATTTCGGTTTGTGTTTTTCAATCTGTTTCTGTCCAAGTTATTGATATTCTAGTGCTTGCAATCTATGCACAGTTATAAGGTCGGTTAATATAATACATATTAAGTATAGTTAGTAAACAGTTCCTGGAAGTTAGCACATTTTCTTATCTTGTATATGATATCAGGTTCCTTCTAATGTAATTTACATTCTTTATGCCTACGACCAACCTCAGAAAACTTCCTCCGTTTCTTTTAGATTCTCAATGAAAAGTTGACTTAAGTTAAAGCAGACTATCTCTAGAGAATAGACAATCAAGCAGATATAAGTTATTATCACGAAAGGATATTAATACAGTAAATATATTTTATTGTCGTGACGGGCTTATAAACACATTACATTAATACATAATTTAATTGGAAAATTGTAGTTTATTTTCATAAATAATTTGTTTGAAAATCCGGTTTCAGCTCTGACCTGACATGGAGGGATGTTCAACATTTAATAGTGAAGACAGCCAAATACCACAATCTGAAGGAAGCTGATGACTACGGTTTTAGACTAAATGGAGCCGGAAATTATGGTAAATAGTTTTCCACATTATTATGAAATGAACAGTTTTATAGTGAAGTGGAACAAAATCGGACGGATGCACATAATACCGAAAGTACAAAATGAGATAAACATCTAGCTTGAGAAAGAATAGAAACCATATTTGTTTTGCAAAACTTATACTACATTCCGAAAGTTTTAGGAATATATGTATGCACATATCAGGTTCCATTCATTATCGGCGGGATCGAGCTTTCACTCGCTCGATTGTGTACAGACTAGCTTGAAAACGTTACATACTTGATGGTCTACACAATTAGGTCAATAATCTCTGTCTGTGTCCTAACTTCACTTTCATAAGGCATCTGTCCTGAAACAAATGTACTGCTGTCTGCCAAGTCCTCTTGCCATAGCTAGTAATGACAAAGCAAACAAAGATGACAAAGGCGCACTGCACTCAGCCATTTCTTTAATGGAAGATCCTTATATTGACTTGAAATATTGTGTATTCTCGTCAGAGGTGACAAATTATGTTGAATGAGATCAATAAAAACAAATTCAAAACACAAATGACACCATTTGACAAACCCTCTTATAGATCAACTCCGACAAATGTGGTGGTATTATGCTAATCAAGTATCGGACACCTTACACAAGCATATCTCATCAATAGTGAACTTCGTTGAAGAGATATCAAGTAATTTCTATCTCTACTTTTTCGCAGCAAATTTAATTTGGTTATTCCCACTGATTTCTCATCCTCCTGATTGTTTTCCTCAACAGAACCTTATCAAGCAAAATGCTTTGTGTGATTTTATGACTTTCAAAGAGATTTTTTCGAGAAATCCATGGCAGGATGCACATGACGTATTGATTTCCCATCGTCAGGACTTCATCAAATTTCCAAGGATTGGTTGATCTGAACCGAAATAGGACAGTGTTTTATATATATGAAACCATAATTAAACGATTGTCATTTCCAGCAAGCCACATCATCATTTACATGATTTATATGCTTTGATTACCAATCCTGCTAAATTTCGATTCCACAGGATAATTTTACCACGACATTTGGACTTAAACAAAATTTAATACATAGGTTTAGGAAGAATAGACCTGGAAAGAACTTGATTTCTAGCATTTTATAACAATTTGTTTTACAATACCTATATCTCCGTTGAGCAGGATTTGTCTTCTGTTGCATTATTTCTCCAAGGAATGTTTTGTTTTATCAAATATTGCAAGCAGATTTATAATGATGTGTTTTCTATTTCCAGCATCCACTAGGTCATGTAGTGAAGTTACTGGCCCTAAATTTATTTCCTCTGATATGTTTAAGCCATATAGATTTACAAACGATTTCGAATCTCGTTCACATTTAGCCTAAACATTTATGTTGACTGGACCTTGACTTGTATCTATATCTAGCTGTTCCCGAAAACAATTCAATGAATTTGACAATTCAATTATAGCCCATGATTACCCATTTTATTAATTCTAAAAATAATTTTAAAAAACTGTATTCTTTACGATCAACACAACCAGTACAATCATTGTTTACAAATTATACTGATAGTAAAAAAGCAAAATACTTACATAAATCTAAAGAATCACAAATAAAGTTCAGAATAGCACATAAAGCGAATTTCTGAAACCAATAAGGCTTTATAAAATCTTGACCATATATATATATATATATATATATATATATATATATATATATATATATATATATATATATATATATATATATATATATATATAGTTACTCACACACACACACTCGCACACACACACACCAAAACCAGTTTTAGTGTCTTGATAATCTTTACTGCTTGTAATTATCAGTTGGCCAAATGTTTGGTTACGGCCTGATGGACGCGGAGGCTATGGTTATGTACGCTAAGACATGGAAGACAGTATCAAAGCAGGAAATCTACAAGAGCAATGCCAGCACGCCATACGGGTATGTCAACGATGATTGTTGCTCTTATTCTTCTGTTTTCCACGTTTACATTGTATTGATCAGCTTTGTCTAATTTAAAATAATTTCAATCACATTGCAAAGCCACTAGGAATAACACATCCGTAGTGTTTTTGTCATTAAGCTAGTGACATTTAAATAACAAGTGAATACATAAAGTCTTGTATTAACATTTTTCACAAGAACAGAATTTTAATTTCAGGATGAGTGCTAGCTTCATGAAAATTCGGTCTGGTCTTTTAACATTATTTCTATTTTTAACATTATTTCTAGACAACACTTCCCTAAAGAGATGCAATGAACACCAGTATTTGTAAACATTATATTTTTGTCATATATATATATATATATATATATATATATATATATATATATATATATATATATATATATATATATATATATATCATTATATTCCTGAATTATGCTTCTGGGGTCAGTGCGAGCTACATATTTCTCCAAAACAACAAAATTATTCAGTACGATGATAAACTTACTTTTGTTGTCTTGTGCGAACATCTCAACCAATGAAAGTGTAGTCCTGAATATATGGTCTGTGAGTAATACATAAAATGAATATATCTCCACTTCAAATTAGGGTGCTGAATTCAACATCAGCAACAATGTCGGATTACATCTTGGTGGAAACATCTTGTCCAATCAATTATTTAGAACATGTGCAGGTGCATACCACATTCCAGTGCAGTGGGCGTGGGTACGTGGAGCTGGAGTTGGTGTCCCCCGCAGGTACATGGAGTAAGCTGATGTCCCAAAGGAGGTACGACATAGGGGACAGTAGACAACAGGAGTGGACGTTCATGTCAATTCAATTCTGGGGAGAGGATCCCAAGGGAAATTGGACATTTTCTATTAAGATTCCCAGCAGTCAGACTGGTACGGAAGGATTTTCTTCACTCTTATTTAAATTGAAAGAAATTCAGATTTCCTCATATTATAGATAAAATTAAAGCAGAGATTACATGATGTGACTCTTTGTGCAAAATTGTTGAACCTATCTTTGAAAAAGTAAAGGATCCCGTCTGAACATTGCGGGAGAGTCAGACAATTAAAATAACTTTATTGTTGATAATATATTAGAAAAGTCAATTTCTTATCAATGATTATATAATTGTATACGGCAAATGTATGTAATCTTGGAACGTCTTTTTAAAGGTGCATAAACATAGGTTTTAGCGTGCATAAAACGAAGTAAAATGACAATCAAATGTTAATTGGTGAAAATGAAAAAATGTAAAGCACCAGTAATTATTAATATGAATAATGTATGTAGTAAAGCGGAAGTTATGTGTAGGTCTTCTTGTTGAAAGAATAATTAAGTACGGTAATATTGCTTATACATATATACGGATTAATAATGAACAAATGGGATTTGTAAGTTCACCGTTTAGGACTTTTCTCAAATTAAAACATATAATTAAACAAGGTCTAAGGAATTTGTAAATACATATTGGTAAAGGGACGACTACATAGTTAACGTTCAGGTGTGGCTACAAAATAATCGAATCCAGTTTTAGCATAAAGGATTTTGCCAAGCCCAAACAAAGTCAGAATGAATATATATATATATATATATATATATATATATATATATATATATATATATATATATATATATATATATATATATATATATGTGTATATATATATATGTATGTATATATATATATATATATATATATATATATATATATATATATATTCTGCATTAAAGGATTATCAGATCTAACTCTACAAGGCAACATGATTGACGTTTTTATTGCATGGCTGTTACATCTAGCTGATAATCAGTCTTTTGTCGGTAATTTCTAGTAAGCAAACACTTTGGAAGCAAGAGCACTAGGAAATGTCTGCCTATAAAGTAAGCAAACAATCAGATTTAAAAAAACGCAGATATGGTGGGTTTCACTATACTGGTAATTAAGCCACTCAAATTACTTGAGTTTCTCATAGTACCAAAAAAATGCAGCTAAACTAGCTTTTTGAATAGGTACTAAACATGGTCGGTTCGCAGATTGTAAAATATTTTTACGGTAATAAACCAGTGACTGCTTCTGGTACCCTATCGTTATCAAAATCGTCGAGGATTATCACCAACATCCTTCCCTAGTTTCTTCGCCAGAAAGTGTCAGTTCCTTTATTTAAACAGCTATGAAGTCTCTCCTTTCGGTTTTCTTTATGATTATGATCATTCATCATAAGTTATGTTATAAAAGAGCACAAGAAGTTCATGTCTTCATAATGGCTGTTGTTTATTAATATAGACAGTTCGCGTCGACGTTAGTGCATTTGATGGTGATGTTCATGATTGCTTAAAAGTGCAACGGTCCGACCCGTGCTTGGAATGGGTTGTAACTGTTGGTGAAACTATCAGGTTTAACACCGTTTTATTATATTTAACTGTTCTGAAAGCTTAAAAAAGCCTTGAATATAATGCTGGCGGTCATGGCGACATAGTTCCGTCCCGGTAGACATTTATATATGTCCATATGGTGTATGGTTTTGGAGCTAAATATTACAATATCAGTTTTATACAAATCTAAGGTACATTAGAATTGTTGAGAACAACAACAACAACAACAACAACAACAACAACAATAATAATAATAATAATAATAATAATAATAATAACAACAACAACAACAACAAAAGTGCATGCATAATCAGTGGTGTAACAACTAAAATGGTTTTACAAAGCATTTCATAATTAATTTTGCTGGCACTAGTTTGTATTCTTAAAGTATTACTGCATTACTTAACTTCTCTAAGGGGGGGGGTCCCAAGTGGCCTAGTGGTCTAAAGCGCTGTCCGTTACGGATCACTGCCATCTCACCTCTGTCTGCGTGAGTTCGAGTCCAGACTCGGCTAAGGTGGGTAAGTGAGAAAGCCTGCCAGTAGCTTCTCTTGGGTCGGTGGTTCTTCCCGGGGTTTTCCAGGGTTCTTCCTCCACCATTAACACTGGCCGCCATGTATAGCCCATCTTGTGCTGAAAAATGGCGTTAAACCCTATAACAACAACAACTTCTCTAAGTCAGAATACTCTAACAATCCTTATGTTAATCAATACCATGCAAGCTTTTATGGTCTCTTATTTTTATTTTATTTTTATACATCACATTTTGTAGTCTGAACTTTCGTTAACATATGATGAAATAACATAACCTAATAGGTCAAAGACTGCATTTCTTATAGACTGAAGCAAATCTCATTCTTCATAATATTTATTACCAAACTTCGTCTTTTTGCCTTGATCGGTAGATATCTTCATGCATAGCAATTACTGGGTTCAAAGTAGCAACCCATTTTATCTAGTTTCTTTGCTATTTCCTACACGTAATACGTTTCGCTGCAAAATTTTAATGGTTTTTTGTTTTTGTCTCTACACAATCTGCCCAACATCGCCCCATAGGTGTCAAGCCGATTTCTTAGTAATTTTGTCGCATCTTTCGATGGTAATAATGAATAATCTGTCTGTTTAGGTTTTTCAGTGTCATACTAGACTTGTCGTGGTACAATTCTCGCTGTTTGCAGTTTGTTCTTGCATAACAAGTACATATATTCGGTCAACTTGTTTTAAACTGCTTGTTTTTCTATTTGCTTCTATATTTAAAAAGAAGTTCGTTTGGCCATGGTGCTTGTTGAGGGGCGAAGTAAATTTGGACTGTCATGACAACGCTTCCATGAGACAGAGTCTCCATATGATATCGTTACAGCTAAGATTAGTCCGATTTAAATTACAATATTAGTATTTTGACTACAATATATTATTCACTATCAGACTTCTTTTTGACAAATTTCATTTTGTCGGAGATACATATCTGACAATCTGCTTGCATCATATGTACTTGCAGATGAATGGTACTTGTGCCGTGGTGGATACAATACATATTAATGTGCGCTAAACCCGACTGACCCAGAACCAAAATACATCACATGACTAAAGCATCTCATGATTAAACAGTATTATGCCGTGTTTGATTCTGAGTATTATGTACAGTCATGTGGTCACATTTTGTATTATGCCGTGTTTGATTCTGAGTATTATGTACCGTCATGTGGTCAAATTTTGTATTATGCCGTGTTTGATTCTGAGTATTATGTACAGTCATGTGGTCAAATTTTGTATTATGCCGTGTTTGATTCTGAGTATTATGTACAGTCATGTGGTCAAATTTAAAAAAAAATGCAAACATGGACAGCTTTGACGAAAAACATTGATTTTAACCACAACAATTGATAATGAGGAATTAATGTGTGTTTGATCGAGAAAAAATAGTTTGAAAGCGAGTGTTCGAATTTGAGAAAATAATTTTGTTGATAATTTGTTTTTGCTTGGTCAAATGTGTTTTTACTGGACAAAGCATTTGAGTTTGACATGCATTTGCTTAAGTTTGACCAAAATTAATACACTATGGCTATCAGGGATATAGAACCAAAGCTTCTTTATTTTTCGTCCCATACAAGAGCCCCATGTTGAGCTATCACTGGCTGGCGTGTGGGAAGTGGCCTATTCCGCAGTTAAATGTTTATATAGTGCCATTATCTCATATTTGTGCTCGAATACCTCCTGCTAGAGAATTGAGAGAAGCCTTTCTGCCGACCTGGGTGAGATTTTTCATTTCTTGTTGTTTTCAGTTGAGGAAGGTTTATATAGAACGAATTGATCGCCCTTAATAAACATTGGGTAGTGTCATTGTTTCAGCTTTTCAAAGGCATGCTAGTTTTTCTTTCAATTGCCGTAATTAAGTTAACATTCTGATGTGGTCATATGGACTATATTGATATTTAATTTTGCTATAAGTTACGATAATTATTTTGCAACATGGCTGATACATATTTTTTTTTTAAAGAAGGGATTACCGAGTCTGCTGAGTATTATTACGATCAAATTTAGCGTTAGGTCGATGTAATCATTTACCATATGTAATACGTGCTTTCACCACACTTTTTACAGGCAATTTAACTGCCTGGCAACTTATACTTTATGGCACGACAGAGGATCCGCTTGCAGGTAAGCCAGCATTCTGAATTTCAATCTTTTTCCTTCAGATATCTAAATTACACAAATTAATTTCTTCCTATTATGAGATATTTTACACTAGAACCTTCAGTACATGGCTATATAGAAACAACCTAGTTTGAAAAGAATGGCATCTAAAAAGTGCAATACAATAATCCCAGATTTGAATGAGAGATTAGTTTGTTTACAGTTAGCATACAGAAGTTCATGTACTTTGATGCACAGAATGGAAAGTAAATATTACTTTCACGTCGTAATATATTGTTTCTTATATCTTACTATATAAAAGTATACACTTAAGACTGATGAAACCGTTTTGTCCATTTTGACGTTTTAGTCTAGCCTTGATAAAGGTTGATGTACGCTAATCATTTATTTGAGCAAGATATAATTTGATGCCATAGCGTGATGCCATAGCGCCTAAGCTAGATATTTGCATGATGCCATAGCGCCTAAGCTTGATATTTGTTGTTAAATGG
Organism: Potamilus streckersoni; assembly: GCA_016746295.1. Lineage (NCBI taxonomy): Eukaryota > Metazoa > Mollusca > Bivalvia > Unionida > Unionidae > Potamilus > Potamilus streckersoni. Next base: position 808,716 of record JAEAOA010002053.1, on the reverse strand, counting down.
GAAATGAATGGGTTTTCTTCAGTGTTAAGACTAAGGCGAAAGATCAGTATTCAATGACAATAGTAGAGTGTATTTCTTTATAGGATGACTCTGTCGTCAAATAATATAGAAATGCTTCCAAAAATGGATTATTCATGTTTTACATTAATTGATTTCAAGATGGCAATTGAGTATGTAATTAATTGAGCAAACGTTTTCCATTTGATTTGGATAAGTTTTGACTACTAAAACACATAAACATTTCACGCGAAGTTCATATTTTGTCAAACCAAGACACGTGTATATGCTCAAATAAACAAATTCTTTCCCGACTTTGAACAGACTCGAATTGATGCTAATATAATTAAGAATGTATGCAATTTTGTTATTAAAGGAAAAATTTAAATAAAACATAGCAACTGTACATGATAAATTGCTATATGTAGAGTCATACTCATGACGTAGGCTAACATTGGACTCTCATCATTTTGAAACTGGTTATGCTGAAATGTGGGTAGTCTTTATCTTGAATTTATCGTGTGTTATTATATCTTTTATTCAAAATTCTTGTAAGTGCAACATGAAAGTACAAGAAATGCCCCATCCCATCAAACTCGACATGAATGAACAGAGTCGGTTTTACACGTTTTAAGACCGATTTGCAATTATAGATTTGTGCTTCTACATTCTATACATTTACTCGTGTATTTGAAACTTTTTGAGTTTTCACGAATATATCGGTAACGCAATATTCAAAAGAAGAAGAACAAGTCTAACAACATTTTGCGGAATTTCAAAATAAATATTCAAATATTTCGAATAATACTAATCAGGAACATCTCACGTGCGTGTACATAGTGCTGGACAATGATCATTTGCGACCGAGTACAGTCCACGATATGATGTCAATCCGATTCTACTAGATATGAAAAGGTGACCATAGGCATATCCCTTGGTATAAATCAAGTCTCGAAAGATATAAATTGACACATGCAGAGGGTTCCATTTAATTAAACTAGAGAAGCATGCCACTGTTTCTCCACTTGTAAATATTAAATCTTCAATCACATGAAATCAAGCTTTTCAAGCTACTACAACGTCAAAATATGACTAAATCTCTCCGGTCGATGTGTCGAATACCGTCTGCATATTATATGTATCTTTTATGTAGCTGCTCTTATATAACCTGCTTGTTATCTCCAGATTACACTACAGGCTTAGTTTCACCTTCAAATTAGATATTTATACACACTTTTCTCCAGCTGAGATATATGGTCTTGTATGTATGTATGTATGTATGTATGTATGTATGTATGTATGTATGTATGTATGTATGTATGTATGTATGTATGTATGTATGTATGTATGTATGTATGTATGTATGTATGTATGTATTCATGATTGTGTGTATGCATGCATGCATTCATGTATGCTCTAAATGTCTGTATGTATGATTTATGTAAGTATGCATGCATGTATGGATTAAAGTTTGCTATATACATTATTAGTTAACAAGCGGTCACCTTTGAGCTAAAATTTCATATGTGTATCTCAGTAGGTTTTTATTGCTTATAAATCAAAAATTTTTAATGAGGTTCGCTCTGGATAACGATATCATTATGTGGATGCAACTGAAGTAACGTTCTTTAGGCGCATCGGAGAAAAAAGTATGATTCGACCCTAATCACGTCTTTTATCCTCTGGTTACCTTTTATCAGCTAAAATCTTAATATCAACACCTGTTCTTCATAAAAAACAAGGTCATCAATGCTCATAAATGTCAGTGGAAGGCAAAATCCAAGCGTTTCATATTTAATGGCAAAGAGCGCAATTGTATATTATAATTATGCTAGAAATTGTTATTTCTGATATTTGTTTTTTAACATGTTTATGTTTACAGGAATACCCACATGTGATGAATCACCATGTGAGAACGGTGGCAGCTGCGTCTCGAAGTCGAAGTATGACATCTCTATCTGCTTGTGCGCCCCGGGATATACCGGGAAAAAATGCGAGACAGGTACAGTATAAAAATATAAGTATTACGACTCTGTGGTCTTTATGTCATCAAAAGAGTGAAAAGTAACAGGGTTTGTAAAATTTAATAAATAATACATTTTCCCAAAATATATTGTGAAAATGAAAACAACATAACTGTCGAGTTGCTAATTAAATCCCAAAATGATCCTAGAATTTTAGGCACAAGTTCTAATAATAACCCTTTTCAATAAACCTTAGTAAAAATCTAACTTAAATCCACCGCTGAAAATGTTTATATGTATGTGGTGGTACGTATCAACAGTTTTTTGGTTAAATATTATTCCAGGTTTAAATTTACTGCAAAGTCCAGTGGTTTAAATTTACTGCAAAGTCCAGTGAATGTCTCTTTACAAGAATAACTTTTTTTATAAGCACTTTTAATTTCCAGAGACAAATCACTTGGATTAAATAATTTGAGGCACTAAATTCTCGCCGAGTTATATTATTGTACATAATATTAACACAGTTGATTCTACTCGATCTTAAAGCACTAATGAATAATTGTTCCAGTAATAAGATCATATTGCACTCTACTTGAACACGCTTGGCAATTAGCATTTTGTAATAAAACCCATTCCTTAATAGAAAATTTAAATCTTGAAGGCTATATATGTTCCGATGAGGAAACATTTATGATATTAGAAGGTATGTTACTAAAATTATAACATAGATCTTTGAATATGTCAGGTACACAAGGAAAATCCCAAATAACCAAGACAATGACCCAAATAAAGGTGTTTATTTCTACTAATACTGATCCTAATATTAAACCCATACACGTAAAGAATATTTTAGCTTTTTATTATTTGATTAAAGAAAAGAAAATACAAGTTAGGTAGAAAATAAGCTTGATGTTGGAGAAGGTTAAGTCTAGTATAGATTTTTAAATTATAATAGCATATATTGAAATTAAAAAAATTAAAATCTAACAAACGATGCGACTTAAATATATATAATAGTACGTGATAAAATAAATCGCTGAAGCTGCTGCATTTACCAACTAAATGTATCACTTTTATGTGATACAATTACTCTAACATTTCTCATAATGACATATTATGTAATTCAGTTAGAAAAGACAAGACCTCATAAATGAAATAAGACTTTACAGTTAGGAATACCGATGATTACGTGGTTCAACCTGTTATTTGTTGTGCGCGAAGACCTGGAGTATATTAATTTAAACGTATATTTCAGCTATTTTCGAATCTATTTAAGAAAATACACCCAATTGTTCAGAATGATATATTGATATACGGAGCGACACTATATTATTTATTCATCTTGTTGCAGGAGACAGTGGATTTATTCCTTTTATATTTTGTTTTGATTCCATAGAGCAACTTCATCTGGCTAAGAAGATGGCAGTCAAACATTTAAATTAACTGGGGTTATATAATGGCATAGATATATAAGAGAATATATGATGTCAATTTACACTGCAACCAAAAGTTAAAAATGTCTTAAAAGTTATTGTGATTCAATAAACATAATATGCATCGGAATACGTAGGGATTAACTGTAATTACTAGACAGTGGGCATGCAATGTTGAGACACTTTAAGGTAGGCAACCTGTGACGGTAATAACTTATCTAATTAAAAGATCGCACGGGACAATTGCATTTTCACTCTGTTATTATATAAAGTATTTCAAAATACCAACTTGAATATTTTTTAAAAATAATTAGTTTACCTCATTTTGTTTTATTGGATACATGCGATGGCAAAAAAAAATAAGAAACAAAAATTGTAACTCCTTGAAATATTGTACCGTCAAAGGTGCAAGTAAACAAAGTATTGAAGATAGATTTTAAACTTTACATGGAAAAGCTATTTATATCTATCAAATTAAGCTCTACAAATAAATGCCGTATAAATAGAACTGGGACATCGGATACAGTAATATATAATTGGAGATCGGTTATTTGCAGCAATATTAACCTGGAAGCTTTTTCAGTTTTCAGAAACTTTATCGGTGCTTTCAACTTCTGCACAATGTATGTGCTAGTACAATATTTTGTGTTATATTTTCGCATCACTAAATAGATTATGCCTACCAAACAAGAATTTGATCGTTATGGTAGTTTTTATGTACGACTGGTTACTTACACTTACCTTGCAAAATTTTTGTAAATAAAATGTTTAAATAGTTTGCGTTTATAATGATCAGGGCAAATATAGTTCGTGTTCTGCTCAAAACAGTCGTATTTTTCATATGTTAAGATTGTTGGTTTAGGAAATTAATTATTAATCTGATCCATATAGGAAAAGGAGCCCACCAACTAGTCCACGAATGGAGAAACTAATAAACTGCTAATAACCTCGATAAAAGTGTTTGCAGAAGTTGACAAAAATAAGACTTTTTAATATAGACATCTATATCTGAGACAAATTAATTTTTACTTGCAGACATAAACGAATGTGAGAATGCACCTTGTAATGGTGACGCTGCATGTGTGGATTTGATTAATGCGTACAATTGCACGTGTCCTTCGGGTTTTGTTTACAATTACACCTCTGATCCAAGTCGATGTCAAGGTACTGGGTACTGTCTCAGTATGTATATCTGTATGCTCTCTCTCTCTCTCTCTCTCTCTCTCTCTCTCTCTCTCTCTCTCTCTCTCTCTCTCTCTCTCTCTCTCTCTCTCTCTCTCTCTCCATTGCAGCCTAAACTAAATTTTAGATATATAAAATGATCAATCTTTTGATATATATAAATATATATATATATATATATATATATATATATATATATATATATATATATATATATATATATATATATATATATATATATATATATATATATTGGGCGTGACGTCGGAAGCAGTACATTTATATTTCGATTTAGAGAGAGAGAGAGAGAGAAAGCGCTGTTAGCTCATTTTGTGGAGCCTCTGACTTGCAATGCACTGCTTAAGATTTTATATCTGTCTGGGTTAGCTGCTTTTGTGTTTCCCTGGGGTGGTACTTAGATAATATTTACTGGATCTGATGTAGCTAATAACGTTTTAAAAGTGCCGTCTAAAACAGTCACAACATCAATCAGCACCAAACTTGTGATACTCAGTTTTCATTTGCAGATATTAATGAGTGTGATATCAGCCCCTGTGCCGGGAATTCCACTTGTGAAAACATAGCAGGCGGTTATGTATGTCAATGTCCTATGGGTTATGTTTATAATGGCTCGGTTGGAGACTGCTCAGGTAAGATGAACAAAGGAAGAGGTTATTTAACTGCGTCGCGATACGCGATAATATCTAATCAACAGAATAAAAGTAAAGTAACAAACATACATATCACATCAATATATTTACTATATACAAGTTCATGTAACGAGTAAACATTTTCGGCAAATGGATGTAGACAGTGCTCTACAAAAAAGTCACTCGTTTTTATCAGAATCTCGCACTACAATATTAACTATGTATATTTTGTTTTATTTGCTTTTAACTCCAAATATTGATAGAGCAAAAAATGTTTGCGGACAAAATACAACATAAGTTTATTATTTACTGAACTAAAAATAGACATGTAAAGAAATATACTGAAAGTTTTCCATTGCTTGATATGACTAATCTCTACTTTTTTTACCACACCTTGCTCAGACCATGTCCTATATTTCCCTTTCAAAACCTCTGAATGAATTCGAGCTATATGATTAATACTGCCAATACGTTTATCAAACGTCAAAACCCTCCACCATTCTTTTTAACATTTTAATAGAAATTCTGGTTTACTTTAAACTGTTTTACACAGTGAATAAGATTAAGCACAAGTTAAAAGACTTATAATATAGTAATTCTGTAGAGATATCAAGCATGCAAGCACGTTCTAAGGCTTTCTGAAGATGAAAATTGTATTAACATCTATAACCAAAGAAAACAAATAAGGATACATTCAAGAATAAAAATAATACACAAATGGAACGAGACAATTTCGAACAACATATTTTGCAAAATGGGAATGCAGCCAATGTTGCTATTACTACGCATATGATGACGAATCTTGGAGAAAACACATACAAGTGTAAACAATTCGTTAAACTGTACGCTGAGTACATATCGGAGTAAAACCATTCAACTGTAGAGTTTGCAATACAATGTTTTCTGACAGTTATGTTCAAATAAAACACGTAGGGATACATTCAAGCAAACAACCATTCAAGTATTTTCGGTTCGCAATACGCGTTATTGATAGTGCTGATGTAGATGAACAATAAATGATATATTTTATGGATAAAAGAAATAAATGTATAAGAGTAACGTTGGAAATAATAATTTATTATGACTCTGCTACGCGATACAAAAGTTTATGCAACCGACTCTAAAAAAAATTATCTGATGTTATTATATAAGTATCTATCGTATCACTGAAATGCGTATAATACACGTGTTTCTAGAATGCTCTTTTCGCAACGCCTTCTTGAGTTTAAATATGGAAGGCAGTCTTTTAGATCATATTGGATTCTGCACGCTACTGTAACTTTGTGCACATAACAATTATTTCGTCCAGCTGGCCTGAGTTTGGCATTACATGTTTTGGTTTAAAAATTTACGCCTGTGACAGGCGAAACTAGATTCAATTGACAAAAAGTGTTTCCTTTGGTTTGCCTTGAAGTCGGACTCGTTGAATTCTAGTTGATAGAAAATGACCTTAACATAAAAGCGAGATCTTTCTGAGGATAATCTTGTAATGAATGCAAAGTAAAAGGAGAAGGCCATTGATAAGGAGATAAAAATCAATAAAAATTGCATTAGTAAACATGACAAACACAAAAGAGCGTTCCGAAATGTTGGAATGCTCGAGGAAGAGGACGATAATCCTACTGATTGTCTTAATATACTTGCGTCAGATTGTTGGATGATGAGTTAGAGGTTCACTTCGTCTCCGCTATTTGTTGTTTTCTAGCTGATCGTAAATTGCTGTACAAACAATTTGCATCAAACAGGATTACTATAACAAACAATTTTAAGTAATAAATTGATTCCAGTATTTTATAAAAAGACAAGCAAACAAATAAACATATAGAGCATTATACCCGTCCTTTATTTATCAAATAAATATTTGTAGCATATTAAATTGGTTCATTCATCTTGCCCAAGTTAATATACCAACATTAGTTTAACGAAACTAAAATATAATATATGGAAGATGACTATTTTCTATACAAGCCATCAAACATTTTGATTAAACATATATATATATATATATATATATATATATATATATATATATATATATATATATATATATATACATATACATATACATATACATATAATACATGTAATCTTCACAACATAAGTATGCGTTATTTTGAATGAGAACTTTTCATAATAAATGTCGTTTATTTTTGCAGACTTTGACGAATGTAGTCCATTGCAGTCTAATTGTTCTGTGGATTACGAATGTATAAATACGATTGGCAGCTTCATATGTAACTGTACAAGTACACAGGGCTGCAATAATACAGGTGTTCATAATTTTTCATGATTTGTTTTCAAATATAACACACATTTAACTATACATAACTGCATAACTTTTACGAGTGCACAGCCTTTAAAATTATTTCGATGCTACTTGACCGAAAATACAACCTGACCAGAAAGAGCACTTATTTCGAAGAAACATCTTTTTATGCCAATGTTCCTAGTGCCTCAACCATTTGTTAAAATGTGATGATATAAACTGACAGCGCGTCTGTCTCAAAATATTATTTCGGTTGGGAAAACAATTCATCTATCGTGACATGTTAAGTAAATAAATTAAATAATAAAACAAAACTGAGATCCAAACACTAACAACAGCTGCAAGGAATGGGTTTTTCCAATTACTTTTCTAATATAAAACCTAAATGCAAGCAATAACCCAAACATTTTATATAGCCATAAATTTCATAGCTCTGTGAATAACATTATCATTTGGAATTTTTTTTATATAATTTGATTTAATGCATTATATTTATGTAGGTTTGTATATTCTAAAGTGACCAGTATGCTCCAAAACAGTGCTAAATTTATTTCTGTAAACATCGATGGTGTATGAATCATTTAAACATTTGTTTAAAAATTAAGCCTTTATTACAAATTAACGAAAAAGTTACATGGATTTGGTCTAAATTAATCAAATGTGACCTCTCACCAATAAGGCATTGTTAGAAAAGGCTTGCATATTGGACTTATGTAATACTATCTTACTGGAATTTGTATTGAAGGGTAAGATAATCTAATAGCTCACATTTAAGATTTTAATGAAACACATTGACGGTCATATATTCATTAACGCATATAGATATGCAGAAAGCAGTGTCTGTCTTGATCTATAGATGATACGCACCTATAAATTAACGCCAACCTCGGTCTCTCTAAAAACGGATCTTTTGAATTAAATTTGTCCGTTCTTTGTAATCGAGCTATATAAATTAAAAAACACAACCAATCCAGCATCTATAATCGCGATAATGATGTCATATTAATTACTTTTTACTAGTGTCTTTTAAACACTTAATCAAATCAGCAAGCAAATTAAAAACATTTAGCAAGATTTAAATGTGACATTATTTCTTTTTCAGATGGATCTGATTCGTATGCAAATACAATACTGATCGTGTGTGTTGTTGTTCTGCCAGTTTCCATATTTATAGGAGGAATAGTAGTTAAACAAATAAGAAACCATTTTCGGAGAAAAGTATCACCTCTCTCTCCAGATGAAACATATTCGCCCAAACCCTCATTGGACGCAGATGGTACATTAAAATCGGATTCCAATAATGTTGTGTTATCTCATAATGAACCTAGTAAACAAGACTCGATTAAACAGAGAATTTGCCTCCCAATGTGTCACACATAGCTAATTAGGATCTTTTGACATTATCTATAGTGATTTTGTTTTTTTGTTGTTTTTTTTGCTTTAAAGTCACAGCAACCATAAGCCTTCGTATTGACACAAGTATATGGTATTCATATGGTATCATACCCCACCGACAAATGTGGTATGCCTAAAAGCTATTAAAAATTTTCAATCGATCTCAAAATATATGATTGTTTACCAACTGGACATGTAATCAGTGCGAAATATTAAACGCTCAGTTGTGTATAAAACAAATGCACTCTCAGGTTTTCCAGTAAAATTTGCAATAACCAATTAATCCGGAAAGGAAAGAACAGTTTGTAATAAGTGGCTTTAAACATTTGTAATAGTTCTAGTTTCCTTCCATAATATTTAATTGGCAGTTCTGCGGAATTTAAAGCCATTTTTCATCACATGAACGTCTACAACTAGCAGCCAGTACATTTGGCGGAAGAACCCGGAAAGAACCAATGAAGCAACTGGCAAGCTTTCTGACAATCTCAGGTTGGGAAAGTCTAGACTGATTCGGACAAATTTAAAATGTATTTGTCATATGTAAAAGTGATCGCCGTATACAATCAGCCAGGCGCCCCCACCACTGCTCTTAATTAAACAAGGCTTATAAATGAATGTAAATTACATTCATTAATCTTTTAGGAGTTAGGGTTAGTTCGGCATTCACGTTCTCGTGTCATTAAAATTAGAGGAATATTCTAATTGTTCTGATAGGGGGCTTCTGGGTAATTTGCGCGATAGCACATTATCTATATTTAATTGAAATATATCTTAAAATTGATTTCTTTATGCTTCTTCATCAATTTTGTATTTCTTCAGAATTCCCAATTACACGTATTTACAAACCGAATCTCTGAGTTATACGTATTTGTACGAAGCATTAAGTTGCATGTACTTACAAAAATTAGTAATGTTAAGAGTCTAGTTTTTAAAATAATTAAAAGAGTGAAATTAAATGCGTGAAAAGCAACAAGCTTAGTAACATTCAACAAATAATTTAATTCCCTAGAATACAAAGTGAACATAAAAAAATGAACTTACGGTAAGAGAATTAAATCCCAAAATAATCTGAGAATTACAGATACATGTCCTAGTAATTTAAAGTTCTGAATAAATTTTAGCGGAAATCCGAATTAAGTCCAACACTTAAGGTTATGATGTGTCTTTGGCGACCTGTATTGTGCTTTTGTACCAAAATTCTTTCGTTTAAATATAGTAATATAATTCCAGGTTTGAATTCACTATAAATCCCAGTTAATGTCTCTGTGCAAGAATATTATTTTGTAATCAGCACACCGTATTTCTATAAATATTAATCACCGAATTAAATAATTTGAAAAAATAACTTCCAGCCCAAATTAACAACCGGACACAACAATAATACAAAACTGATTGTGATAGTTCTTAAAGCATGAATGATAATCTTTCCAGTACCAAGATTAGACAGTCTTCCACATGACTTCAGGTCACAATTAACAGTTTCTTTAAAAACTATCTAATGGAAAATAACCTTTTCGAAAGTTCTTAATGTTTAAAATAAATGTTAGTAATTATTAGAAAGTATCTGACTAAAATTATAATATATAACCTGGGCTATGTCAGGTACACAAAGCAAATTATATGGGAATTCCAGTAACCTAGAGTCAGACCGAAACATATTTAGTTCTGTTAATAATGGTCATAATATTAAACCAATACACATAGAGAATAATTTAGTTCAGTATTATTTGTCATCAGGTTAATAAAAATCAATGATTCGTGTTAGGTTGAAAATGAACTCGAGTTTTGACAAGGTCATGTCCAGCATGCAAAGTAACATTAAAATTATATATAATAAAATAATACTTTTTAACAACCTAACAATGCAAATTAGATCACATATATTTCTACGTTACATGTATTTACACAGAAACATTTTAACGTACATGTATTTACCTATATAAATTATAAGTTGCATGCATTTCCAAGACAATTAAGTGTATTTGTTTGATATTTCATGGGCAAACTGTGTCATTTTTAATAATTCTTTTCTTTATCTCGGTTGTATTCGTAACTCCAGTCACGTTGACAATGTTAATCAAAGGAGTTAATGTATGAAATTCGAACGCGACGCAATTTTTATCTTTATCTTAATACAAATCAATTCACATGATGGATGGTGAGAAATGAAGATGTGTTAACACAAAAGAAATAAAAATCATTTTTTGTGCAAGTGTGACGTATAATATATATTTTTATCAATTTGACTGAGAATTAAGACTATATCTGAATAAAAAATGATTCTCCTTGAGAAAAGGTACGGGTTACATTCTTTTCATTAGTGTCAGGTTTCATTCAATATTTCAAAATTATCTATACAGGAAGGTGCATGGGTCACGAAAAATAGCCATATACGGCTTCTTTTGATTTTCTGTTCAACTCATGCTTTTTACATAAGCCTATTGCCGTTGGAAATAAACGAATTTCAACAACTGAATCATCCAGATATTGTTTTTATAGCTTCAACAAATTAAAATCGGTTTTTATTCTTAAGTTGGTGATAAATCAATTTATATGATGTATTAGAGTAAGCAGGATAACATAATCTTTTATATTCAATAAATTTTGAGATATTACAATATATACTTATAATTTTCTTTTATGTGCACAGAACACATCAAACAATTTTAACAATAATAATAATAATAATAATAATAATAATAATAATAATAATAATAATAATAATAATAATAATAATAATAATAATAATAATAATAAAGTAACCATAATCAGTGCATTGTATTTGTTCAAAAACAATTTTAAAGGCAAATCTGTATACAGAGGTCACCTAAGTTCAAACATCATTTTGGCTATTCCCATGACTGGATGCTAGTGACAGGTTTGATTATATCTAAAAAAAGATCCTATATATGCTTTCCAGAATATCATTTTCATGCCTTTACTGCTGTCTTAAATCTCATAACCTCTGAATGGCGTATTGATTGGACATTTCGATTTCAATGTATGCAATAAGGCACAATTGTCTGCTATTATTTTATTGATATAATTGCATGCGTTATTAATATATGTGAATTATAACTTCATTCGTTAGTTTAGACCATATTCAACCGTGTATTCCAAACAGTATACCTTTTCTCTAAATGTGGTGTAATTTTTATGTATATTTTTCCTTATTATCCTTTACTGTTATTCCTAGTGCCAGTTTTGCACCTATACCTACTGCCTATACAGGGATGAGAGAAAAATATTGTCATTGAACATCATTGTCAAATAAATATTCTACTCACGAGGTCAAATGTCTGCATAAGGTACTCTGCAACACATATTGCATGATGCAAATATCCGACTGTCGGGTATATTAACTTATCTAACACCAACATATATGAACAATTCTCTTTCTTGGTAATTTACAACATGGTCCAGATCAGGACGTTCCTCATGATGTTTGCATTTGTAAATATATTTTGACAGTTTGCATAAATCGTCACTTTTAATTGAGTTACAAAAGAAATCTGATCTCCTGCCTTGTGATCAATCAATTTATAAATCTTTCAGTTAACATTTATTTTTCTTCATTAAGTAATATACGCTTTTAATAGCTGCAAATAAAATTTGTTAAATATTTCAGTAGTAAACAACATATTCAAATCATATTTATTTATTACAATCTTTATATTTTAAATGTGCTTTCTCTCTTATATATATATATATATATATATATATATATATATATATATATATATATATATATATATATATATATATATATGTGTGTGTGTGTGTGTGTGTGCGTGCGTGTGTGTATGTATATTATTTACATATTGCCATTGCAATTTATATTTATCGTGCGTAAAAAACGTCATGCTTTTGTATGCATGGAAGAACACGATATGCATGAACAAGAAAAAAAAAACGCCAATTTGAAATAGGGAAGAATATGGACTTGTCTGGTTTTGTTGCATTTTCTTAATACATGATAGATCAGAATGCCATAAATTATGATTTGACAATTTCAAAACTTCACTTTCTATTCAATAATATATGCAATGAATGCCCCAAGTTAAAAGTCTTTGGATTTGAGGCACTTTTGCGAAAAATCGTATATATGTTGCCAAGTGATGGCTCATGCAATTCATGTTGAAGAACACTGACAAATCTTTAAAGAGTTCCGCATGCATTTTGGACACACGCAATTTTACTTGGTGTCTGTTCTTCAATAATTTTTCTGCTTTCATCGGAAATAGAAATATAACCGCATGTTTTATAGTTCAGTTTACTGTTATTGTTAAACGATACGTTCATTATTATGAAAAGAATTGTATGATTTCTACAAAATACAGATTTAAGGATGCTTCTTGTAATGATCAATCATTACTTTAAATATATTTTGTTCACAGTGTGATACAGTAGTTTCTGGCTTAAGTTATAACATTCAGTTAGCCATTTTTATACATAAAAGAAGTATTTCAGCAGATGTCAATATGGCAATAGTGTAATAAAATATGCTTGTAAAATTGCTGAGAGAGAGAGAGAGAGAGAGAGAGAGAGAGAGAGAGAGAGAGAGAGAGAGAGAGAGAGAGAGAGAGAGAGAGAGAGAGAGAGAGAATGGTCATGTATTAGTTATGTATTTGGGTACGGATTGTACAGTTCTAAAGCTTTCATTTTAATTGACCTTTCCATTAAGTGTTATATCTATGTTCAGTTATCAAGGAGACGTGTTGATTTTGGGGTCCAAAAAGTAGAGACCTTTCTGATTGGGACTCGAAGGAAAATGAAGTTTGCATAATATCCTTTGATGTAGCTAAATTTCCTGGAACATAGTGGAGCTCTAGCGCTTAGGATTCATGCAGATGTATTTTGGGATCTAGAGATCAATGACATGGTCTAATAAGAAAATAATGGTCTAATAAGAAAATAATGGTGTCTACACTCATGCTTTGCCCAAACGTAAACATCATTGAGACCTATTGGACAATAATATCCAGAGCCAACTTCACCATGTTGCTGCCATCACAGTGGATTATTAGAAACGAGACAGGTGTGTAATGTAATACAACCCCAGTACCCTTGTTGATACATGTTTGCTTCTTTTGTACTGTACTTTCTAAAACAACCTTGTTAAAATGATTAAGCAAAACAAATGACAATTAATATTCTTGTTTTTATTCATCTATAGATGTCTTGAATGTTTTTATAAAGTCATACATGTTTGCTATCTTGATCTAACAGGTGTAATCATACTTTTCAGTCCCTGTTACACTGCACTATCAAATGCAGGTTACTCTAAATCCTCCGCTGAATAAGAATAATATGTTTATAGATTTCTTCTATGAAAGGAATTTTCCACCAAGTGACGGGAACCTCATATTTCACTTTGAACCTAAAGTAGTATATGATAGTGATTATCTGGATAAAGCCATTCTTACGCTCAAATCTGTTAATAAAATAAACCCCCACCTTTAACCACATTTTTCTTGATTGCCCAAAGAAGAAAGTCATTAGGTCTTTACTGGTCATTCGAAATTCAAGAGCTGATATAGAAACAATAGACAAATACAACTATATTGCACTTTGCATACACGACGCAGCTGTGTTCAACATGTTAATGAACATGGGTTGGTCGGCATTAATAACCCACAGCGAGTTCTTTTACATTGCGCATTCGACAAAGGTAAATCAGAATCCACAGGGTTTTGGATCTGTCAAATTAATGATGACGCCTATGTTGTCCTGATGCAACTGACTCGATGTCTGGATCGGAACGGTGATGAGAAACGCAGACGACAAAAATAAAGATTGAAATTCCTTCCTGCAGGATATTTCAACGATATCAGTTAATGAGGATTTGCAGAAAAGAGCCCCAACTCTTTTTCAGAAAATATTTAATTACATTGATTTGGATGAGGAGATGAATTCTATGGAAAGTAGCTAATATAAAAGTTGGTACAATAGATTAAAACAGTTTTTGAAAAGATAAAAGCAAATCTAAGTGATATTTCCCATAGTTGTTCTTCATTTAAAAGATTTAGGCCTAAAAAGAAGTTTGAAACAAGTGAGGATCAAAGAAAATAAGTTTAATACACAAAAACTGGAACAAGGATGAAAATCATATTAATGTATGGATTATTTTAAAGATTAACAAAAAGTTAGGAGAATCGGGATGGAATCATTGATCAAATAAGCCAAATGATCACCTGAATACGCTTACAAAACTGGTATAAAAAATGCTAGAGGAAATGGAAAACTACTTAACAAAATGTTCAGATCTACAGTGCAAAACAATTTGTTGTCTATAGCACACTTCCCAAATCCTTTGCGAACTTCCATTAACAGAAACGTTTCATTAGTTTACTTGTCACCTTTATTATTTCAGTGACGTTTAAAGTGTTTCAAGTCAGGGTTCAAAATGCATGTCAGATATCAGCAGGTAAAGATGGAAGTTTTCGCTCCATAAAATATTTAAATTTCATACTGTCACAATATTAATGCGTTTATTGTAAAAAGAAAATATTTACTTTGCTGAAATAAGCACAATATGTAACCCTTAATATTGGAATTGGAAGCATGCATTGCATGACACAGCCTGTAATCAAGTAATGATTACCGAAATGGTACAGTATCAGAAATAACAGTGAAAGGGGCTGGAACTAATAATAAACGGCCTGAGCACCAGAGAGATATCTTTTAGATATGTTCAGTGGCAGCAACACAAAAAAAGAATTAGTTCAATCAAAATCGAATCCATGTGGCATTGAAAATGAAAACAATTCACTCTAATTAGACTCAGATTGCATCTTTATTTCATGTTAACCTAATAGTATGACAGTATTCTCCCTCAAATTTACTTAAAATGCTCTTACAAACATAATGTGATAAAATCAAAGAGATCTGCCCGTCAGATAATCCAAAGTTATCCGATCGAATGTCGGAGAGCTAAATTCCTCAGAAAAATGTATAAAGAGTTAACCGAAAAAACTAATGGTTTCAGACAATAGTAATCTACAGGGGGCAGGATCCAACTTAAAGACTTCCTACCATATTGTCTCTCAGTATTGAAAGATATGGAAAATAGAAAATTGCCTGGTTCAGTTGGCTTTACTATAGATTTATGTAATTATTTTAATCTCTTTTGGGCCTTTTATGGTAAGATCTCTAATTATTACATATGAAAATGAGTGTTTCTCTGCTGAACAAAGCAAGGAATTCCATGTATTCCAAAAGAAAGAATATCAATTTGTTCTAAAGAATAGAGCATAACGTTGATCTCAAAAGTGGATCAACAACCTTAAGAAACAGAATTAAAAATATATTGTCTATATTATAAGGCATACTAAATTATGTATTGCAAAAGTGATTTTGAACAAGGTTTTCATTTTATAGAATGTTCATTAAGTGCAGAAATATTTTGGATTCGGACTATCTATCCTTTAATAGATACAAACGTTGCATCATGCTATATTATGCTGTATATTAAATCATGTATAATATGTACAATCTTCCACACTGCGCAGGGTTTCTTACAGGGTGACTCCTTCTCACCATACCTATTTATTATGATTTAGATGTAGGATATTTATGTTCCTGACTAAGTCTAAAAATAAAGTTTGAAAAAATACATAAAGCGTATATTTATTGGAAAAAGTTTGTGAATAACGTTTAAGGACACCAAATAAAAAAGTATTATATGCAATCACAAAGGCTTATTTAAATACTTTATTTATACTCAGAGTAAGTTCACAAACTATCATATTTTAAAATTTACAAGGCAAATTAGAAGCAGTTAGGAATTATTGGCAAGTTGGACATTTAGAAACCGTTCTCTAGTAGATAATGTTACAGTGATCTAATCTTTATTGCCGCACTTACTTTGCTACACAGTATTACCTAAAGGTATAAAGGATATGATTCAAAAACTATTTGAAAGTCCTTTAGAAAAGGTCATTAAATAAAGCTAAGCATTTCAATAACAATTTATATCAATATGTTGGAATAAAAGCATCTCTGATGTTTAATCTTCTTCTTCAGCACTTAAACTCTTGTGGTTTATAATATCAAAATATCTGTACTGAAACCTTTCTAAATGAGATCTATAGAGAAACAGAGAATTACCTTTTAGGCTCCAGAGTAAATAGAATGTTAAACTAATTCCGAATTATCTATACTATAACTGTACATTGATACATTTTATGCATTTTTAGATTTGCATATGATACAAAAGACTTGCGTTATCACTTCAGCAATGATTCAACAAAGAGTGGATTGTTTATGATAAACATTTTTTGCAACATGTCGACGAGCATTTGTAACGAACATATTTTAATCATGGATACAGCGGGTTGTCGGAAATGTAGCATATGTACACACACCAGCGAAATGCAACTGTATAATTAATGTGATCTTAGCATGCCTTTTTCTATATTTTGTTTTCATTGAGTTCACTCGAGAGATGCTTCTATCGTACGGATTACTACTGGATGGTAGAGTCAGATTAGACCTTATCAAATTTGGAGGTACCCAAATATCACAACATGTTCACGTATGGGAATCGCATGTAATATGTACTACTGTTGGCAGTCATTGCACCGACGCAGAAGAGATTTTAAATGGAGCTAAAGGCATATATTGCATTAAAACTATACGCGAGTAATTTTCTTTTCATCTCACCCAGTTGACTGAAATAATGTGTATGTGTTAATGGTCATAAAAAATTACTTGCAGTTATTTATTTTTCACATAGTTTCTAAATCTTCATATATGTATCACTCAATTGCGGCTACCCATAGGGAAGTTAGCCAGCATTATACACTCGTGCTAGCGGCTTTTCCACACACTATATGTAATTAAAATACAAAATTATTTTCCCAGTATTTATAAACTAAAAGTCGCGAGGAGGTTTGCAAATATTTTTGTTTCTTGATGTATGTATCCATTTGTGTACAAGGTGAATGTTTTGACATAGGTCGAACAACAATTGAAGTAAGAAAAAGATGCGTTCCATATAATTATAGAAACAGAGCTAAGTTTAGCAACCGCTGATGATAATATTTCAACCTGGCCGGATGTTAGGTATATTTCACCAGTGGTGTACATGGTTTTAATCATGTTGTATCTCATTGTTAGATTAATCTTCCAAGGTTATTCTTCCTTTAGTCGCGTCGATCGTCAAGAATCTATCACTGACCGCTAGCGATTATACGTTATACTGTTCGTCTGCCAGAACACCAAGTTCCCGGGTCATTTCAATATCAGAAGTCGATCCGACAGCTCGATGGGAATGGTTTGATTCGTCAAAATAAAAGATACGGTAGAGTGAACGAATCTCTTCCACTGATATTTCATATCCACTTTCCTCGTCCTGATACGTTTGCGTTGCTTCCATGAGGTAGATGTACGGCCGAGAGATGTTTCTGGTGGCGCTTACGGCAAAATTTCATTCGATTGCACGTTCGGGATATTTTTAGGAACTGGCTCTCACAAATAATCGTCTAACGTTGGGGTTATCAAATACGCAGTTGTTCATTTGTTGATCGGTACGACGTGCCTGAGCTTGTCTGAGCGTGGTTCGTTGTTCGCTGGGCGTGGTTGTCACACGCCAGGTGTAATCAGTAGCATTAGGAATTGCGGTTGGATAAATCGTGTTCTGTTGGAAATACATATTTTCTTTGTAAGTGATTAATATTAATTCGACCTCCATCGATTTAGCAATAGAAGAGACAACCCACATCATACATAACGTTTTTCATGTAATAGCAAACTGTCCTTCTCCCATTCCATCGGAATTCGTTATGCATTCGTTTTGATCAGCTCGATCTAAAATAATAAGCTTTAGTTCTCGAACAACTTTGTTGTATTCACGGCAAAATCCAAAGATTGTACTCAATGGAAGCTTCGTCGTTTTCTGGCGAGATTCTGCAGCAAACGCTTGTCGTTTAGCAAATTCCTCGTTGTACTGTTGTCATCTTACTCTTGTGACAGCCAATCTGAATACGTCTCCAATATCACCAGATTATTGTTATCTGCAGCAGGATGACCGGCACCAGTTCGAAACTCGCTCGAACAGCTGTCCTGAACGAGGTATCTTTAAGCCACATCATATATATTGCCACTGATCTAGAATAATCATCGCTAAACGAAACTATATTTAGTATTGAGTCGATATAGTCAAGTATATTGAAATATATTTCATGGTTTGAGTGGCCAGTTGGTATCGTGCACTTTTAAACAATCTGCAGATTTTTCGACAACCGCGATTTCTGCGTCAGCTGCAATATCACCACCTATAGCAGTTAATATTTAACCACGCACTTCTAACACTGCCTTGTCCGTTAGTATGAACACGTCATCTTCGCGTGTATTAAAGGTTCTAACCCCAGCCTAATTTGGTTCGTTCGAGTTTCATCAAGATACTCGACGTATTCGAATTTCGTTACGAGGTCATAAGTATCGTATTCTTCAACAAGATCAAGATAATGTTTGGATAACATGATTTTATAATCGCTACATAAAATTGCAACGAATCTGTCTCCGGACTCACAAAATCATCTTCGTCGACTAAAATCAGAGGGGGTCGTCAGCGTTGTTTTCTTTACAAGTTTACGTACAATTTCATCACCACGCGGCGATAATTATTTTTTGTTGTAGCTATCATAGCTCATTATGTTTCCACTGTTGGAGCAATATCTGATAACGCTCGCTTTATTTCTGATGCGGAAGGGCATCTGATTTTATCGGCATTCTTATGTCATACTGCAGTGTCTGCCAAAGAAGCTGGTCCCATCGCGAAAGTTTTACCTGCAAGTGCAATTGTTGCTACTTTACACGCAATTCCTGGTATTTTCAGCAATTGCTATAAATATGTTTTCAAAAAATCCACCTACGACTTTTCTTTTATAAACCTCTCCCTCGTCTCATCATCGTTTATAAAATATATCCTCACAAATTTGACCATGCTGTTGCTCGCAGATTTAAATAATATGTAACGATTTCGTTGTTAAGATATATATGTCCACGCGTTTGGTCTGTGAGTTGCATTGTGATACTTGTTATTTGATTTTCGAGATTAATCGAATAATACATAAACTGACGTTGACTAATTTGCATGATGGATCCTGGTGGAACTCTTGCGAAAAGCTGTGTATTGTTTGTCCTTTACTGCCCGTTGCTGAGTAAGATCCAGACGCAATAAAGCAGTTGATTACGTTAGTTACAGTTACTGGAAGTTTGCCGTCAAATGTAAGGGTCTCTTTCTCTTTACTAATGTATTTCCTATGATAAAATCCGATACATACGAGATGCGATACTTTTTTATGAAAGGACGACCTCCAATTGTTAATCTTAGTCTAGCGCGTGAAGTGTTATAGTTTAGGACTAGTTCAAAATAGTCTGCATTTTGTTATCAGCTTTTTATCATCTTATTTAGATTAGTTATTGGATCTTGAGTAAATGAAATTTCGTCATTGATACCAATTTTCACAATCCATATAATTCCATGCTGTACATGAATGAGTCCAATCTCGTACTGTATTTTTCTTCAGAATATAGTTGTATTTGCGAACTGTAATACACAGCAAAGTTTCCTATTTTTCTAGTTGTCTGCAACGACTCGAGTAATAATGTGGTTGACATTATATAAGATTGCCTCGATAAAATTAATCAACGTGTAAAATTTCATACACGTCCAAAGGCAGTAATCCATTCGATCGTAGATGATCGATTATATCCATATTTTCGTTATCGATATCCGCGTCTTCATTACTTGCTCCTTTGGATGATATCAGAAACATCAGTCGATCGACTATTTCTGCGTTTGATGTAAACACTTTAACGTCAGATAATTGGTTTCCTCTGGTAATGTTTTATCTAGTCTTCTTTCGAACTCATTAAACAATATTTTAAAATTCCAACGTTTATCATAACCTTCTGGTTTATTTCGGTATTGATCTGATGTTCTGCCTAAAATCTTAGCAATTCATAAAACACATCACGCATTTCTTCGTTTATACTAACTTCTTTAGGCACTTCCTCGGCTATTGGAAAATCCCAAATTTTAGTTTTTCATCAAATATATTTGAACAATATTATTTAATTTGTTTTCAGTTACTTTTTATCTAGCTTTTTCCTATATCGTGTTATCTGCTCCTCAATAGGAAACATTTCTATAGTAGCTTTGATCATTCTTTCTTGTATTTCAGCTAGTTCTTTAGTTTGCTTTGACACATTTTCTATTAACTTTTTCAACTCGGCTGGATTAACTGTCATTATTGCTATCGCATGTTGAAGGGCAAGAAGGTGGTTTATTAAAAAATCAAATTCGGTCTTCCGTTCAGCAGGACCAACAATGTGTCCATATAGGTTCTTCTGCAATTTTTTACTTTCTTATATCGATCTTTCTAAAGTAAACCTAGCAAACCTTTTTCTTGTAAGTTTTTAAGCTAGTCCGCAGATAATGTTGATATTTCTGCTTGTTTGCCAAGGACTGCTTCGGTAACAGGTTTGAAAAGCTTAGCAGTTACTTCTTCTGCTTGAAGTTGTCTACGCCGAGCTTCTTCCACATTTTGTTTTGAAAGGCTGATTGAGTTTTGATAAACTTCTTTAGCAATTCGGCCCTTTGTTGTTTGTCCATTGTTTTCTATACGCTTTACAAAATTCGCCTATACAAACGTATTGATGCAACAACGAAACACTTTATCACGCGCTAGCTTGTCAAATATAAAGAAATTGTATTTGTCCTTGGTTGCGCGATGATATAATTCGATAAAAGTATATTTCGTTACATCACCGCATTGCTAGTTTGCAATATTTCTCACATCAACATCATCCAGTCCGATTAATAATATAAAAGAATCCGTATTTCGCCTGATAAATCTATAGACGTTGTAAAACCTTGTGCAAGAATGACCGAATTACATTTTTTTTTGTTACGCGATAATGTAAAATAAGATCTGGTCTTTTATATATCGTTGTTTAGCGGAAAATCGTCAAATATAATTATTTTACACTCGTATGAATCACGTTCGTTCACTAGAATTAGTTCTTCTTGTGCTTTTATCAAAAGCATATCGCCAACGTCAAGTTCATCACGAAGTTTATCTTTCTACTCGCTTAGTAAATCGTATTGATCCTGTTGCGGGTTAATGGTGTAAATATTTACCTCATCATAGTTAAAGTCATCTATGAGCAAATGATTTAGTCACAATTTTTTTTCCTGATCCTTTGCGATCCATAATAAGATAATGGCAATCTTGCATTTGTTGTTATTTCTATGATAAATTAATCGTTTAGTATCAAAAGTTAATATTTTCGCCATTGCTGTCACATAATTTAATATTATAGTAAAGAAATATTGTATGTAGAACGATAAATATAATGAGTTATTACATGAAGTTCGGAAAAACATTAGATCCTTTTTTCGAAGGTCAACAAGTTTATTTAGCTAGATATGCAACTTTTGATCACCTAAAAAGGAGATCAGGAATTTGTTACATCTCACAAGCGTAAATCAAAACGGAGCTGTGTTTATCCAGGACAAACAAGGACGATTAAAGACAAGTAATATACAGCTGTCAGATATTCTTGTGCAAATCCTTACCGCGGTTGTTGATCATATCGTTTTTTTTACCTATCAAGGTAATATACAAGATTCCGGTAGGTCGGTTAACAGTTTTTTCTGGCGAACTGACATTTTATTTACCGGTAACATCATTAGGAATCAAAATAAAATTACATATCATAGAGATCCAACCGCATATAATAATGCCTCGTCAAAAAATATGTCTATAATCACGAATCTAAATACGTATCAGTGCGCGTTGGTATAATGCATGCATTTCACAATATGTACAATAATGGCAATCAATAATCTTTGATTGCCAGTCTGATTTTGATAAGGCAACGAAGAAATACTTTGATTAGAAGGAAGTTACAATAACAGCCTCGTTAGTCACAATCAACGATGGACTGTCTGCGTTTAAGACTAATTTTCTAATCCCGTACAGATTAGAACAATTAATTAATTTTTGTTGAATTTCACAAAATGTTGATATTAAACTCGTTGATAATGATACAAAAATTAATGAAATTGTCAGTGGGAACATTAATATGGTTGAAATAAACTGATTAAACTTCCACATAAATTAAAAATATTGTAACCCATTAGCATCAGAAACATGGTCACAGCAAAATAACACTTCCATTCACACCGTCGAGTTCATAGGCTATCGATATTTAACAGTGCAAAGTTTAGGCTTTTTACATATCCGTCGTGTCATTCGACCGATAATTTCTCTGGAATAGTGTCTATAGTGTTAAATAAAGACGCTGGAAAACATTTCTACTGGAAGCTTTTGATAAAAATAAAATTCACCGCAGCTTCTTATTGGTGGTGCCTCGAACAGTTTTGAGCCAGAAGTTGTCGGCGGAGTTTAAAAACATTTACGATCCAATCAGTGAACAGAAATATACTAACTTACCATCCATCTAGGTCTGTCAAACGTATATTTTAACGACAAAAAATATCTTCACAAGCAGCAAATGAAGGGGAAGTTTAGTGAACTGTAAAATTACGATTTGAACATATGATTGCCTCTGGGGGTTTGAAAAAAAGCTTAGGGCCAGGAATAGCCTGACGATTTTAGGAAAAGTTGTTTTGGGATGGGCGCTAGGGTCGCCGAGATGGTAATTTATATTTGTTTGTGGGCTGGAAGAGGTCTTTGGGCTAGAACCAATATTTTATCCCTACTACTACTTAGATTATATTACAGACAATACTTGAGTCACCATCTAACATAAAGTTAAAAAAACAACAGATTTTAAGAATGATAGAACAGTTAAATCTTATTCTGTTACTGACGTTAGCAGCACAATATATCAAGATAAAAAGCGATCTTGATTGGCCAAGTGCACTAAGGCGCTTGCTGTCAAGGATACCTACATATCGCTCATTTCTGCAGTCCGCGTGGGATCGAATCTCCAAATGGCTAACATGGAAATGCATGAAAGCTTGCTACCCTCTGATCAATGGGTTTTTTTGGATGTTCTTGGGGTCTTTCTCTACCGAATATATTAGCTGGCATGTAGATCCTATTGGCGTGAAGGTCGGTCAGACACAAGACAATTAACAATAGGAAATATAGAAAATATAACATGCATTTTAACAGGACACAGTTATACATATTTTTATCCTGTTGCCTAGTTTTATAGTCTGATGCCCTGCTCTACCTTTTCTCATGCTGTTCAAACAATCCTTAGGAATCTCATAAGCATGTAAGGGAACGGGCAATATCTTGCTGTTCTCTGGAGTTGTCAGACTTTCTTTTATAAGTGGTCCCATGACTTACGTACAATAAAACACAAAACATATATCCTCCAAGAACTTATTAACAACATAGATTTTATTACCTTCTAGCACTACCTGGGCTTTAATACCATCATTGACTCACTGAAATATTGTTTAATATCGCTACCGAAAATGGAATACATTCTTCTACTGCAATTTAGAACTTAAAACCATACAGTCTTGAATCGGAGCATAGGTGATGGGTGAATTTCACTATTTGCAAGTGTTGTCGACATTTTGTTTACGGGATTGTGCCACGTATCTTATCATCTATATGTTCATTCGAACAAATATGTTGATAATTCTTAAAGAATCTTCGGAAGTAATAAATTAAAACATAAACATTTATCTTAGTTTAGTTGAAAGCATTAAGAATGTATTTGCATAACAACATTATGCAAAAACTTTCCTTTTGAGTGACAAAACGTGAAGAATGACTGATTTTTGATTTATATATGCAACTTTTTGTATATGCTTCTTACAATATTCTTGAATGTTTAATATGCAGATTAGTATGATTATATCATATTTCGGCTTAAGCAAAACGCTGTCCAGAATCTCTCTCTCTTTCTCTCTCTCTCTCTCTCTCTCTCTCTCTCTCTCTCTCTCTCTCTCTCTCTCTCTCTCTCTCTCTCTCTCTCTCTCTCTCTCTCTCTCTCTGATTATCTGATCTTCAATTTTCAAACTAACGAACCCCACTTCTTTACTTAGACCATGCTACGTGGTGTAAATATAAAGAATGATAATAATAATTTGCCGTGAATGTCCAAACCACTCTCAAAGTTTAAAACTTATATATTATGTAGAGAATATATTGTATATACTGAAGGATGGAGACTTTCTAAATGTATCGTTTATTATCAATGTGTCTGAATGCCACCTTATTCGGATTTGCTACTTCCAATTTACTTTACTCGTAAACCATATCATTGAGAGAGAGAGAGAGAGGTGTTGAATGTGTAACAAATTGCATCTGTAATTCATATAAATATATGAAAAAAGTATCACTTCTCTTAGACAATGAAGACTATAACGACATATTTCTAGATCATTGCCAGTATATGATGTATACTTATCAGTCGAAACACAAGTTCAAGAAAGAGAAAGAATGAATAAAGCACATACAAATCCAAAGAAACACTTGTAAAGTGATGGTTTAAGAGGATCGTAAATTTATGATACGACTACTAGCTTAATGCAAACATAGAACATCCTGAGAACACACAATATATTAGAGAGATATGGCGTTCCGAATTACAAGTTGTCAGGAAAATATGAACAATTTACAAAACTAGTTTATAAACTATATGAAAAGGAAACATATGTTGTTCACTAGATAATTACAGAAATATACAGCTATGCAAAAGTCTGGCATAAGCCTTACTAAATCACATAAAACAATGCAATTTTAGAAAAGTGAGTAGATAGTAGCATACATACAGCTAAACAATGTCGTATGCACCAGGTCTATATCAGAGCCTAAGAAGGCTTCTTCAAGGTCACTATCATTCTATCTTTGGAAAGACAATGCACAAAGTAAAAATTAAATGCTTTTAGATCCTGTCGGACCACAGAACAATAAAAATACCGAATTTTGTATCGCGCATTTCGGAAAGGAGTAAGAATGCATGTTTTGAATGTACTAGGTGAAGACAGTTTATATCAATGTCTCACTAAAATAAGACTGCAATTATTTTATGTAAATTAAATCAATAAATGTAAAAATAAATTACACATATGTACTTATGCATCTTTTTCCAGTAAAATGATACCTGTATTTGTTTAGGTTACTGATAATGTATAAATGTAGTAGGGTTTACGACTTGAATAAATATCCGATTAATTATCTTACAGTGCGTGATAACCTCAGATGCGTAACAATAGGGAATGGGTATTAATTTTCGGACATGATTAAGAGCACCCAATGCTCGTTTGTTCTAGTGTCATACGAATTATGATTATTTAGTTCATCCATTCAGATCAACAAAATAAAGCTTTATTGTCAGAAACTTATTTGATCTTCAAACAAATTCATACAGAAAACATTGTCACGAATGGTGGTCTTATTAAGCCGTCAAACTCTTATGACAGTAAACAATAGATTGGGTTATCCGATGTCAGTTGCAATGTAAAGATCAATGCAGTGTGTTATGTAAATACGCTGAACCAAAACATAAGCAGCATTGTACATAAATACTTCTTTTCTTAAAGCTCACATTATGATTCTTTTGTACTGGCGGGACACCACACAATTCAAATCCACAATGCATACTGTAATCCTGTCATGTGCAGAATGTTATTTAATACGCTCTGTTTAATTGAAGTAATAACTTGATATTTGTGTGACTTAAATTGATCACGCATGTGTTGTATCACTCCGTCCAATTTAAATTGGTTCTCGTTTGTAGCAGGAATATGTGCCTATGCAGTAGCGTTTTAAGGTACCTATAATATTGACTATATGGTGTCTACTAAAGGTATCGTTCGATAATTGTAAGAATGAATTACGATAAAGGTGGGGAGAGGAACCCTTAAAGATAAATGTAAACATGAAATACAAGATAAATTATAAGACTTCAAGATTTTAACATTTTGTAACATGTATTGTTATGTATATCAATGTTAATTTTAATGATTATAGATTACGAAGGTCATTAAAAATATATTAAATTTTAAACACATAGGATATAAATATATATCTTATAAAGGCACAAACGGGGTATAATCATGGAGTTCATTTTCAATAGGATAAACATCCTTGATTCAAACAAGGTTTATCCGTTACAAATGGAATAACTACAGGCATATATCCAGCTAAGCCACTGCCATTCCAATAACTTAAAAACCTCAATGGGCAAAGAAATAATCGTCCGAGCCTAATGACAATCATATACAAAGGAGAGAAGGTATAACTAAAATGTACTCTACTTCTTGAATAAGAACACTTTCACTAAACGGCGACTTCTTAGATCGAGTCAAACTACGTGACAATAAAAGACTCCGAGGAGCATCTGTATGCTTTAATACCGTATTAGGGTTTGGATTGGTAGAATCATCAATAAGTGATATAGTTCCCTTCGATATAAATTGTAAACAAGTTTTAAAACAATTTTCATACTGGGGTTTATTTGACCGAACAACTTATTTGTTTGTTTACACTACATGAACATTACCTTTACTTCTTAGTTATATAATTATTATAGCTCTCTCTCTCTCTCTCTCTCTCTCTCTCTCTCTCTCTCTCTCTCTCTCTCTCTCTCTCTCTCTCTCTCTCTCTCTCTCTCTCTTTATCCTCATGCTTAGATTTTTAAGTTAGAGTAATTGGTAATAACATGACCTATTTTTGCTATAAGAGCAGGTATGCAGAGATAAGGATTTGTGATCAATTTTATCAAAAGTTTGATTATGATAAATTGTTCCTGATAGAAATTTAAAAATAATTATATGAGACTAAGATGGGTTCTTACTAAAATCGTTACTGAGAGAAAACCTATTGAACATTAAACTGAATGAGTCAATGAATAATTGACAGCTGTATTAGCTGTCTCCTTTAAAATTTAGAAATGTTTCTTATCAATCGATATGGGTTGGATTTGCACCACATTTTATTTTTGAACTGCTGTTCTCTTTCAATGCCTCCATGATCTTATAACAGTATGCAAAAATAAACTCTGGGTGAACAGGATTTAACTCTAGAGACTCCAACTGGTTACAATTGTAAACAATATTCTAAACCTGAGACTACTTGTAAAATGTTGTTAGTTCCACTACTCAAATAGAAAGACCAGGTGAAACTAAATTTAAAATCAAAAGTAAATATAAATTTTAATACCGAAGTTTACTTTCTCTGAAATATATCGAACTCGCTTCCAATTTCATTCACGGATCAGCATTAAGAGGTTAGTGTTGGACTGGTTGGCCTGGTGTCAGAATAATGTGACTAGGTGGGACATCATGCTATTTGTCTGCGGCATGATGCCTAAGTGCTAGGCATCACTATAAGCTGCCTCACTGCAGAAGTCATAGCGATATGACTGAGAAATTGTAAAAGCTACGTTAAAACTCTAAATAACACACACACACACACTAATTTGAAAAGAAAGTTTCTAAAGCCTATGGCACGTGTGAAACTGTATATAGTTGATTTCATTCCTTCAGATGATAATTTTAAGATTTTGGCTTATAATCTGATGATATCCTGCTGAACATTTTTGCAGTCATAGACAAGAACGAAATGTCTAATAACGTATCTAAATTATCCAGTAACATGTATCTGAATTAAGCTTATCAATAACATTAGAAGAAGTTTATAATTATGCAGATTATATGCGCTGCCTTGTATTCACTCAATTAATCAATCTAAGACGGAGTTTAGAGTGGTCCAAATACAGGCCATTGTGTCATTACCTTTGTTCCTGAGCTCATATTAAATGTCCAATTCTATATTTATAGTATAATTACATATATGTTATGTCCATCAAACAAAAAGCACGTAAGAGAAAAGACATAAACATGCCGTCTCTTGCTGGTAATAACAAGGGTAATAAGTACATTTATCTTTCTGCATCTTGAATATCCTCCAGATATACTTTCTTCGCATTTTTTTGTATAGCCAGAATCAAATGGACTCCAAAACAAGATGCTGCATGTTACTGCATGTGCATGGGAAATATTTTGAATAGACGCACTAAACGACTTTAAAAGTTAATGAACTTAATGATAATAATAAAAGAATAACGAAAATTTTACGAGCTGAAATCTCCTGCTTTCCATTACAAATTGGGTAGTGGACGAAGGTGGAGAATGGTAATGGTGATATAGTCAACAAGTCAAGTAACTCTTACAATCAATATATATATCTGCAAATTTCAAGTCTCCTAATGATGTATTTATCAAGCAGAAATAATAGCATATGGATCTGAACATCATATGTCCATGACTCTGGTAATAGGTGTATTGACATGCTGATGATGAAGCGAAACGTTGTTAATCATATTCAGAGAAGGTCTTATCAGTGTTAAACTCTAAATCAAAATTGGTTCAAATGCAATAATATTTCATTATCTATAAGCGGTGTTGACTCTAGTATTTACAGTGTTTACAATAACTTGAAGATGTCAGCGTGACATTGAAATCAAGTCATTAAAACTTTTTCAAGGTGTATTTGTGCGCAACTGATATGAAACATGACAATTAGTGGTGCAACATTAGCCGTCATCGCAGCAGTTGACCTGCCGGATTCTTGTTCTTCATTCTTTTCTTCATTTTTCTGAAAAAATACCGAATTATGCTCTTCTTATATGGTTCATTTGCAAAGATAGGATAAAAAGACCCTGTAAAACCACATTGTTTTTACCTGAGTAATCTATAAAGTGTGTCCCAAACTGTAACTTTGTCCAGGTTAAACTATCTGGCTTTGACCTTTACCGCCTTGGAGGAAATATTTAAATACCTGCCCCAGGGTAATAGTTTATTGGTATTCGTCCTCTATACAAATCTAGGAATTAATATCCGACTAGCGCTATCGCATGATCGATAGCCACATACAATTATAACAATATCAATTTGTCTTCTCTCCATATTTGCCAACTGGGTAGATTGCTACTTATTATGCTTTTATTGTACATGAGACAATGACGTATTATTCCAAATACAGATAAGCACACAATGTAAATGTTATCACATATAATCGTAACAGATATCTTTTTGTAACTTTGATTGTTAAAGTATAAACTGGAAGCTAAACTGGGAAGATCTTACAAACAGACACGCATATTGAAATAATTAATATCTTATATAAAAACAGATTGTTTTATTTTTTGGATAATACTGTTTTAGGGTCAGTTCGAAAAATGTCAGGAATCGAATGAAGAAATGGGACGGAGGAGACAACATTCCAGCTTCTGAGAGTATGTTTTTGCGACCGTTATTGTTAAAACAAATCTATGTTTGTCCCTAGTCAAGCAAACATTTTTAATTTGGCATGTAATGTTGAAGACGATTATATCATGTAATGTAGTACATCTTGTAATAACAGTTGATAAATCTCATATTTGAAACTAAATGTTCGTCCTTTTCCAAGTAAATAATCATCATATTTAAATAGACATGAACAACACTTTTGAGCACTAAAATAATTTCAAAACAAATAATAAAAGCCATTCAAAGTGCACATTTAACCATGAAGTTGCCTTTTCATAAAGCTTTCATTTATTGTTCACTTAAATGGTAACGGTTAGACATCCACTATTATTGATTTCAATAACTTCAAATAATCAGTGAAGTATGAATATACTTGTCGTTCTAAAATGTATTCTTGTGCAACATTAGAGAGAATAAGTGTTATTAATTATCTAAATAGTAACGTTTTGTGGAGATCGAAGAAGTCTGAAAAATAAAACTGTCCAGGCAGATTGACGTTAGGATCCTCACACTTTTCTCCTTTTTGAAATAGTCTCAAATTTACTAAAGATACGAAGATTATTAATTATATTCATTAAATATCATAGAGGATTATGCCACATCCAGTCACATGGAAGTTCAAATTGAATGAATTATATGTAGAATGAATATTATTTGAGATTCTTGTGTGCTATATACTTTTAATCAATTAATTCACTACTCATCCAATACAGCGTGTAGTATGAATATGCCATTTTATGCTCAAGTTTTCAACTTATACAACTCTCTGCGGGGGCTTGTGGCGACTTTCATGTCAATTTTGAGCCAGTAATGGAGGTAATAAGCAAGGAAGATCAATGGTTATCCTCCTGAACGTACGGCTGAAGGGGTGCCGCACGGTTCCAATCCTACAGTCAGATTAGTCAAGTTCAGTTACCACGACGTGACCATGGACAAGGCCATTTATTAAAATTGTCTGGTCATTAAATAACCTATTATTGTTGCTGAGACGTAATACACCAAACCAACCGAAATAAAATCAAATTGTTATTCTGTTGTAGGTTTTTAACACATTCAAATCCACGATGCGTGATAAACAAGAGCTTTGGCCAAAGTGTTATACAACACACTAGATTTATTTGAGGAAATAGGTTTATATTTATGCGACTTATATCGACCACTTTTAGATGGTAGCCTCGAATATTGTTTCAATCCAGTTTGCATTGGGTTTTATTCTGGAACAGGAAATAAGTTGAATGTATGCAGTAGAGTTATATTATATAGGCTACATGGTGTCACTAAAAGCCAAAGTAGCAAAACTTGTAGAAATCAAACACGCAAAAGTTAGAGAGAATAATTCTACCATATAAATGAAAATATAGAATGCAATACACAATCTTAAAGGTAAAGATGTTAAAATTCTGTTAACTGTATATTAAATAAAATATAAAAGAAAAACGTGAAAATTCGTTACAGGGTATCGATGACCTATTTAATTAATGAGCTACGTATAACCCCGTAAATGTAAACAAAATTGCGAGTCATTCTAATAATATAATCAATATAAGAATATTGATAAACCGACATATACTGAATTTTCTGAAAACAGGTAGCTATAAAAAAACGTTCCTTCGTTCAGGTACCATAATCAATAAAAGAAAATCTAGGAAAACAAATTATACGTTTGACTGTGTGTGGTCAAACCACAAACTTTATTTAATTATATCACTATCTCAGCCAGAAATTAGCACAAACACAAAATCCGTGGCACGCACACACGAGCACACACACGAAAATACTCACTAACTTATATATATATATATATATATATATATATATATATATATATATATATATATATATATATATATATATATATATATATATATA
Organism: Potamilus streckersoni; assembly: GCA_016746295.1. Taxonomy (NCBI): domain Eukaryota; kingdom Metazoa; phylum Mollusca; class Bivalvia; order Unionida; family Unionidae; genus Potamilus; species Potamilus streckersoni. The sequence continues at coordinate 776,704 of JAEAOA010002053.1, read as the reverse complement.
TATATAATTTCATATCACGAGTATGTCATTGTTAAATAAGGAAAATATGGCTTTTTTTTGCAATAGAAATAATGTTTAAACATATCTGTAATTTAATAAATACGCAAGGAAATATAAATATGTGTGCTTGTTTCTTTCATTGTAATCCATCCAATCATAAGCGACTAATGTACCTATATATGTCTCTGCCAGGATCTGCTGGCGTTTCGCACTTGGTAATTCGACATAGAAGGAACGGTGCCGCTAGAAATGACGGGTATGTTATAACCACTACTACATCAACTAACAATATCGCTGTTGCTGACACTAATAATACAACTGCTTTGTCTTCGTTCATTTTGCAGTACTTAGCTGTTGCATAATGATTATTACTACTAATTATTGGTTACTACTGAAAATGTATGACAAAATGTTCATCTTGCAATACTAGCTGTTGTATAATTACTAATATTTATTGGTTGCTACTGAAAATGTATGACTCCGCATATCGCATATACTGTTGATCTGTTTTCGAATAACTTCAAATATGTGTGTGTATATATATATATATATATATATATATATATATATATATATATATATATATATATATATATATATATAAGATGACTATTAATTGTACTGTTTTTCTGTCCATTATCATTAGTAATAATAGTTGTTAATTTTGTTTCTCTAGCTCTTGTTTCTTTTTCTTTCAGTCGTTTGATTATGTCAATATTTGATGCTACTATTAATATTAGTTTTTAAGTCATAGTTTTGTCGCTTTGTTTACCTTTTAGTTCCTGTTTCCTCTCTTAATTGTAGAAATATTAAAATGTATGGTTTTCGAGACATTAATTCAAAACATGTTTACCACAATTAAACATCAAATTATACATCTATTATTCGTTGCTAAGAGAAAGAAAGTAATGAAAATATCTATACAATACCATAGTTAAACGCAGCGTGTTATAATATACACCTTCGTGTCTTTGTTATAAGCTAATTTAGAAATATGCTTTACAAACAACTTTCATTTTATGAGTGTTATGGTTGTATATAGTTTAATATCAAAGAAATAATTTTGTATGCATATGTCAATATGTAGAAAACTAGCTGGACTCACCATCAAAACCTTCGAAATATCACACATTAAGTCAAGTCAACGATGGCAAGGAAAAGAAATATACATATGCGAATATAAGTCGAATTAAGCTAAGTCTGCAGTGTCTTGTCAATTAAGTGCTCTGTTTAACATCCAATCCGTCCTATCTGTTTTCTCAGTCTCAATATCATCTAATTAAATCAGAGCATTATTATTATTATTATTATTATTATTATTATTATTATTATTATTATTATTATTATTATTATTATAGATAGCTCAACCACCATTCTTTGTAATTTAAATACAATCTGATGTGTCTTTCATAACACTAATTATATCAAGGAGACAAAATTAATTAATCGCTACGGCTGGCACCATATACGATAAAATCTTCTTATCGATATATAAGTCAAGTGTGACAAAATGTCTTGTTTACCTGTTTATTCACAAGAGGTAGTTCAATTTCGTTTCTTCTATTTGTTTCATTGTTACTATTTTCCATTTTTAATTTTCGCAGGTTCATTTTCTTTCGATAGTTTTTATTTCTGGTTCCGAAATATATTTTTTATGCAAGAGTCAGACTTAAGCATGTATGTCTTTTTGTCTGCTTTGTATTGTCCTCCGATGAAGACATTGCTTTAGGTCGAAAAGTAATAAAACATTGTTATTTCCCCGTATCGTCTTCTTGTTTGCGTTTGATTATATAAATTTTATCTTGCTTTGCAATTATAATTTTATTCAGACTTCTCCGAACTGCAACGACTATAAAACCCTTAAGTTGGTCATGATTAAAACAAATCTATTACAATATTGTGCTTTTTGTAAGGCAAATTTATTATTGTACTTGGACAATACTTCAAAGTTTAGTAAACATTCTAATTACGGATTAATTCAGAATCATATAATATGTTCTCAATTTCAAGTTAAAACAATATTGCTTAAATAATGATACAAATTCGGTAGATGAGTGATATTTACAGCTGAAACATAGCACCGACTTGCACCCTTCATTTGGAACAGTGGTACTTACTATAAACCATGCGATCCGTGAGTCTTGATGTTCGAAGAAAATACGCTTACAAGCTGTCCCAAACGCAGATATTGCACGAAACTGAAGAAATATAAAATAGTGATTTAAGCAGCCATAATTTCTAAACAGAGAAACTACCTCCAAACTAGGAGATTGCTCTGGATTGGTTTCTTTTAAGACTGTAAAACAAATACTTGCGACCCTTGTAATTCTGAGTTCAATGATTCATACATGCTAAAGGAAAATATATAAACAACGAAGTATATTTTCGATCCTTGAATCCTTAAAGCTAAGTATTTAGTTGTAAGTAATAAATAATATGCCTCTACATAATTGTTTGCTATATCCATATTGGTCGAATATTGTCTCGTTTGTATTGAATATAATCGCTTCTTCATCGTATGATACATGTCACGCATTCATTAATGGTATTGTTTTGTTTTTATTTTACAGTGTATTACCTGTAGTTATTGCCGACCATGCATATTCCTGCTGTTTTAATGTTGTTCATATTGGGTGGCGTGACCGGTAAGCTAAACGCTGTAGTCTTGTTCATTGATACTTATTTATACAGAGACTCATTAAAGGACACAGCTCTATGGATGTAAAAGTATAATAATACAAATCGTGCATTTATTGAATTCAAAAATACAAACTAATTGAGTATATGTATTGATTATTAACTTACTTCCAGACAAGGATATAAAAGATATAAACATTGTTTAGTCAAGGCCGCCAATAAAGTACTTTTAGACGTAGGCGCTAATGTCGTTGAAAGATCAGAACTCATAAGACTCAAAAGAATCCATCTTTAGAAGAAATTCACTCCTTAGAACACGAAACAACGAGTATAACTGTTTTATAATGTTGTCACCTGTAAACATAAATTATTGCCTACGGTATCTATTATTATTTTTTTGGCCTATATCTTTGTATTGCGCTTTTACCACTAATGCCATCTGTTTTTTATGCAAAGGATGCGCAGCTGGTATCTCATATAAAAAATTTAGGCTATCCCTTTACAGTGGGGAGTTGATATGAATATGCACTGTCGAAGATGCAGTGTTAGATATTTTATTGCTTTATTGCTTCTGCAGATAATGCACAGGATTTCTGGTGACGATTTTACTTTATTTCCAAATATTCTTCTTGTGTGCTTATGCCCGTGTTTGTAAATAATAATTTGTAACACTCAGATGAAGACTGTGGTGGTAACTACACTATTCTGCCAGATTTGGACCGCCGCAGCAGGAACTATGCTGTTTCCGGTAATAATGAGCCATACGTCTCTGACAGGTACTTAACAGCTAAATGGTATAACGTTCTAAACAATAACATGCCGACTGACAGTACAAACCTGGAATCTGGATCATCATGCGGGACCTATTATCCAGTATGGATGAATGGTAGGGTTTCTATATTATTATTGTTTCCATCTTTGTGGCTTTTCTTTATAGTTATAAGGTTTCATGTGTAGGTTAAATGTATGTAATTATGAGAGAATACGTTATTTTCAACTTTTAACAGCGGACTTAGCAATTCATTGGGTATATTTGTAATTTAATTCTTTATAAGTATCAAAAATCGATAGTTCATGAAAACTGTGGGTACCCACACATTAGGTTAATGAAATGAAAATAGAAAACACATCGATCAAGATCCCTTTTTCATCAACTTGCTTGCTTTTGATTGCATTTCTTAATTAAACTGCAAAAAACCAAATAACCTGTAAATAGACATAATTCTTCTTTCTATATTAGGTACGGTGCCAGGACAAGGTAATGCTGTTAGCCGCAATGTCTGCATCTTCACATTCAATGACATTTGTGATCAACAAAAGACCATACAAGTTAAAAATTGCACTTCATTCATGCTGTACTATCTAGGTCCTACAGGTTCTTCTATCGGCTACTGTTTCGGTGAGAATATACATATACTGACTGATGTAATATCCGTGTGTATCTGTGTGTGCGTGCAAATAACCGTGTTTTGTCTTCTTAATATCTAATAAGTCTAATCTTAAGACATTGTTCATTAATTTGTCTTCTTTAATGTATCTTACAGCTTAAAATATTTCCAGGCTTTCACTTGTATTCGTTTCAGTGAAAATGGTTTTGTATAGGTTTTATGAGCGGATTCTGACATATATACTCTATTTAGACATTTTTAAGTGACACAATACATCGCATCATTTACTGTAGTACAAATTTAGACGCTAATAAGTTCCTAATAGTTATTTCAATATATTTTAAGGAATTCGACAATTATGTCAACAGGAGCTTAAATTTCGTAATAACTTTCTACTGACTTCACTGGTCAGAACATAATCAGCTATTTTTTCTATTGAGTGTATCTTCAGCAGTCACAAAATTGAGGTGATTTTATATATACATACATAAATAAAAAACATTTTATGACTGTAATTCGGGTTCAGTGACAAATGTTGTTCATTAGATGATTGTTCCTTGTGATAAGACAGCAATTTATTATTATTAAATGCAAGCATAATTAAATTGATTGTATAAAGCTTATTCTTTTAAAACTGATGAGATATGATAGGAATATGTTTTAAACGGACTGCGATCAATCTTGATACGCTTATATAGTAAAATCATAAAAATAGTTTAATTCTAAGAAGGCTCCACGTATCAGGTAAATTTGTTAATCAATTTCATTTGATTCAACTTGTCTTAACTCATATGGATGTATTTCTGAAAGCAAATCCAAGTAGTATGTGTGTGTACTGGGATAATAAACTTAATTCACAAAAGTATCATCTTTTTTATTCTTATTTTTTAGTGATTTTAGTGACATTTTTGCAATTACACGCAGCTTCTTTGTTATCTATGGATTGACACTGACATTTCACAGTGTTATACTATGGTGTATATTCTCTCCATGTAGTCATCACTCTCGAACCTTTCTTAATGGTCAGTGTTGGCAATACTATTTTCTTACGGTTTGATATGTATTAATATGGAATAATCTCATTAATTTATAATACCATGAAATAGATTAACAAATTTACTCTTCGCATTTCATGGCTCACATTATTGAAACCATTCATGTTTTAGAATAGTTACAATCTAATACTAGCGACTTTACTTAACACCTTGATTCCTCTCCAAAATGTTCCTTTAAATTTGTTTTTCAGATAACCTCCAAGCTTTACCAGGTAAATATTGTCCCCTGACATCTTGCACCCACCCAAAGGAAGGGCAAATTGTTCGTTTCACTGACATGACACATACTGCACAAATCCATGTCAAGTAAAATATTTGTAGCGAATTTCAAGCTAGTATGTAAGATTATAATTGTTGTTTTCTTAATTTACGCCTGATTTGTGATAGAGCTAGTTATCATAGCGATATCTATACATTTACTGTTTTAAATATGCATTTGTTACTAAAGAATTGAGATAAATTGTATATTCTACGAAAGGCAGCCTTTAATCATTAACATGCATACATTTATTTCAGAGTATTAATTTAAATGCCAGTCGTTTCTAGATAAATGCATCCTAACCATCCTGACTGTTTATTCCAGTTCCAGTACCCGCTCCTGATTTTAAACCGGATTTTCTGGAACTACATCATGAGCTCACGTTTACGAGTGAATTCAATAAAGCAAGCAATAAAGAGTATTTTAAACCCAGATTGACGTTCCAATGCAATTTTACTAAAATCAAAGAAGCAGGATTGTTTTACACTGTGTTTTGGTAAGTATGACTTAGATCGCAATGTACATACCTTGAACCATAACATACAAACATCATTACCTAATGTATTAATTAGTTTATGATGCACAATTACTGGTTCCGTTTTGATTTTGGTGCAAACATTACATCGTTTTTGTGTAATATTAACCTGATATTGCTGAAAACAATGCTCGTATATTTTGTGTCGTGGCAGTTATTTTAATATTAACTAGGTTATTTACTTCATCGATAGAAGGATCAAGAATGAAAACTCTAAATTACAACGGAAAGGTGCAATTCAGCATCCTTTGATGACATCTTTAATATATGGAGTAAACATGAAGAAGGAATATGTAGGTTTCAACTATAGCGATGTTAAAGGAAGAGAGATTCAACTTAACGATTCATGCACCTAAACCTTATGTCAGGATGTAACTTTGTACTTAAAAATTGTAGGTTTCATTTATGAGCATTTTAAACACTTCATTAAGTTCCACATATTTTTGTATGTCTTCTAACTTTTCTTCCTAGCACATATTTGATGCTTTGAATAATGTTGAGATATTGTACGTGTGTCATCCGGTACATATGTTTACTAGATGGTTTGTCTCCCTTTGCAGGTATGTAAATGAAAATTACCTATTGAAGAAAGGACCTGCTTTATATTCAGCTAAAAAAACAACAGATTTATTGGAATCGGACCTAACTTCCCGCGGATACAAATTAGATATAACAGTAAGTAAATGCGTATCTGTAACGTTTACCATTTTTTTCCTATTCTGTCTTTTGTATCCTTGTATTGAACAAATAAAACACAGTGCATCAAAAGCAAATAAAATAATAATAGAGATAACCAAACATATCTGGCACCCGATGTTACAGTTTAACTGCCAGATATGTAAGAAGTATATAATACATATTGAACGTTACCCATATTTTTATGTTATACATTGAGGTGGCAATGGTATATATTTGTATTATTGTAAATGCTCTAAAAGACACGCATACAGTAAACATGCATTATATAAATAACGGTTCCTTATATGCTGCTATTATAAATCACATCAAACCTTCAATTAGGAGACATCATTGTTATGTTATTGAAATGAAATTGTTTGCAAAATTACTTGTATTATCCTAAACACTGTATCAAACAAAAACAAAACTAAGAAATTTAATTTAATAATTATGTACAGGCTTTGCATTGAGCAGAAAATTAACACATCTGTTTAATGTTTGAGCCTCTTCAAATAGTTTTATAAAAAATATTCTGTTATAAACGTAACCGGACTGAATAGGCTGTAAAGCTGGAAATGTTAGTAGCACTATGATTAATATTTTTATCAGTAGTAGTATTGATAGCAGTAGTAGCACCGTTAATATTATTATTATTATTAGTAGTAGTAGTAGTAGTAGTAAACCTAAATTATGTTATGATTTATTGTATAAAGATTCTACTTTTTTTCCAGATCAAATGCGGCGTTTCTGCTAGTGTGACACCAGAGAGCTATCTTAGCAAGACGATTTTTAGTTCTGGATTTTGGATAGGAATCCGCGTAAATTCTTTAATACAATTTGTCAATGCTCAATGTATATGCCCATGCATGGCGTAGCAAGTGACAGAAAATTTAAATGCACTCTGAAAGGATGAAAACGTTAGAAGAAAAGATTTAAATGTACATAAGCATAAACAATACCAATATGCTTATATTATAATTTTAAATTGAAACTAAACTCACATATATGAATGATAGTTTATCCTGAACAAACAGCAAAATGTGTACTTTTAAACTAATTAAATTAAACATTGGGGCAAATAAGGATAATAAAGACTTTGTATAGCTCCTAATCTTGTGAAGCTCCAATCGCTTTACACCATTAGACACCACCCCACCTAATACATAAAAAACATAAATAATAATATGATCACATAAAAATAAACACCATAAAATTAGGAAACATAGACCATATTGAAAATATTTAAGGTCGTAAACATTATCAGATCTTTAATTTTGTTCTTGCAGTTGAAACATCAAAAAAGAGTATTTTAATTTAACATGCCCTTAATACAAATTAATGACAGAAACAAGAACCATATCCATTGTTCTTGCATACAACCACTATGAATGTGACTAAGCAAATAAATGAATATATTTATATATATATATATATATATATATATATATATATATATATATATATATATATATATATATATATATATATATATATATATTCTTTTCAAACTGAAACGATACATTTATAATTTGTATTGACTATATATTTTATGTTGCTAAATATATATCAATCTATCTCCCTCCTTCACTCTCCATATTCTTTCTCTGTATATATATATATATATATATATATATATATATATATATATATATATATATATATATCTATATATATATATATATATTCGTCCGTTGTCTTAATGTTATCAAGGAAGAGTGATGTGGCTAACATCAGTGCTAATAGGTGTATTTAGTGAGACAATTTTTAATAAATTAAGGTATTTAAAGTTTCTTGTTCAGGTTGGTTCTCGTGAAGGACCTAGTTCATAATAGGATTTATAAATAAGTTCATCATTTTCACATCTGACTTATTCACATAATATACTTCTAACACGAATATTATTCCATGTCGCATATTTGCTATTTACATTGGAAATGGTTGAATGACCGTAAAGTAGGTGCATTAATAATTAATTCGAAACATGTTTGGTATTCTAATTATTGCACATCTAACGTACAACATTGTACTGTGGTGAGTGGTGAAACATGATATTTTATCATTAGATAGTTATCGATATTAGAAATGAATGAGATTAAGCCCATTTTGTTTTTCAGGTTTCTAATTTCACCGTTTTCTTGAAGGAAGGTAAAACTGCAGATGTACATTTTCAAACAACTGTACCGTTTGGATGCGAATCGTACAAAAAAGGGGGTGCATCTTGTTCTCTATCAATTCAAATTTATGATCCAAGTGACACTTATGAATGTAAAAAAAGCAGCATATCTGTTCAAAATCCTCAGCTATGTGGAGTCGAACTGCTTGGTGTAAAATATGAGGAATTTGTTAACGGCAGTCGTTACTACAATACGACGAAGATGACTATAACTACAAGAGACAGAGATATATACGATTCTGGATCGAGAACATTTAAACTTAATTTAGTTGCAAAAGGCATTGGCGTTAATGACATAATGAACAATTTCCAGCTTAAGGACATTACTGTGAGTAATATACTAGATATTCAGGATGCATGTAGCAGCACAAATAATATAACGTTTATGTACAAAAAGACAATTCTTTAGTTCCAGTAGCATAGTTGGGATGAAAAAATTAATGAATCCATGATTATTATATGCTCATCTTCTTTTCTCCGTTAATTTTAAATTATCACAACCGTGCATTATTCCTATATATTGAACACCTTCATACTGCACCCAACGCACAAAGGAACTATTTTCTAACGTAAACAATTTTGCATGAATGACCTAAAGCAGATATTTCATATACAGCCACATAAGAGCAAATGTTTCATAGACTGACATATAAATTGCTTTGGCACATTCCGTGTTTACTTTCTTGATACATGTTTCAAATTTAGCTAGATATAGACTCTATACAGGGTCCTCACAAGACAACGCAAGTTATACACATAAACTGTCTTCTTTAGCTGTTAATCAAAATGGCCAAAAATATACTTACAATTTTACATTCCTGAATTTTCTCACAAAGTATACTTTCGTAGGACTATGAATCTGAATTAGATTAGCCATGTCATGGGTTCTCAAGGTTGATTACACATTTTGAAATTGTACTGTAATCTCGAGTATATTCCAAAAGCAGTTACATCCTCCTTACTGCACTCAAAATGAAATTAACATTAAATTCCACAGCATCTTTTTGATAAATGCAATGGAAAGGCTTTATCATTTTTCCACATTACGATCTGAATTATTCAATGACAGAAAAGGAACATGCATGCCAATGTCAACACATTTCAATATGATTAAAATAGCTGACGCTGCTTGAATCCGATGCAAGTCACTTCCTGTAGATAAATCCAGACCATAATAAAAAAAATTGCGTTGAATCGACACAAATACCAAAACATATTCATTCCAGATAAAATGGAAAAGTTATTGCAATGCGTATTCATTAACAATATTACTCCAAATTTCAATTTTAAGTAGAGGAAGTGCCATTTCTGCGCGAATAACTGCATATTTATCTGGGCGGAGTTATGAGCTCATTAATAATGTTGTGGAATGATCCATCAACGCTTATGTATTTAGTTTGGAATACAGCATACATTAAGTTACTTTGTTTCTTGCAGTTTATTTTTGTTTATATATTTAAGCCTTGGGAAGAATAATAAATGAGCATATAATAAACAAGTTACTATATTTGTATGGGACAATATGAATTCGTTTTATATGAAGGATATACTGCATTCTTAAGGTCGCGCAGTATATCCATCCGAAAAACTCATTGATATTTTCCCATACAAATACAGTAACCTATAATGACAATATTTATACTGCATGCGGTTAACAATAATTAAACCAAGGCAAAGGCACAGACCTAACATTGCTGCTGGATGATGTGCGTTAAACGATATAACAGGATTCTCAAGCAGAGGTTCTGGACAAAGTTAAATACTACGAACAAAATTGCTTTCATTTATCCAAACGTTTTGAAAGTAAAATTTGTTTCTGAACGTTTGAAGAAAACAAAATAAATGGAAAAATAGTATTTAATGCGTATACCGGCTACTAAAAGTTCTTTAATGCTAGCAAGATTTTCCAGTGTTATTAAATTAACAAATATTTCGAGTTTGGTATCATTATATATATATATATATATATATATATATATATATATATATATATATATATATATATATATATATATATATATATATATATATACAGAGAGATATTATTGGAAATAAATATGTTACATAATGGTGTTTTTGATTAATTTAATTGAGATAATTGTTTTCAACTATGTATTGCTCGTAAGCAAAAGATATACACGATATACACGATTTAGTCTTATGTGAACATCTTATGAATGATCCGATATTTTCTTCCTACTGATGTTGAACCATACATGTGCAAACGTAGAAAATCTTAAGTCTGATTTCTATTCTGCTTGCATAGTTTATTGGACTTAAAGGCGCTATAGCGTCTTTGTATATTATAACATGGTTGCACTCATCCGATATTTTTGAGCATGATGATATACTATTTAGTGTTTGAAATAAATTTGTTACAATCACAGAGCTATGATCCTTTAAGAGCTTCATTTTGCGTTATTTTCCATGAATAATTTTATTTGCAATGTTATTATTAAAAGGTTACTAATATATTTAGGTGGAGGTTGTTGGTCAAAACGTCTGGCAGGAAAAAAAGTGTCACGCGAATGTGGATCCTCATATGCAATCGTTCGACGGCAGGTCAGAGAATGAAAGTAGTTGCTGTATGAATGCTTTAACAGCTGTTTGATTTGATATTATCCTTAATGCTTTGAATCACAGCTCTTTATGTACATTAGTTAAAATTGAAAATGTAGAGATGTGGATACTATGAATTTATTGATGTAGCAATTAATAGTTTTTTATATGTTTTGTAATTGTCTTATGATCATCCCATTTTGATACATTTTTTCATTAAATCGGCTCATATAAGTCAATTGGCAATAGATGTAGATAATGCCTTACAATATCTGGCAATTTATTGTTCATGGTTTATATCACATTTGTTAAATAAACCTTTATCTCACATCCAGGTGTCAGTGCAGGAGGGAAGGAACATGATCATATAAATTACAACTAAAACAAAAATAAATATATATGACAAAAGAACTAGTTGTG